>CM064513.1:39339734-39402677 GCA_032716605.1 Paralithodes platypus | reverse complement strand
AAAGACACAGGGGGAGGAGGGAAAAGAGGGAGAGAGCGAGAGGGAGAGAGAGAGAGAGAGAGAGAGAGAGAGAGAGAGAGAGAGAGAGAGAGAGAGGGAGAGAACATATAGGAAACAACATGAAGAGGGATTATGTACAGTATCTTCGTTATCACATTACCATAACAAAGACCAGCAGGGGAGATGAGAGAGAGAGCGAGAGGAGAGAAAGCAGAGGAGTGTGAGTGGTGCGTTACACGTGAACTATTAGTTATCTTCGAGACCTTTACAATACTTTGATTTTGAGAGAGAGAGAGAGAGAGAGACAGAGAGAGAGAGAGAGAGAGAGAGAGAGGGGAGGGGGGGGAGAGAGAGAGTGAGAGTGAGTGTGTGCGTGCGTTACCGTGAAATATTAGTATCTCGATACCTTTACAATACTTTGATTTTGAGAGAGAGAGAGAGAGAGAGAGAGAGAGAGAGAGGGGGAGAGAGAGAGAGAGAGAGAGAGAGAGAGAGAGAGAGAGAGAGAGAGAGAGAGAGAGAGGGAGAGAGAGAGAGAGAGAGAGAGAGAGATAAAGAGAATAAAAGAGAGAGAGAGAGATACTCACAGAAATTACATTAAACAGCTTTCACTTCGTAATTACCCGGCTAATAAAACTTCAACAGATTGCAATAATATTAATTCACTCCATAGTAAAATGAAAACTTTTGCAATTGCACCCGTGATAGCAATGCAAGATAATCACTATACACCAGCACTGCCATATCATCGCCACTTTGCAACGAGGATATGCTGTAATTTTTATCTCGTTATTATGAAATTAAGGGGTGTCACCAGCTTTTTTTTATCTTTCTCTCCTTTTCTCTCCCTGGCTTGTATCCATTCGGCCCCATTCAGCCAACTGTTTAAGACGTTTATCCCCATCCAGGTGTCGATTTCTTCCTGGCGAGCGATAGCGAGCCAGCATTGTATGGAGAAATCCGGCTTTGCCGGAGAAATTTTTCTATCGAAAAATGTACAAATTTAGCTTGCTGTCAAAACAAAAATATATATATGCTGGCTCGCTACCGCTCGCCAGGAAAATATTGGCACCTGGATGGGGGTAAAAGCCTTAAAACAGTAGGCTGAATGGGGCCGAATGGATGCAAACCAAAGAGAGAGAGAGAAAGAGACAAAAAGCGAGGTGGGCTCCCTTAAAATCGTGATAATGGCTTCGGTAATAAAATGCAATGTAATATTTCCCGAACAATGCAGTAATGGATGGACGTTACCTGATGTATGTGTTCAATTGCTATCAGTACCCGTGATCAGGAGTTAAGGGAGCTCACCTCGCTTTTGTTTTCTCTTTCTCTCCCTCTCTCTTTGGCTTGTATCCATTCGGCCCCATTCAGCCTACTGTTTTAAGACGTTTACCCCAATCCAGGTGTCAATATTTTCCTGGCGAGAGGTAGCGAGCCAGCATATACATATTTTTGTTTTGACAGCAAGCTAAATTTGTACATTTTTCGATCGAAAAATGTGTCCGGCGAAGCCGAATTTCTCCATACAATACTGGCTCGCTATCGCTCGCCAGGAAGAAATCGACACCTGGATGCGAATAAACGTCTTAAAACAGTTGGCTGAATGGGGCCGAATGGATACAAGCCAGGGAAAGAGAGAAAAGGAGAGGAAGATAAAAAAAAAGCCGGTGACCCCCCCCTTAATGTATTGAATGTGGGCTTGGCTGTAAAATGGCCTTCATAATATTTGAATCTCCTACTCTACTGTACAGGTGTATGTGTAGCTGGATTCCAATTATTAATCAATAACCATACCGCTCAATGTTTCCAACGTTGTACAAGCATGCATTGTTCTATTAATCAAATTTATATCAATCAATCTATCTATCTATCTAACTATATCTATCTATCTATGTCTATCTATCTATCTATCTATCTATCTATCTATCTATCTCTCTCTCTCTCTCTCTCTCTCTCTCTCTCTCTCTCTCTCTCTCTCTCTCTCTCTCTCTCTCTCTCTCTCTCTCTCTCTCTCTCTATCTATCTATCTACTTGTTTCCATCTTTATCCATCTACGTACGTCAATCTATCTACCTATCTACGAATTAATGTATTTATCCAATTGCACATTCCTGTAGCATACGAAGAAGTGTACACACTATAAAGTATATTATCCCAGATAAGAACACATGGGCTGAACAGTGTACAATTACCACACACACACACACACGCTCTCTAGCTCTCTCTCTCTCTCTAAATTTATTTTCACTTAAGAAAAGAAGATTGCGAGGTCAATTAATCGAGTGTTTCAAGATACTAAAGGGATTTGACAAAATTGATGTAGATTCACTTTTCCAAATAGATAATAGTTCATTAACTCGGGGAAATGGAATGAAATTAAAAACCAGGAGGGCGAATCTCTATGTCACAAAACACTTCTTCACCTACAGTGTGGTCATCGAGTGGAACAAATTGCCTGATAAAGTGGTACAATGTAAGACAATTGACACATTCAAAAGAAGTCTAGACATTCACTTTGAGGAGGTGGGAATAATATAGTAAAAGAAAAAAGAAAAAAGAAAAAAATAGGTTAAGCATCGGTAGTATATAATATTCCGCATCTTCGTTCTTTACTATAAATTTCCCAGTAGAAGTTTGTATTTGTTTCTCATTCTGCTGGGTGACTTCTTTCCCCAACTTAATTTCATGCCGACCAACGGTCGGAGGGAGAGGTGGGTGGAGAGAGAGCCTTCTTCTTTGCTATCCTTGCCTTCCACTTTGTAGCAAATTCTATTTTAGCATTAAGTCCGGACTACCTAGTAGGGACCGCAAGGTCTGTGTAGTTTGTGTATATATGTAACTCTATGTAACTCTCTCTCTCTCTCTCGGTAGATAAGGCCCATGATAGGCGTGTCTCTGGCGGTGTCCTGTAACCGGCTCTTATCTCACATGTTGACATCATTACACACTAATATCATCGGTCAGGGAGAGAGAGAGAGAGAGAGAGAGGTAAATATAGGTGGATAGATAGAAAGATAGAGGTAATTAATTATACAGTAGGGTGATGAACTTGGAGAAGGCCTATGACAGAGTTGATAAAGAAGGTTTGTGGAAAGTACTGAGAATATACGGAGTAGATGGCAAGTTGCTGAAACCAATAAAGAGCATGTATAAGGGTGCAAAGGCGTCAGTATGTGCGTGTGAGAATGAACACAGCGAGTTCTTTGATCTGAATGTTGGGTTAAAGCAAGAGTGTGTGATGTCCCCATGGTTGTTCAATATATATATGGATGGAGTCATGAAAGACATACAAGGAAGAGCAGTGGATGTTGGTGTACCTCTGAAAAGAGAGGGAAACGAGTGGAAGTTGCCTGTACTGCTGTTTGCTGATGATACAATTCTGATTAGCGATAGTGAATGGGAGTTGCAGGGGCTGGTAAATATGTTTGGAAGAGTGTGTGAAAAATGGAATTTGAAGGTAAATGTGGGGAAGAGCAAGGTTATGGTCTTTGACAGGGGTGCAGCCCCAGAGTGTGAGGTAAGGTTGAACGGTCAGGCTATGGAGAATGTCAGCGCATTTAAGTATTTGGGCAGTGTGTTGAGTAAAGATGGGAGTATGGATGAAGAAGTGCAGGAGAGGATGCAACAGGGGAAGAGGGTTGTAGGAACGCTGAAAGCAGTAACAAGAAATAGGGTGGTCAGCATGGAAGTTCTTACATGACAGTGTGGTAATCCCGACATTGACTAGCGGGAGCGAAGCATGGATGTTGGTGAAGAGACTCAAAGCAAGAGTGAGAGGGGTGGAAATGAGTTACTTGAGAAGTGCGAAGCATGGATGTTGGTGAAGAGACTCAAAGCAAGAGTGAGAGGGGTGGAAATGAGTTACTTGAGAAGTGCGTGCGGAGTTACATGGAGGGATAGACAGATGAATGAGGAAGTACGAGAGAGGTGTGGTGTGGATGTAGATGTGCTGGAAAGTGTGAAAAGGAACACCTTGAGATGGTTTGGCCATGTGGAACGTATGAGAAGCGAGAAAATTACTAAGAGAGTGTACGAGAGTGAGGTGGAAAGACAGAGAGGGAGAGGTAGAACGAGTGAGAGATGGAAGGATGGAGTTAAAAAGTATATGCGTGAAAACGGTGCTGAATGAGAGGAGGGGCGTCGACTGGGGACAGAGGTGCATGGGGGCGTTTCGTTCGTGGCCACTCCTTCGGGGATCACGGCGTCCGGCAATAGATAGATGAATATATACTTGTAAATAGATAGATAGATAGACAGATACATAATCAAATGATAGAAAGATAGATAAGTGAATAAATATGAATAGATACCGGTAGATAAATATATGTAACTGGACATGTGTATATTCAGATGGGATAAAAAAGGAAATAGTCTGGCAGAAAAATCCACACAGCCTAATATTGTAAGGACACCTAACAGCCAATAGGCCTAATTGGTATCATCCTCAAATTACCTGTCTGTACCTCGTTATAAAAACAATTAGCTGGTTCGTATGGGGATAATGATGGTGTGTGTGTGTGTGAGAGAGAGAGAGAGAGAGAGAGAGAGAGAGAGAGAGAGAGAGAGAGAGATAGTTAGTTAGTTAGCGTGTGTGTGTTTAATAATAATAATAATACACGATTTATTGATAAAATGGCAGCAGGATGGGGCTGAAAATATATATTTTACATACTACCTGATGAACATGAAAATAAAGTAATGATTTACATGATATACATATGTAATGGTAGGTAATGACAAGTGCAAGTAATAACCAACACATTTGCAATATAATAAATGTACGAAATATACAGTGTGACTAGTGCAGTGAATGTGTGTGTGAGTGTGTGTGTGTGATTAACAATTACCCAGCATCGGTTGTTGAGTTACCTAGAATTAATATGCAGTGTTAATCTGTCGTAAGAACTCGTCACCACTTCCCAGGTGTTATGTCTATTTGAGTAATTGGTAAATATCACAGTAAGTGTCGCTAAAATCTACCCTTATCAATATTGGAGGTTTAATTAAATATATATCAGGGGTTGGGTGTTAACCGGATTTTGACCAAAAATTATTTGTTTCCATTCAGGTATCGCGTGAAATTCATGACCAAGTCTAACATAAATCCTTGAATATTTGTATTTATTAATTATTATTATTATTTTTTTAGAATGTTTTTGTTCTCTCTCTCTCTCCCTCTCCCTCTCCCTCTCCCTCTCCCTCTCTCTCTCTCTCTCTCTCTCTCTCTCTCTCTCTCTCTCCTACACACACACACACAGACAAACACACCTTCACCTGAGCGACCAAGCACTCAAGTCATCACCAATACATAGGCTACAGGGTGACCCATAATTCGGTTACCCACTTGTCAGACATAGACAGTGCATGCAGTAAGCACCGTGGATCATCCTATGGATATTTCGTGTTAACAAACAATATCTGCACAACCATTATACAGTATACATTGCCTTTCATAATTCCCCATTAAACGCAGAATAGGTAATTGAAGCTAATGGTATTGTCAATGTTGCAATAGTGTAAGACGATGTACGCACAATAAAGTAGATGCACTTTATATTTTTGACGGTATATATATTTTTTTTTTCTCCGAAGTATTCATCAGCTCAAAAGACTTGCATTAAGTAGATGCGTCCGGAAGACGATGCTATTTTCAAAACAGTTGTTTCTTATTGACCGACCTTATAATAGCCTATACTGATAGTGTGTGACCTGATATATACAGTGTATATATATATATATATATATATATATATATGATACATGCTCTAACATAATAAACTATAGTATAAGTTCTATATATTGGAAAGTAAGAAACTCACAATTTTGAAAACACTGTTATCATCTGAATGTATAAATTTATGTCATACAAATATTTTCAACTGTACAAAAAATCGGGAAATAATTCAGAAAGCGTCTAAAGTAAGAGATTAATAAATTCTTGTAGTTTGTAATTAGTTCTATCCTTGTCATTATTCAAATAAGTATATTTGTATTGCAGGTTTAAGAAATGCCAGTAGATTTTTTTTTTTTTTTTTCTATATTCCACCTTACTTCCTCTAGGGCATAGGCTGAGAGCCTTAACATTCACCGCTTTACAATGATCAGTGAAGCCCGTGAGGTCTTGTTCCAGTCTAGGGACATGTGAAGCACGTAGAGTACAACGAGCACCTGCCATCTTGCCTTCACATGAGGCACGGTGCTCACTCATGGCCCGAAACGACCCCATCTCTGAAGCCACCTCGTTCCCGTGCTTCACTGTCTCACCCCCTACACTCGGACTCTCATACTTACACACACACAACGCCACCTGTTGAGCAGATAACTCACCAGGCATTGCACCCCTATAGCATATTTTGAATATGGGAATATTCATACAGTGCTATTTAATCAGGGAACAATGAGGGTATTTTATTGACGTTTCGGTGGGCTTGTGGTAATGCACTGATACTAGGTACAGCACAAATTCCATCCCAATAATATCTTCCCATTGATACATCGAGATTTGAACCCGGGACCTTTGGATTACCAGGCCAGTGGCAAGACCACTCCACCACACCTCCCCTGATATACTATAATACCTATTATGCGTTTAAAGGGGCATTAGCCTATACAAATCATTGTATATAATGATTGTGAAGATATTGTTTGTTAAAACAAAATATCCATAGAACGATACACACCACCTGTTGCTTGGCCATAAAGATGTATATAGAAAGTCAGTGTTGGTCATTTTTGCCAGGAGAGTAACCGACTTGTGCACCATGCTGTATAGTGTGAACAATGTGGTGTGAATGATAGTGTGTGTCACCCCGAGGCTGTCTATAGTAACCGACTTGTGCACCATGCTGTATAGTGTGAACAATGTGGTGTGAATGATAGTGTGTGTCACCCGAGGCTGTCTATAGTAACCAACTTGTGCACCATGCTGTATAGTGTGAACAATGTGGTGTGAATGAGAGTGTGTGTCACCCCGAGGCTGTCTATAGTAACCAACTTGTGCACCATGCTGTATAGTGTGAACAATGTGGTGTGAATGAGAGTGTGTGTCACCCCGAGGCTGTCTATAGTAACCAACTTGTGCACCATGCTGTATAGTGTGAACAATGTGGTGTGAATGAGAGTGTGTGTCACCCCGAGGCTGTCTATAGTAACCGACTTGTGCACCATGCTGTATAGTGTGAACAATGTGGTGTGAATGATAGTGTGTGTCACCCCGAGGCTGTCTATAGTAACCGACTTGTGCACCATGCTGTATAGTGTGAACAATGTGGTGTGAATGATAGTGTATGTCACCCCGAGGCTGTCTATAGTAACCAACTTGTGCACCATGCTGTATAGTGTGAACAATGTGGTGTGAATGAGAGTGTGTGTCACCCCGAGGCTGTCTATAGTAACCAACTTGTGCACCATGCTGTATAGTGTGAACAATGTGGTGTGAATGAGAGTGTGTGTCACCCCGAGGCTGTCTATAGTAACCAACTTGTGCACCATGCTGTATAGTGTGAACAATGTGGTGTGAATGAGAGTGTGTGTCACCCCGAGGCTGTCTATAGTAACCAACTTGTGCACCATGCTGTATAGTGTGAACAATGTGGTGTGAATGAGAGTGTGTGTCACCCCGAGGCTGTCTATAGTAACCAACTTGTGCACCATGCTGTATAGTGTGAACAATGTGGTGTGAATGAGAGTGTACGTCACCCCGAGGCTATCTATAGTAACCGACTTGTGCACCATGCTGTATAGTGTGAACAATGTGGTGTGAATGAGAGTGTGTGTCACCCTAGGCTATCTATGGTGATGGTTAGGGAAGGAGTGGCAGTTTGAATGGCCGGTGATAGCGGCTGTCTATAGTAACCAACTTGTGCACCATGCTGTATAGTGTGAACAATGTGGTGTGAATGAGAGTGTACGTCACCCGTCACCCGAGGCTATCTATGGTGATGGTTTGGGAAGGAGTGGCAGTTTGAATGGACGGTGATAGCGGCTGTCTTTAGAGAGAGAGAGAGAATGATAGGTCCGGGTATATACACATATATTGATAACTGGCTGGGAATGTAGGTATTGTGATAGGTGTGTTTATATTCGTCTCCCTGTGTCTACTTACTCATTATTACTAGATATATTCTTCATTTGGAGTTAATTAGCCCCCACCTACAATTGTCCACTTGCGAATTTCAGGTAACCTCGTAAACCTCGATATTAAGCATATATTCTGGGTGTGGTGTCCCGAATTCGAATCCCGGGAGGGCCATATACTTTCATTAGTTTATTCAAGTACATTGAGATTTGTATTTAATATTAATGGTAAGAACGGGGTGTTACTTATAAATGCGATACTAATGTAGGTTTATGATGGCTAGGAAGTATGTTGAATTTGATTTTATGTATTTATAAATGCATTCCAACCGCATTTTAGCTAACGATTCTGCTAAATATTGATATTTACAGCTCCAACTTCCTTACAGCTTGAGACTCGCAAGTGGTCAATTGTGTTATTATGAGCATCACTAAATATTAAACAATTCTATGTAGGCATCTGATTAATATACCAGCTAATAATCGTGGTATTCCATTCATATGCTAAATTGTGTCAAGTATAGTTTGTGAAGACTAGGTAATTCCCCTATTTCCCATTCCATTCAAACCAACCATCGCCAAAAAGGTAATAACATATATTTTAGAACTTATTTAAGGGAGCCCACCTCGCTTTTTTTTCTCTTTCTCTCCCTCTCTCTTTGGCTTGTATCCATTCGGCCCCATTCAGCTTACTGTTTTAAGACGTTTACCCCCATCCAGGTGCCGCTCGCCAGGATAAATATATTTTTGTTTTGACAGCAAGCTAAATTTTTGAATTTTTCGATAGAAAATTGTCTCCGGCGAAGCCGGATATCTCCATACAATGCTGGCTTGCTATCGCTCGCCAGGAAGAAATCGACACCTGGATGTGGATAAACGTCTTAAAACAGTTGGCTGAATGGGGCCAAATGGATACAAGGCAGAGAAATAGAGGAAAGGAGAGAAAGATACAACAAAATCCGGTGACCCCCCTTTTTGAAATGTCCATAATACAGCCTTAATACAGGTTAATCCCTCGAGGGTTATGCCGCGTTTTGACAGTTTATTCTGACTATCATTAGACGACTTAATACATCTTGGGAAGGATCTGAGGGAATTAAATGGGTGAAGACTATCTCAACTAATCCTCTAAGTTCGGTTGAGTTTGTGTTTGGCCGAGTTGTTCTTGTATTCCCCTGAAGCCCCCAAGAAACATCCACTTTTAGGTTCATTGCAACACAGCCAAAAGTTAGTCAATGATATGCTAGTCTACAGTATCTACTGAATGCAATTTCCATTCCCCAAGTGTCATGAGAGTGTAAATTCATGGGAGCTAATAGGCCTTAAATCAGTTTCCGAGGGCCATAAATCGATAAGTAACATTCCAAGCTATCTAATGTCAAATATACGTAGACACCTAATATAAACACAGCTACAGACACCTACCACACAGTGAGAGATAGCCACCCAAGGAACATGAGCTTGGGTATACAGAGCCACACTTATACACACACACAGCGGTAATATCAAAGGTATGTGAACGACACCTTCAGATAACCAGATATACGGGAACAATCTGACCTAAGGCACCGCTATCACACATACACCCACAGGACACACACACATACGTACGCATACACACAGCACAATCTGACCTGAGGCACCGCTATCACACACACACACACACACACACACACACACGTACACACACACTCACACGTTAGACTTCCTGGGGACAGAACCTTATCAATATTATAATTACTTCCGATTCGTATTTCCTCATTATCTTTTCCTAGTATCCTAGTCATTATTGTTCATCATTACATCACTATTATCATCATTAGCATTTCGGCACCATCATTATCATTATCGTCATCGCTAGCATTATCATCATCATCTTCATCATCGTCGTCACTATCACCACATTTATCATTTTCATCATGATTACAATTTTGTCAGTCATTATCATTACCAGTATCACCATTATCATTATTATTGCCGTTGTTATTATTTTGTATCATCTTCACCACTTTTATTATTATCATCATCATCATCACCATCACTTTTTGTCACGATTTACACTTACGAAGATGATAACCACTACTCCAAGCATCCCTTAAGGGAGGGCAGACCATTTATCTGGACCCCCTTCTCCCTAATGTTTAGCCCCACTTGTTTTGAGATTATAAGACGTTTGACCTATTAGTTTGGCGATTTTAACACCTTTCGCCCCATTTTGTTGTCAATTTTAAGACCTTTCGTGCCATTTAGGTGTCGATTATTTCCTGGCGAGCTATAGCGAGCCTGCAATTTTAAGAGGAATCGGCCTTCGGCCTGTACATTTTCTACCGAAAAATGTACAAATTTATCTTGAAGGGGGGTCTAAGGGGTGTTTTTCTAAGCTTGATGGAGGTCTAGGGAGGAAACTAAAAAAAATATATGAATAAATTAATTAATAGCTCAAACAAACGGCCAGCCAATCCTTAACACAACTCTCGTGTGACACGAGCGCATTTTCCGGCACTTTTCTATGAGCAAGATTTTTTCTCGTACTATTTTGAGTCTTTTGCATTGGAATCGGAAACTAGATCGAAGGTAAAATGTTGAAGCTGCCAGATCACAATTGCCCGTAAATATTGACGGAAAAAGCGCCCGTGTGACACCGGCTTTACCAAAGATTGTTCACTACACTGAACATTGTGTGTTCATATGTAACAGAAATCTATTTTCTATTTACTCAGGTCCAATCCCCACTTTTCCTTTTTTTTTTGGGGGGGGGCGGGGGGGTTGTTTCAATCGTGTACGTGTTCAACTTAGCACTCATAAACGATTGCAGTATATTGATGTGTATTATGTGTTATTTGAAGACACAATGCTTACAGTGTCCTACAATATCACTATAGTCGGTTTGTTTCCAGCTGGCGGTAAACTGCGATGTCCCCATCTTGATTACTCGGCTATAGTCTATTCACTGCAAGTAGGCGGGAAATCATGACACCTATAACCTCTGTAACTAAAAAGCGACTAGAGTAATCGAGCTAATATTTCTACCATAAAGGAAGAGTCAGTCAAGGAATAGATGTGGAAATTTACAGCCAATTTGCTATAGCCCTTTTTGAGTTACAGAGGATAGAGGTCATGATTTCTCGCCTACTTACAGCGAATAGACTATAGTACACAGATTTTGAAGCGAAATATGTTGTGAATTATGAACACTTCGCAGTAATATACATATAGAGAAAGTAGCTGCTCAGGGGTTGAATTTACTGTAAAGTGGATTATAGTAATATATGCAACATTTACTATCACAATCTCTTCAAATGAGCTCCGCTGTTAGAATAGAATTGTAATAACATAACGGGTACGCTATAGGTATTTACAATTTGCATAATCATCTACCCATTTAAATGTATATTGTTGGTAATAAACCCATCTAATATAGGGATTATAAGGTAAATCACCATCAAGCAATCAAAATCCTCGGTAATAATTAAACAAAATATCATAATAACCCACAAGACGTCGGACCAGATAGTGTTAAGTGGGTTAGTTTGGCTGCTGAATTTACGTTAGGATAATGGAAGTTGGGTTACCTTAGGATTAGTTAGTCTGAGTTTGTTAGGATAAGGTAGTCTGGGTTCGTTAGCAAGAGTTACAGCTACAGTAGGTAGGGATAGAGAGGATTAGGTAGTCTGGGTTAGTTAGGATTAGTTACAGTTAGGTAGGGATAGAGAGGGTTAGTTAGTGTGGGTTAGTTAGGATATTAGGACAGGCAGCAATATTGTCAACATAATACCGTGATAATAACGGTCTCTAACGTACCTAACAATCAACATCACTACTTCTTTACTGATTTTGTTATCGTAAATTAGTGGTATTTTTTAAGAGACTATGAATGGAGGAAGTAAAAACAAAGACAAAATAGGAAAGGTCCATGTACCTAAAGGCATATTCCATTCCTATAATGTTTTTAACAAGTGGATTAAAACTGTTGTGGATCCACGTTTGTGGAAAGCAACCCCAAGGAAGTGAACAGCCAGTAAATTTGGATAAGGTTTTCGAAAGTCATAAATTACGGTCTTGTACTGTTCATTTTGCGGATATTGTTTGCCGTGCGATCGAAACCCCTCTATGGCTTTCCCACGGTTGGCCTCACTGTATACTGTAAATGGGAGGAGTAAATTTAAAGGGCCTCATTCATAGACTTCAATTTCTCGTTTATCATGGTGAGGACAAGAGGATGGGAGCCAGAACGAGAGAGGGGGGGGGGGGGGCAGGGAGAGAGAGAGAGATAGGGGGTGGGGGAGAGAGAGCGAATAGAAGAGGGGAAATTTTATACCCCATTAACACCTCCGTCCCCTCAACCACAAAGTTCCCACTGCAACGCCACGCTTTAAAACGGTCCAGATTTTTTTAAATATAGATATACTGTGGAGATGTAGATAGTGGGATAGATAGATGGATAGAAAAACAAATACATACATAGATAGATAGAGAGAGTGAGAGTGAGAGTGAGTGAGTTAGATTGGGATAGAAAGAGGATATATGAGTTGAAAAGAAGGAGAGAGGAAGCTAAAGAAAAAATAAACTGCAAAAGAGAGATAGAGAGAGAGGAAGAAGAGGACAATTTATCAACCATTAACCCCCCACCCCCAACCGCAATCTTCCCACCCCCACCACACCGCCCCCCTACGGTTTAACACGGTAGTACAGTTCTTTAAAACGGCCTGTGAAGCGGTAGTGATAAATTAGGTCCTGGCGCGTGCCTTCCCTATGTTGGCGTGAGGGAAGGGGGGGGGCGGTGAGTTTGTGTGTGTGTGTGTGTGTGTGTGTGTGATGGGGATGAAGGTTGTGTATATGTGGGTTGATGTGTAGATGTGTGTGTGTCGGTATATTGTTCACTTGCAGCCGTGAGACTGAAAATTTACAGACTTGTTCTTAACTTGGGTACAGTACAATGCTTGTTCTACCTTAACTACGAGGTCACAAGCGACCTTTGGCGACCGTCAGGTGCCGAGTTCCCACCATAGTACATACGCAGATGCACTGATGAGAACTACGTGTAGGGAAACAAAGGGCTGATAGTTTAGCAGCTTTGTTAGGAAGGGAACATGATACAATCCTCTTCATCAGGATAGCTGAAAGCAAAACTTTAGGATTTGGGGGGATTCGAACCCTCTACCTCGCGGTCAGGGCGCAGCGCCCTAGATAATTCGCGTGTGTGTGTGTGTGTGTGTGTGTGTGTGTGTGTGTGATGAAGGTTGTGTACGTGTGGGTTAATGTGTAGTTGGGTTTGTGTGTGTGTGTGTGTGAGAGAGAGAGGGGGGGGGGGGTATATAAATAGAGTAAATGACCGTCAAGGCCTGTAATTTGTTTAACATATGATAAGTATGGTGTCCCGAACCATCCATATTGACACACCCTCACCCTCCCTCCTTATATCCTAGGCTACACACACACACACACACACACACACACACACACACACACACACACACACACACACACACACACACACTCAACAAGGAACACACACAAACCTGTAAACACACACACACATCAATCTCACACACATACACAACACACATAGAAACACAGTCACACACACACACACACACATGCACTCAACAAGGAACACACACAAACCTGTAAACACACACACACCTCAATCTCACACACATACACAACATACATAGAAACACAGTCACACACACACACACACACACACACACACACACACACACACACACACACACACACACATTTTCATTGGCAAATATGCATCCTTCATATCAAAACAGATTTAATCCAGTTGTTCTAATTTTATCATGCATTAGCAACAATACCGATGGAGGAGAACGTTATAAGCATGGATTTGTTTTTCTTTCATGTAATTTGTTTGCCTTCCTCCCTGGTTTATGCCTGAACACAATATGTAAACATAAAGTCTGACAGATACATTCAGACAGACTACTACACCAAGGCTAGAATGGGTGATAAATATATACAGTACTAAAAATCGCCTTCCCCCCCCCCCCCCCCCAACACACACACACACAATCACGTTCGATCATATTTTACAGACACGCGCACATACAAAAGGTGTTCATTGTGGCCGATACTGAAGATGCACACACTCATTCACACGCACACGCATCCCCACATCGCAGCAGCACACACAGGTAGACTTACACATGTGACATACACAAACATAGACAGGTGTTCGCGGTGACGTCATAGGTAGAGTTTAATCCTTTCATTACAGATGATGCCCTTTCCTTTCATTACAGATGATGCCCTTTCCTTTCATTACAGATGATGCCCTTTCCTTTCATTACAGATGATGCCCTTTCCTTTCATTACAGATGATGCCCTTTCATTACAGATGATGCCCTTTCCTTTCATTACAGATGATGCCCTTTCCTTTCATTACAGATGATGCCCTTTCCTTTCATTACAGATGATGCCCTTTCCTTTCATTACAGATGATGCCCTTTCCTTTCATTACAGATGATGCCCTTTCCTTTCATTACAGATGATGCCCTTTCCTTTCATTACAGATGATGCCCTTTCCTTTCATTACAGATGATGCCCTTTCCTTTCATTACAGATGATGCCCTTTCCTTTCATTACAGATGATGCCCTTTCCTTTCATTACAGATGATGCCCTTTCCTTTCATTACAGATGATGCCCTTTCCTTTCATTACAGATGATGCCCTTTCCTTTCATTACAGATGATGCCCTTTCCTTTCATTACAGATGATGCCCTTTCCTTTCATTACAGATGATGCCCTTTCCTTTCATTTCAGATGATGCCCTTTCCTTTCATTACAGATGATGCCCTTTCCTTTCATTACAGATGATGCCCTTTCCTTTCATTACAGATGATGCCCTTTCCTTTCATTACAGATGATGCCCTTTCCTTTCATTACAGATGATGCCCTTTCCTTTCATTACAGATGATGCCCTTTCCTTTCATTACAGATGATGCCCTTTCCTTTCATTACAGATGATGCCCTTTCCTTTCATTACAGATGATGCCCTTTCCTTTCATTACAGATGATGCCCTTTCCTTTCATTACAGATGATGCCCTTTCCTTTCATTACAGATGATGCCCTTTCCTTTCATTACAGATGATGCCCTTTCCTTTCATTACAGATGATGCCCTTTCCTTTCATTACAGATGATGCCCTTTCCTTTTCTCTATTATTAAGGTTTTTTTCTGGACCCTCTTCTCCCTCATGTTTAGCCCCATTAGTTTTGGGATTTTAAGACTTTTGCCCCATTAGTTTGGTGTTTGTACGAACTTTCGCATCATTTGTTTGTCAATTTTACAACCATTTCTTGCCATTTAGGTGTCGATGTATTTTCCTGGCGAGAACTAACAGGCCTGTAATTTAGGAGGAACCGGCCCTACCGAAAATTTAGGGTGTTATTTGATAAGTTTCATGGAGTTCTAGGGAACAAACTTATAATAATAATAATAATAATAATAATAATAATAATATAAAAAAACTTAATAAACTGTTGTTGTTTTTCGTCAGATTGGGAAAGACGTCGCATACTCAAGAGGCTTGAACTGCCTGGAGTTGCTCCTTTCATAGAATATTATATTATACCTTAGTATTATATTATATTATATTATACCTTAGTATTATATTATATTATATTATATTATACCTTAGTATTATATTATATTATATTATATTATACCTTAGTATTATATTATATTATATTATATTATATTATATTATATTATACCTTAGTATTTGTTTATTGTGGTAGAAACATGTGATTGTAATAGGGGGAGGGTGTTGTCTAGCCCAACATGTCTAACGAAAATATAATTACAAGAAATACTTTTATGGGCAGAATTCGGTTTGCAGTGGCAGCGGTAACTACACCACAACACACACACACACACACACACACACACACACACACACACACACACACACACCACACCTCCCATTACCACCACCACACCACCATATCGACCGTCACTGTAAGTCCACAAATTAACTAAAGATTTATTGTGGGATGACACGATGGTCAGACCTTGATTGTGTGGTGATGAGTAGGGTGCTGGTGGTGGAGGTGATGATGAGAGTGGTGATAAGTACGGTGGTGGTGGTGGTGATGAGTAGGGGGGTGGTGGTGATGAGTATGGGGATGGTAGTGATAGTGGTGGTGAGAATGGTGTTGGTGGTAGTGATAGTGGTGGTGGTGGTGGTGGTGAGAAAGGTGATAAATATGGGGGTGGTGGTGGTGGTAGTGATAATGGTGGTGGTGGTGGTGGTAATAATGGTGAGAATGATGAGTATGGTAGTGGTTAGAGTGATGAGAGTGGTGAAAATGGCGGTGGTGGTCAGACCTTGTTTGTGTGGTGATGGGTAAGGTAGTGGTGCACTGTGGTGAGAGTGATGATGAGTATGGTGGTGGTGGTTTTAGTGGTGATAAGTAAGGTGGTGATGGTTGTGTTGACTGGTGATAGTGGTGGTGATGAGTGATGGTGGTGGTGGTGGTTGTGTTAGTGGTGACAAGTAAGGTAGTGATGGTGGTGTTCGTTATGGTGATGAGTGATGGTAGTGGGGAGTATGGTGATAGGAGGAACTGGCCCTCGGCAGGGGCATTTTTCTCCAACAAATGCACAAATTTATCTCGAAGCGGGGTCTTGAAGGTAGTTTTTTAAAGCCTGATGGAAGTCTAGGCAGGACCAAAAATGTATAAGTAAATATATGGACAAACATAAATCTCCCTTTAGCCCGTTTGAGTGCTTGTGACATTGATTCACATATAATTTGGTGACCAATGTACGATTATACGCAGCTTAGGAAGGACCACCAGGAATAATAGGGGTCCAAACTATGTCAAGTAACCCTCTAACGCCCATAATATCATCCTAAGCTTGAGACAATAGTAAATGAGAGCCAAATACACTAAACACTGGTGTCACCCAAGACCATAATGTGTAAGAGGAGATTTGTATTTATGTGTTCATTTATTTTTTAATTTGTTATTTCCATTAATTTTCTCCCAAGACCTCCATCATTCATATAAATATACCCCCAAGGTATTTGTACGACCGGTTCCTCCTAAATTACAGGCTCGCTATTACTCGCCAGGAAAAACATTGACACCTAAATGTCACGAAAGGTCTTAATATTGAAAAATAAATGGGGCGAAAGGTCTTAAAATCACCAAACTAATGAGCCGAAAGATCTGAAAGCTAATGGGGTTAAGCATGAGGGAGAAAGAGGACCAGAAGAAACAACCCTCTCCTCTTAATGACAATTTAAATCATCGTACAGGTACCCATAAAACAATCTAAATCCTTCAGTTAAATACCCCCTTGTTCTGTTGGGATAAACATGTTCATCTCTCCAAACCATTCCTCGTTAGTGTTATTTATCAACCTCATACAAAATACGCCTCAGTAAAGAAAACAACAATTTAAAAGCTTTGTTCCGGAGTTCTAACAGTTCTAACAGTTCTAACAGTTCTAACAGTTCTAACAGTTCTAACAGTTCTAACAGTTCTACCAGTTCTAACAGTTCTACCAGTTCTAACAGTTCTAACAGTTCTAACAGTTCTAACAGTTCTACCAGTTCTAACAGTTCTAACAGTTCTAACAATTCTACCAGTTCTAACAGTTCTAACAGTTCTACCAGTTCTAACAGTTCTACCAGTTCTAACAGTTCTAACAGTTCTACCAGTTCTAACAGTTCTAACAGTTCTAACAATTCTACCAGTTCTAACAGTTCTAACAGTTCTACCAGTTCTAACAGTTCTAACAGTTCTACCAGTTCTAACAGTTCTAACAGTTCTAACAGTTCTAACAGTTCTAACAGTTCTAACAGTTCTACCAGTTATTGATTTATATATTTATTTGTCCATTAATTACTTTCATTTATCATACAATGTTGAAATTCTGGAGGTAGGGAATTACTTTTGACCTGACTGAACACCTATATGGGGCCTATCCTAAAGGTCGGGCATGACTTTTGACCTGCCTGTACATCTATATGAGGCCTATTGACGGTCCATCATATAGTAGCTACCACGCCCATATACGGTGTTTGTGGTAGAGGCGGGGGTATGGCCTTCGTATTGACTCCGGTAATGTTATAGATTATGAGCGCACACATATTAATCCTGACATTAGTGTATATGGCAGGTATTAGGTATATAGGCATTTTTTTATAATATAGAGAATGGACATATTTCCAAGTTTCTAAATTGGCTATAAGATCAGAGTATGGTAAAAGGTCATAATGGGTAACATGTTAGATATACTATTAGATAAGAATACTAGATACATGCTATAGTACTAGAAGGATCATTAGATAAGAATACTAGATACATGCTATAGTACTAGAAGGATCATTAGATAAGAATTAGATAAGAATACTAGATACATGCTATAGTACTAGAAGGATCATTAGATAAGAATACTAGATACATGCTATAGTACTAGAAGGATCATTAGATAAGAATACTAGATACATGCTATAGTACTAGAAGGATCATTAGATAAGAATACTAGATACATGCTATAGTACTAGAAGGATCATTAGATAAGAATACTAGATACATGCTATAGTACTAGAAGGATCATTAGATAAGAATACTAGATACATGCTATAGTACTAGAAGGATCATTAGATAAGAATACTAGATACATGCTATAGTACTAGAAGGATCATTAGATAAGAATACTAGATACATGCTATAGTACTAGAAGGATCATTAGATAAGAATACTAGATACATGCTATAGTACTAGAAGGATCATTAGATAAGAATACTAGATACATGCTATAGTACTAGAAGGATCATTAGATAAGAATACTAGATACATGCTATAGTAATAGAAGGATCATTAGATAAGAATACTAGATACATGCTATAGTACTAGAAGGATCATTAGATAAGAATACTAGATACATGCTATAGTACTAGAAGGATCATTAGATAAGAATACTAGATACATGCTATAGTACTAGAAGGATCATTAGATAAGAATACTAGATACATGCTATAGTACTAGAAGGATCATTAGATAAGAATACTAGATACATGCTATAGTACTAGAAGGATCATTAGATAAGAATACTAGATACATGCTATAGTAATAGAAGGATCATTAGATAAGAATACTAGATACATGCTATAGTACTAGAAGGATCATTAGATAAGAATACTAGATACATGCTATAGTACTAGAAGGATCATTAGATAAGAATACTAGATACATGCTATAGTACTAGAAGGATCATTAGATAAGAATACTAGATACATGCTATAGTACTAGAAGGATCATTAGATAAGAATACTAGATACATGCTATAGTACTAGAAGGATCATTAGATAAGAATACTAGATACATGCTATAGTACTAGAAGGATCATTAGATAAGAATACTAGATACATGCTATAGTACTAGAAGGATCATTCAGTGTTTTGTGGTGAGTGTTGTGGTAGTGGGAGGATGGCATTGACTCCGGTAATATTATACATTATGACCGCACCCATATTAATCCTTGTATTAGAGGTAGCGGGTATACACTGTAGACAACCTGCAGAACTTAGAGGTCTGTAAGCCACATAACTTAAGGGGAGGTCTTTAGTTTGGTCTCTGGATATCCATCAAGCTTAAGATTACACCCCCTTGAGCCCCTTTCAAGATAAATTTGTACATTTGTCGGTAGAAAAATGTCCCGGCCGAAGGCCGATTACTCTTAAATTACAGGCTCGCTATTGCTCGCCAGGATAAAATTGACACCTAAATGGCACTAAAGGTCTTAAAATTGACAGAAATGGGTCGAAGGTTCTTAAAATTGTAAAAATAATGGGGCGAACGTCTTAAAATTAATAATAATAATAATAATAAGCATGTTACTTATTTCTCATAAGCGCCAATTTTTCCGAAGAATTCACTAGCGCTCGGAAAGAGAAAGAAAAAAGAACAAAATCAATGCATCAAAAGAAGGCTTATATACAACACACATTTAACAATCACTAGCAGTGGCAAAACAGCCTAAACTCTATAGCCATCCATCATGACACCTCTCTCAAGATCATAGCTTCTCTCAAAGAGAAAAGTCTTACGTTGTCTCTTGAAGCATTCAACAGAACTCAGTTGTCTCATGGACAGCGGCAACCTGTTATACAACCTCGGAGCCATGTAGGAGAATGACCTCTCAAAGAAAGAAGACTGCTGGAAAGCCCTTTGTTCATCAAGACGAAAAGGGTCATTGTCATGACGCACAACTACACCATGGTGTGCCGGTGGGCGCCTGAGCAGCTCCGCAAGGTACCCAGGCTCACCAAATTTGAGAACCTTAAAAGTCACCAAACACAACTTAAATTCTATTCTTGCTCTTACTGGCAGCCAGTGCAGTTCTATGTGAAGCGATGTAGTAGGAGTTCTAGGTGGAACACCAAAAATGAGTCTTGCGGCCCTGTTAAGAACAGACTGAACTTTCTTTAAAATATAATTTGGAAGACCCACCAACAGGGCATTGCAATAATCAACACGAGAGAAGACCAATGAGTGAACCAACGTCAGGAGGCAACGTCTGGTTATAAACGGCTTCACCAAATAGAGATTTCTGATGTGCAAGTAACAACTTTTAACTATCTGGTTTACATGCTCTTTGAAATCTAATCGGGAGTTCACATATACACCCAGATTTCGAACAGAGTTGGCCGGTCGCAGCTGAGATCCACCCACATTGATGGGGAGGGCACCTACTATATCATCAGCTCTTCTATTTCCTCGGATGATGAGAATATCAGTTTTACCATAATTTAGTTTAAGTTTTCTCGCTCTCATCCACTTCTTGATATCAGACATCAACAATTCCATCTTACTCCGTATATCAACTATATTTGTGATTCTCACATAAATCTGGGTGTCATCTGCATAAAAGTGAAAGGTGACATTATGTGCACGAAGCAGAAGAGACAAACTGCTGATATAAATTATAAATAGGATAGGACCTAAAACTGATCCCTGCGGAACACCATACTGCAGGGGTGTCGAGTCCGAGACCACTTGATTTACCATCACACTCTGGGATCTACCTGACAAGTACGACCCAAGAAGCAAGAGAGCGAAGTCACGCACGCCACAATCATAAAGATCACTCAATAACAACTCGTGATCCACTGTGTCAAAGGCTGCAGAGAGATCAAGCAAGACCAATAGTGAGGCCACACCATTGCAAATGTTCTCAACTAGATCATTATGTACTCTAATCAATGCTGTTTCAGTTGAATGATGCTGTCGGTAAGCAGACTGAAAAATTGGGATAGTTTCATTCTGCTGAAGTAGTGGTTGTAATTGGTCAAGTATTGCACGCTCTAATATCTTTGATATGAAGGACAGGTTGGAGACAGGACGATAGTTCAACATGTTCTCAACATCAAGTCCAGGTTTCTTTAGAGTAGGTCGGAGTAGTGCATGCTTTCAGAATGTGGGAAGCTACCTTCAGAGAAGCACTTATTAATTATTTTGGAAATAAACTCAACTGTGTGATCATAGACTCTTGGTAGCTTGGAAACATTTATGGGATCCAACAGGCAAAATGTTTTATTGAGGTTTCTTATGTAGGACGAGATCATGTCCACCTCTACTGAGTGAAAGGATGAGAGGACATTATTAGGAATGTGTCGGGGTTGGAGTACAACTGAAAGTTCTTCACCAACAGAAGCATCATCCAGTTCCTGTCTTATGCGAGTTATCTTGCCAGCAAAAAATGCCACAAAGTTGGCAGCCAACTCGGCATCGGGTACAGAAGGTCTTAAGCTGACTCTTGTTTTTCCAAGTAAACTGTTTACAATTGAAGCCAACCTTCTCTGGTCGTTACCACATGAGTCAACTTTTCCCTGATAATACACTTTCTTTTCATCTTTGATTGTGTGGACCACGGCTCTTCTGGCTGACAGATATTGCAACCATGTAGAGTCTGTTTTATTTTTCCGCCATTCACGTTCAGCTCTTCTACGCGCTCTTCTAAGAAATTTAACTCGAGTGCTATACCAGGGTGAATCATCTCGTACTATGATTTTCTTCTCTACTTCTGGACAGTGATGATCGAACACTAATTTAAGTGCATTTCCATGTACCTCCACCAGCTCATCTGAAGTAAGGATGGAAGTATCAATACTTCCCAAGTACTGTTTTACTTCACTGCTAGCCAAATTTTGGTCTGTATTTTTATAATTTCTAAATCTGATTACTTTTTTATGTGTGAGTGGCTTAGGGAAATCAAAGCTGAAAGTAATCAAAGCATGATCAGAGGTATTAGGGTCAGCATTCTCAACATCAACATCCAGAACACCACCACAACCCACAGGAGAGAAAACCAAGTCAAGGGTGTGTCCTAAGATATGAGGGTGGGACACATGGTTTACAAAATTGTTCTGATCAGTCAACTCAAGGAACTCAGGAGAGAATGGCTTCAGATGAGGGCTGTCAACCCAGTCTCCACATATCAAAAGTCTTCCGGTTTTAGCAGAAAATTCCTCGAGAAACTGCCCAAACTCTTCCATAAAACCCCTATCTGTGCCACGATGGCCAGGCCTATAGACAACTGCCATTCTTAGAATTTGTTAATGGAGTTTTATTTCCACTTCCAACAGTTCATAATAAAGAGGGGCTGGGTTATGGCTTATTTGCAAGATATTCACCAGAGATTTGGAGTAGACAACTGCCACTCCACCACCCGGATGATCTCCCCTAGGCCTAGGAACATTTATTATGGAATGGGTTTTAGGCAATGCCGCCTGGATAATATTCAGATCTGACTCGAACAACCAGGTCTCAGTGAGACATAATACATCAAGGTTACGTTCATCCAAGATCTCGCAAATATGATCCATTTTGTTACGCAAGGAACGAACATTCAACAGACCCAGTTTCAACCGGCTCCCGTGTGCATTTTTCAGTTTTTTGAACCTACAAAATTGGTGTTTTCAATAACTTTATTTCTCTGAGCTGTCATTAGAGGACAATTTCTACTTGAGGCGAAATTATTTGGCGGCTCTGTAACTGATGTGGAGCTCATACAATTTATACATTTGGGGGAAGTCTTGTTGGTGCAGTCTCTTGAGTTATGAGTACCGGCACAGAAGTTACATTTTGGATCCTCATTTTTCTGATCACACCTGTCACTGGTATGGCCAAAGCCCTGGCAATGGTAACATTGTGTTACCCAGAAGCGATCGTATGCACGACATCTCACAAGTCCAACATACACAGAATTGCCATCATCCACAATGGAAGAGCGTATTTCAGGTGACATTTTTACTACCGCAGTCTTTGTGTGTGCATCACTCTTTTGCTTGGTGAATAGCAAATTCATAGCTAAGCCATTGTCGACCAGGGACTTTATTCTTGGGTTCTTGTTGAGGATGCTGGGAATGATCTCATTATCCTCAGCGTCATTAGCAATGCCTACCAGAGTCATTTTTGGCATCATCTTCTTTGGTTCGGAGACACTGAAGGCACTGTCCACCCCCAAACACTGATTGATGGCCCTTCCTGCGTCTTCTTTGGCTTTCTTGGATGGAAGTCGTACCACCAGTACACCTGAATCAGTTCTAGTTAACTTGTTAACCGGAACCGAAGCCAAAGCAGTCTCGATTGCCTTTGTATCTGGTGGGCTTACTGGCTCGGAGGATCGGTCTTTTGGCTTCACTACCAGGACCTGATGGTCCCAGACAGTTTTTTTCTTTCCACCATCTACCACCTCAGTGGTGCGTTTGGTCGGCTCCTTTTTGGTCTCTTCAAATGTTTGCTGAACTATCTTGGCAAACAAGGGAATGTCGGGGGCAGCAACTTTAGTCTCAAGGATATCCATTCTGTTACCAATACTCTCTATCTCCACAGCCACCGCAGCAAGGGCACCCTTCACTTCGCTTACAATGGCAGAAAAGCAATGGGCTAAACATGAGGGAGAAAGGTGTCAAGAAAAAAAATCCCTCAAGTGGAAATCTCCCCTTAACCTTACCACACATTTGTTATAGTGGACTTAATTCTCATTGTAATTGATTTGAAGTTAAAATAGATTTATAGTGTCAGTTACATAATATCGGCAGATGGCCAAAACAATTTACTAAAGGGTGTGTCGTATGAGAAGAATATTGGTAGTTGTGGTGGTGGTGTTTGTGGTGGTTGGGAGTGGAGTGAAAGTAGTGGTAATGTAGTTGGTGGTTGTTGTGTTTGGGAGTGGAGAGCAACTAGTGGCAATGTCGTTGGTGGTTGTGGTGGTGGTTGTTGTTCTGGTTACATGATTGTGGTGGTTACATGATTGTGGTGATTGTGGTAGGGTAGGAGTGGAGTGAAAATAGTAGTAACGTCGTTGGTGGTTGTGGTGGTGGTTGTTCTGGTGGTTATATGATTGTGGTAGGGTAGGAGTGGAGAGCAAATAGTGGTAATGTGGTCGTTGGGTTGATGGTAGTTGTACTGTAATTACCTATGATGTATATTGGAGGAAAGCGGAGCAAACATTGGATATACAGTATAGGATAAGGGTTTGAAAGGGAAGCTCTTAGTCCAGGCACTTTACAAACGCCACAGTCAATATTGAACAATGTTATCTACGTGTTCATGAGCACTTACTTCTATCGTGGCAAGTCATGATACGTTAAGGGGGGTGACCTGTTTTTTTTCTAATTTTCTCTCTTTCTCTGGCTTGTATCCATTCGGCCCCATTCAGCCTACTGTTTTAAGACGTTTATCCCCATCCCGGTGTTGATTTTTTCCTGGTAAGCGATAGCGAGCCAGCATTGTATGAAGAAATCCGGCTTCGCCGGAGAAATTTTTCTATCGAAAAATGTACAAATTTAGCCTGCTGTCAAAAAAACATTTAAAAAAACATGCTGGCTCGCTACCGCTCGCCAGTAAAAAATCGACACATGGATGGGGATAAACGTCTTAAAACAGTAGGCTGAATGGGGCCGAATGAATGCAAGCCGGAGAAATAGAGAGAATGAGAGAACAAAGGCAGGTCACCCCCCTTAAACTAACTTGGTATTATACATCTACGATCTCGTCTTATTAATCCTCTTAGAATATTAGGAGGCATTCTGTTATTTTATTTTGGCTCTTATGAAGCAATATTGATAAGCTTAAAAGAGCTATGAGGTAATTAAAATATTATGATCGCTGGAGGTCCTTCGTAAGCTCCATAAAATCGCCTAGTGATAGCCATAATAAATTGAAAATGGAATCCGCCATATACTAAAGGGGTTAATTAAACATACGGTACAGGTGTGGAATATGTATTCTAAGTAGTAACTTCTGTGTTCATTTTTGTCATGTAAATTATGTTAATTTTTCCTATTATGATCGTTAAATCGGTATTAAAATTCATTATGCGAATACTCTTATCTTTGCCTTTTATATGTTATGTTGAGAGGAAGTGGTAATTATGGTATTATCATTTGTAATATATTTTTTTGTCTTTTTTTTGTTTACATTACTATCGGTGGGTGTAATTGAGAGATAGTACTCGTTTTACCTAGTAGTACTTCACCTTTGTACCCCCCCTGCCCGGACCCCCCCCCCTAACTGTGTACACTTCATATTTGGGCCATGTAAGTGTCAGGAGGAGTGTGTGTGCGTGTGACAGCGTGTGAGTGTGTTTGTGTCAGTCAGTAAGTGCTTGTCTGGCATAGTGTGTGTGTGTGTGTGTGTGTGTGTGTGTGTGTGTGTGTGTGTGTGTGTGTGTGTGTGCCAGTCAATAAATGTATGTCTGACAGTGAGTTAATATATTGTATGTGCGTGTGTGAGCGCCCGCCTAAATATATTAAGGGAGTCTGTGTCTGATCTTGAACAAATTGCTGTTTAATTTCATAAAATAATTTAGGTATTTGTAATCATACATATGTTAAGGGGGGTCACCGGCTTTGTTTTTATCTTTCTCTCCTTTTCTCTCTTTCCCTGACTTGTATCTATTCGGCCCCATTCAGCCAACTGTTTTAAGACGTTTATCCCCATCCAGGTGTCGATTTCTTCCTGGCGAGCCATAGCGAGCCAGCATTGTATGGAGAAATCCGGCTTCGCCGGAGAATTTTTTCTATCAAAAAATTTACAAATTGAGCGAGGTGGGCTCCCTTAATATAGTACCGGGTATGGTAAATGTAGAGTTGTAAGTTATACATTATATAACGTACCAGTAGTGTCAATACAGGTCTATGTGAAATATTAATATAGCACATCTACTGCTCTAAGCTTACTCTGTGGATAAATACACCATACAGTTGCTCACACTGTCAACATTTCAATATTTAATTGCAGGCTCGTTTTTGCCCAACAAGAAAATATCGGCAGCTAAATGACACACAAGGTCTAAACATTGACAAATAAATGATACACAAGGTCTAAACATTGACAAATAAATGATACACAAGGTCTAAACATTGACATATAAATGATACACAAGGTCTAAACATTGACAAATAAATGATACAGAAGGTCTAAACATTGACAAATAAATGATACACAAGGTCTAAACATTGACAAATAAATGACTCACAAGGTCTAAACATTGACAAATAAATGACACACAAGGTCTAAACATTGACAAATAAATGGATACTAAGCTCTTAACCCTTTCAAGCTCCAATATGCGTTTCTGTTCTGTTTTCTGGCTACTATTAGACGATTTTATTCAGATTAGTAACGGAATACGGAAGTCAAAGGGTTGATTGAGATAGTATTTACCCTTTTAATACCCACAGATCCTTCCTAAGCTGCATAAAATCGTCTAATGGTAGCCAAAATAAACTGCTAAAACGCGTCGGAGCTTCAAGGGGTTAAACTGGCCAAACTAATGGGGCGAACGTTTTTAAATCGCAAATCTAGTGGGGCTAAACATGAGGGACGAGGGGGTCTTGAGAAAAAACCCCACCCCTTTATATCTAGCGATTCATTCATTGCACGTGTAGGAGGTTTATCCGTAGTCCACTGCACCCCCCCCCCCCCCCGTTACAAGGTAGACCCTGGGGATACATAATACTAATACCCGCTAATACTACATAATGCTACATAACTCATATAATCGATATGCGGCCCCGTACCTTCCCAAACCCCCACACTCTTTTAAACCAGGGGAGACAAAAGGCCATTCCGGGCTGCTTGGCACGTGGCCGGTGTGGGGGGGTGCTGGGAGAGAGAGAGAGAGAGAGAGTGAGAGTGAGAGTGAGTGAGTGAGTGAGTGTGTGTGTGTGTGTGTGTGTGTGTGAGAGAGAGAGAGAGAGAGAGAGAGAGAGAGATACTGGGATTTACATAGCTATACTGGCCACATAGACCTCACGATCTCAGCGAGGTGACCACGACTTAGTTCTAGCGGGAATAGCAAACCCTGAATGAAAAGCAAAAGGAAGGTAAAGGTAGCAACGCAGAGAGAGAGAGAGAGAGAGAGAGAGAGAGAGAGAGAGAGAGAGAGAGAGAGGGGATGTGATCGGCTTACATTAAAAACATAATGCACCTATGTGATTATCTGTCTGTCTGTCTGTCTGTCGTAGCTCTCGATCTATTGACAACTGAAGGGAAGAACAGAAGTAGAATGAGAGGAAGGAAATGATGGAGAGGCAAGAAGACAGATGGTGATGGAAGGAGGAAGCATGGATGGATGGATGGATGGATGGAGTGGATAGGTTGACTGGATGGAGTGGATAGGTTGGACATAAACACATATAACAAACCATAAGTGTATAGGTGCCAACAGAAAGAGGTACATACAGAAAAGAAGAAATATGGAGTAAGAGGGACATTAAGAGGGTGTGTATATTTGTGTTTATAGCCCACACTGCAGAACATATTCTTTATAGTTACCGGGAGAATCGAAGATGAGATGAAATAAGGAAAATTAGTAAACGTTGAATATATGTAAATTCATAAATACGTAGTGTAGATAGGTAAAACCACAAACTACAAAAGAGGGACAAAGAGGGGGAAAATATATAATGGAACAACAAAAGAAAAGATAATATGAATTGAGGAAACACAACGAATCGGGAGAAGAGAGAGGAACTGGAAATATTAGGAAAAGGGAAACAAAGTACAAGACAATAAAGGAAAATAACAACAAACCCGAAACATTAGAAGGAAAAATGAAAACTGACCATAGACGATATATAAGCAGGAGGGATAAGGGAATTTAAATAAGAGGCAAATCAAGAGAAGTCTCCTCATTATCAAGCGAAACAAGAGGAAAGAGGGAAGATATAATAGAAGAACGAAAGGATATATAACAATAAACGACAGTGAAGGAGAAGTGCAAGGATAAGAAAGATTGAATATGGGCAAGGGAATGGATTGAAGAAACGGAGAATGGGGTAGAGAGAACAAGGGAAATAGATGGAGGAGAGAGAAGGAAAGTGGATAAAGATATAGAAGACAAGAAGAGAAGAAAGAGAGATAAGATAGACAGAAGAGGAACGAAATAATAAATAAGAGGAAAAGATAATTTGAGGAAAGGAGGGAGAATGAAAGAGGAGAAAGAAGGGAAGTAAAGAGGAAAATAAGAGGATAAAGGTGGACTAAGAGGCAAGAGGAACTAGTCACTTTATGGTGGGGAGCTTCAAACGGGACACGTGCTGAGGGGAGAGAGAGAGTCAGAGAGAGAAAAGAGAGAGAGAGAGAGAGAGACAAAATATAGCGAGACAAAAAATAGAGAGAGAGAGAAAAGAGAGAGACAAAAGGAGAGAGAGAGAATGAGAGTAAGTTAGAGTTGCAAGAAAGTGATATTGCAGAATGCAGTATACGTAATGGAATTTGCATTTTTTTTAAATATACATACTTCAAGAGAGAGAGAAAGAGAGAGAAGAAGGGGGAGGGGGGGGGGGGGCGAAAGGAGAGCCAGAAAGATTTACAATGGTCACTCATCACAAAACTCTCTATTATTTCCTCTCTCTCTCTCTCTCTCTCTCTCTCTCTCTCTCTCTCTCTCTCTCTCTCTCTCTCTTCAGTCTGTATGTACGCCTGCAATTATACTTGTATGTCTATCTGTTTCTTTATTTCAGTCTGTCTTGTTTATCTGTTGTCATGACTGTATTGTCTGTGCCTGTTTCTGGCTGTGTCGACTTTTGTGTCTGTTCGATTTTGTATGTGTCTGTGTATCTGTTGGTATGACTGTAGTTATCTATATCTGCTTATGTCTGTTTGTGTGTCTGTATGCCTGTTTGTCATTATATGTTTACCTTTTTTGTCATCTGCTTATGCTTTTGACTTTCTACTTTATTTATCTCTGTCATTCTGTGTGTGTCTGTCTGTCTGTCTGTCAGGGTGCCTCTTTGTTTTCTATCTGTCCCTCTCCGCTCTCCCCTATTCCCTCCCCCTTCTCCCCTATTTCCTCCTCCCCACTCCCTCCTCCCCACTCCCTCGTCCCTCCCCTACCTTCCACATAACATAATAAATGTAATAACATGTTTTGTTCCAGTCACCGGATTAGTTCACTGTCCATGGTTAATGTGAACCAGGCGTTATACCATCACCCACACCTACCATAACTACCGTAATTTAGCTATTGTTACCACCACAATTACCACACCTGTCAACCCATCAATAATTACGTACAACGCCCTTACAACTACTTATTTACTTCAGGTTATATCACCCTTTACAACAACAAACCACCACACCAAGGACAACGACTACAGCTATCACTCCCACCAAAATAACTACAAACATCACAAATACGATAAATACTAAGCCTATGCACCACAAATACCACACCATAGAGGCCTACCATAATGACTGGGGGTGTAGTAAGAGGCTGTCACTGCTACTGTCATTACAACCACACCTACCACAATGACTGGAGGTGTAGTAAGAGGCTGTCACTGCTACTGTCATTACAACCACACCTACCACAATGACTGGAGGTGTAGTAAGAGGCTGTCACTGCCACTGTCATTACAACCACACCTACCACAACTACCACAATTACTGGTTTTGTGAAAACAAGGCTGTCACAACCACAACCACCCTGGAATACCACCATAACTACCACACACTACCACAATGACTGGTGGTGTGGTAAAAGTCTGTCATCTACCACTGTCATTACTACCACAACCACCCTGGACTACCACCACAACTACCACACACTACCACAATGACTGGTGGTGTGGTAAAAGGCTGTCACTACCACTGCCATTACTACCAAAACCACCCTGGACTACCACCACAACTACCACACACTACCACAATGACTGGTGGTGTGGTAAAAGTCTGTCACTACCACTGCCATTACTACCACAACCACCCTGGACTACCACCACAACTACCACACACTACCACAATGACTGGTGGTGTGGTAAAAGGCTATCACTACCACTGTCATTACTACCAAAACCACCATGGACTACCACCACAACTACCACACACTACCACAATGACTGGTGGTGTGGTAAAAGGCTGTCACTACCACTGTCATTACTCGGGGCCGCGGGTTTTTAATATTTAGTTTCGACCTGGCCGGACTGTTTGTGTCAGGTTGGGAGAGGTAGGGTGAGGTTAGAGTGAGGTAGAGAGAGTTAGAGTGAAGTAGGGAGAGGCAGAGTGAGGAATATTGAGGTTAGGGTGAGGTAGAGTGAGGTTAGGGTGAGGTAGAGAGAGAGTTAGAATGAGGTAGAGAGAGCTAGAGTGAAGTAGTGAGAGGCAGATTGAGGGATATTGAGGTTAGGGTGAGGTACAGAGAGGTTAGGTTGAGGTACAGTGAAATATGAAGAGGTAGAATGATGGATATTGAGGTTAGGGTGGGGTACAGTGAAGTAGGGAGACTATAGTGAGGAATAATGAGGTTAGAGTGAGGTTGAGTGGTGTTACAGTGAGGTAGAGAGAGTTAGAGTGAAGTAGGGAGATGTAGAGTGAGGGATGTTGAGGGTAGGGTGAGGTACAATAAGACAGAGTGACATAGAGTGCAAGAGTGAGATAAGGAGAGATGAACAGGCTAGAGTGAAGTGGGGCAAACAGAGGTGGGTAGAAATAGAAAGTGGGTTGAAGAGTGACAGTGACTATTATAATCTGAGAGTGAAAGGAAGGATAGAGCAATAATAGGACGGAAATGTTTGACGGTTGATACTGGGTGAGTCAGAATGAAGCAAAGGGGTGATGGAGAGTGAAGCAATTAGGATGAGAGTGAATCTAAATGTGATAATGTAGAATAGTGACGCTCGGTGAATCAAGATAAAGCAGGTAGAGGTACAATGAGGCAATTCAAGAAAGTGTAAATACAAGTGAGGGAATAGTTATCAAGTTGAGTGAGCTAGAGTGAGGCGACAGGAATCCGAACGAAGCTAGATAAAGGAGACAAAGGTGTAATGATGAAAGTGTGAATCAAGGAGTGCCAGTGACAACAAGAATGATAAAGGCTAGAGAAGGCAGGAACAAGGCAGGGGGAGTATAGGTTGAGGCAGGGTAAGGCAGAGTGGGACAATGGAAGGCAGAGGGTAACGCAGGAGGAGGCAGAGTAAAGCAGGGGGAGTATAGGTTGAGGAAGGTTAAAGCAGAGTAAGACAATGGAAGGCAGGAGGAGGCAGAGTAAAGCAGGGGGAGTATAGGTTAAGGCAGAGTGAGGCAATGGAAGCCAGAGGGTGAGAGAATAAGGCAGGAGGAGGCAGAGTAAAGCAGGGGGACTATAGGTTGAGGCAGGGTAAGAAAGGGTGTGCCAGAGGGTGAGAGAGTAAGGCAGGAGGAGGCAGAGTAAAGCAGGGGGAGTATAGAGGTAGGAAGGACAAGAAAGAGTGATGCAGGGTGTGGAACAATAAGTTACTCTGGCCCCTGGTATCATACAGGGTGAGGAAGCAGGAGACAGGGGTAGACAAAATATATCACATGGCACCTGGTACCATACAGAGTAAGGCAGGGGTAAAGCAGGGGGAGGCAGAGTAAGGCAGGGAGAGATTAGATAAATAATTCAGATCCCTGATATCAAGCAGAGGCAAACAGGGTGAGGAAGAGTGAGGCAAGAGGAGGGAGAGTGAGGCAGTGTAAGGCTGAGTGAGGTAAAAGGAGGAAGAGTGAGGCAGAGTAAGGCTGAGTGAGGCAGAGGCAGTGCAGGGTGAGGCACAATAAGTCACTCTGGCCCCTGGTATCAAGTAGAGTGAGGCAGGAGTACAAAGGAAATCAAGCAACAACAGATCTAGTGACTCTTCTAGGCTGCTTGTCCTCCAAAACACTGAGGATCAAGTGTCCAAACAGTGGTTTAGAGTGGGTAAGGGAACATTGGAAAGGGAACTACTGCCCTGGAACTAATGTCCGTGGCAGGATTAGGAAGTTAGTAGGGGACAGATGGGTTAGTAACTGAGGGAGGATACAATAAAGTTATTCATTTACAAACGCAGTCAGTCGCGGGTTTGATGCGAGATATTTGTCTAGGCGAAGTTTAAATGAATCAACGGTGCTGCAGTCTATAACATCTCGGGGAAGCCCATTCCATAAGTTGACAACTCGATTGAAGAAGACATTTTTAGCTTCGTGTGAGTTAAAAGATTTACCAATAATTTTGCACCCGTTTCCCCGCGTGTAATTAGATTGGTCGATAGTGAAGTACTTACTACAGTTCATATTGTCGATGCCTTTGATGATTTTGAACACTTGAATTAAGTCGTCTCTTAATCTGCGCTGGGTTAAAGGAAATAGATTTAATTCTCTAAGACTCCTCGTATGGTTTGTTCTTTAGGCTAGGTATCATTTTGGTAACTCTACGTTGAACTCGTTCTAGCTTGTCTATATCTTTATAATATCTTGGTAATAATGGCACCAGGATTGAACGCAGTATTCCAGAAGAGGGCGGACTAAGGAATTGTAAAGGGTTAGGATAACGTTTTTAGATTTATGCTCAAATGACCTGCCTATAAAGCCAATTATTTTGTTTGCCTTCTTAACAACTTCTGAACATTGTTGACTCGGTTTTAGGTTACTCGATTTTGTTACTCCCTGATCGGTTTCTCTGTTTACATTCTTAAGCTGAGTGTCATTCATCAAATAGTTTGCTTTCTCATTTTGGTATCCGATATGTAGTCTATATGCTATATGCTCAGGCCCAATCCCCATTTTGGGGGTAGCTGACTCAAGACAGAGCAAGAACAGGGAAAACACAAAAACAACATAAAACAAAAAATAAACACAGATAAAAAACACAAACTCTCACACATCCAGGTCACCCCGATATGTAGTACTTTACATTTATCCGCATTGAAACTCATTTGCCAAATTTGGGCCCAACATGACAACTTATCTAGATTGTGTTGCATATCGTCAACTTGTTCTTTTGAGAGTACGCTATTTCCAATTTTTGTATCATCAGCAAATTTTGAGATTGTACAGGTGAGACCCTCATCTATGTCGTTGATGTAAATTAGAAAGATAATTGGTCCTAGTACCGATGCCTGGGGTACCCCGATACTTACATTGGTCCATTTAGACGCCTTACCATTTATGACTACTCTTTGCTTTCTGTCGCCGAGCCAATTTTCTATCCATTTCAACACACCGTCTTGTATTCCATGCGCATTTAGTTTTAGCAGTAAACATTTGTAGGGAACTTTGTCAAAGGCCTTTTGAAAATCAAGGTATATATAATATCTACAGCTTTACTCTCATCGTAGAGGTTGAGGATATCGTGGAAGAAGTCTAAGAGGTTTGTTAAACAGGAATCTTTTTTACGAAAGCCGTGTTGAGTATCTTTAAGTATGTTATTTTCCTCTAAGTGATTTATGAGTCTGTCTCTTATTAGTGTTTCTAGCATTTTACATACAACTGAGGTTAAGCTAATTGGACGATAGTTACTGGGTAGGGATTTGCTGCCTTTTTTGAATATCGGTGTTACGTTGGCTAGCTTCCACTGATCAGGCATAGTTCCAGACTGCAAGGATTTATTGAATAGCAATGTCAGTGGTTTAGAGAGCTCATCCTTAGCTTCCTTTAGGACTCTAGGTGAGATTGTATCAGGTCCAGGCATTTTATTTACCTTGAGTTTATCTAAACAATTCAATACTTCTCTCTCTGTAACGGTGATATTGCTTTGAACATCTGAATTATCAATCTGAATCGGCGATGGTGTAGGGATATCACTGAGGTCTTCCGTTGTAAAAACTGATGCAAAGAAGGTATTGAGGGCATTACTCATTTGTACTTTGTCTTTGGTGTATTCTCCATTTTCATCGACTAACGGTCCGGACCAACAGTTGAAGTAACTACTTTTTTCTTTCTGATATAACTATAGAATTCTTTCGGGTTTGTTTTACTTTGATTCGCAACATGTAACTCCAGGGTCTTTTTACTTTGCTTAATTAACTTTTTGGCTTTGCGTCGTAGCTCTACAAATTTCACCCGTTCTTCGTCATTTTGTAAGGATTTTAATCTATCATTAGCAAACTTTTTAGCAAGCAGACTGGAGGAGGGAGAGTGAGGCAGAGTAAAGAAGGGTGAGGCAGAGGCAGTACAGGGTGAGGCACAATAAGTCACTCTGGCCCCTGGTATCAAGTATATTGGGGCAGGGTGAGGCAGGAGGAGGGAGAGTGAGGCAGTGTAAGGCAGGGTGACGCAGTGGCAGTACAGGGTGAGGCACAATAAGTCACTCTGGCACCTGGTATCAAGTAGAGTGAGGCAGGAGGAGGGATAGTGAAGCAGAGTAAGGTAGGGTGAGGCAGAGGCAGTACAGGGTGAGGCACAATAAGTCACTCTGGCCCCTGGTATCAAGTAAAGTGAGGCAGGAGGATGGAGAGTGAGGCACAATAAGTCACTCTGGCCCCTGGTATCAAGTAGAGTGAGGCAGGAGGAGGGAGAGTGAGGCAGAGTAAGGCAGGGTGAGGCAGAGGCAGTACAGGGTGAGGCACAATAAGTCACTCTGGCCCCTGGTATCAAGTAGAGTGAGGCAGGAGGAGGGAGAGTAAGGCAGGGTGAGGCAGAGGCAGTACAGGGTGAGGCACAATAAGTCACTCTGGCCCCTGGTATCAAGTAGAGTGAGGCAGGAGGATGGAGAGTGAGGCAGAGTAAGGCAGGGTGAGGCAGAGGCAGCACAGGGTGAGGCACAATAAGTCACTCTGGCCCCTGGTATCAAGTAGAGTGAGGCAGGGTGAGGGAGAGTGAGGCAGAGTAAGGCAGGGTGAGGAAGGGTGAGGCAGAGGCAGCACAGGGTGAGGCACAATAAGTCACTCTGGCCCCTGGTATCAAGTAGAGTGAGGCAGGAGGAGGGAGAGTGAGGCAGAGTAAGGCAGGGTGAGGAAGGGTGAGGCAGAGGCAGTACAGGGTGAGGCACAATAAGTCACTCTGGCCCCTGGTATCAAACTTTACGGCCCAAGTCCATTAGCCACCTCCCTCCTTCTTCCTCCCACCCTCCCTCCTCCCTCTCTTCCTCCTTCCCTCCCTCACCTCCTTCCTTCCTCCTACCCTCCCCTTTCTCTCTCCTCCATTTCTCTTCCTTCGTTTCTCTATCCATCTATCTATATTCCTTCCACTCTTCTTTCCCTCTGTTTCTTCTTCTCCCTACCCCTCCCCCCACGCTCCATCTCTCTACCCATCTATCCATCCTTCCATCACCCTCTACTCTCTACTTCACTCTCCCTCCACTCCCTCATTCTATCCACCCATCCACCATTATTACTCACCCCTCTCCACACACTCATTATCCTCCTATTCTTCCACTTATAAATATTTTCGATCCAACCATTAAACTCCCTCTAATCTCTCGTCTCCCATTCCCTTTACCCTTCCTGATTTTCATTCTTCTTTTCCCCTGCCTTTCTATCTCTACTTTCATTCCTCTTCTCACCCATCCCTTCAGCCATACTTATCCTTCCTCACATTCATCCATCTATCATCCAATCTCTCCCTTCCTTATCTTATTCCATTTCCCATTTCAACACTCGTTCTCTACCCCCTGCTACGTCCACTACCCCCCTCCTTCTTCTCTCTCACCCTTTCTCCAACTATACATCCTCCAGGCCATCCACCTCCTCATCTATCTATCCACTAAGCCATCCATCTCTCTACTCATCTACCCCCATCATCCAAACACCCCTCATACATCTATCCACTAATCCATCTATCTACCAATCCACCTCCTCATCCCTCCACCCATCCATCCATCCATCTATTCTTCCATTCCACCTATCTAACTACTTTCAGTCTCACTTCCCCCCATCCCCCTCCCCGTCCCTCCTCCAGTTATGTCTGAATGTGTAGGAATATGTACTGTACAATTGTGAGGGTCTATAAGGTTACACCAGTTCCAATAATTCAACCTTTAACCCCTTCTGTACTGGTGACGTCTTTTGTATTTGATTTCAGCTACATTTAGACGATGTTATGTAGCTTAGGAAGGATATAGGGTAGCTAAAAGAATTAATTGAGATATGCTGTAGCTTTTCATTGGTAGGCGTCCTTCCTAAGCTGAACAAAATCGTCTAATAGTTGGCAGAATACAATGAAAAGTACATCACCGGTACAGATGGGGTTAAAGCCAAGATCTAAAACACCTGCGATATATATTAAAGCACATAATTGTCTCGTTTGCGTTCGATATTGATTCAAATTGGTATGTATTCAATTGTACCTTTTCATTTGTTACAATATATTCGCAATATTTGATAAATAAATTATATACTCTATTGTGTCGTTGACCGCCGTTCTGGACGCCTGTGTGGTGTGTGGGTGCTTCTCTTATTGTAATATCTCTTAACCCCTTAAGGATTATGGCGCCCTTTGACAGTTTATTCTGGCTATTATTAGACGATTTTAGGAAGGATCTGTTAGAATAAAAAGGGCAAAGACTATCCTAATTAGCCCTCTGACTTCCCCATACCCTTTCTAATTTGAATACAATCGTCTAATGATAGCCAGAAAATGTAAAAGAAATACGTTCCGAGTGTGAGAGGGTTAATAAACTAAACCAGCAACGGGACAATTTAAATGTCGTACACATAACGACTCAATATCATAAAATCCCGACTCTCACCTTTTCGCTCCCTCTCCCTTTCCCCCTCCATCCATTGCCACCATATTCGCCCTAATTTGCTTCCCAGTCTGTGTTTAAACCATTTTCGCAAAACTAAAAATACTGTTGAATTATTTTGTTCTATTCCCTTCCTTTTCTCCCATCTCAGGTCTCACTCCCTTCTCCTCCACTTTCTCACTCTTCTCTCCATCTCACCTCCTCTCCCTATTTGTTGTTTCCTTGCTTCCTTATATTTTCTGAGGCATCCGTGTATAACTCCCTCTCGTCTCCCCCACCCCCACCCCTTTTATCACTCACTTTTACTCTCCCTCCCCCCATCCCCCACCCCTCTCCCCCATTCAACTCCCACTCCCTTATCCACTACCCCCCTCCCCCCCTCTCTCTCTCTCTCTACCAACCACAACTACCACTCACACAGATTCCACCTTAACCAACATTTCTGACGCCCACCACAACTACCAAAACTTCCTCTCCTACCACAACTACCAGCCTTTTAACCTCTACCACAACTACCACTGAAACTATAAACGGTAACCTTACTACCACTACATAACAAATAAAATTATCATTACAAATACAACAGTGATTTATGTTTCATCGCAATCTTAATGACCAATACTTCAATTGTTTATCACGTCAACAACTGCAACCATAAACAAATATTGTCACCAGTACTTAACTCTCAGCTCACAACTGAGAGGATCCAGGTTCGATTTCAGGGCAAGAAGAGACGGATGAGCGAGTCTCCTAATATAATACCCTAATGCCTCTGTTCACCTAACAATTAACCCCTTCTGTACCGGTGAGATGGAATTTACCCTTGTGATTCCTAGAGGGCATTTCAAAGGTGTTTACTTGGTATTAGTATAAAATTAAAATAATGATGTGTTATTGAAAGGATCAGTAGGCCATTTTTTATCAGTTATTGAATAACTGGTAACACAGATCATCTTTATCTATATATATATATTTACTCAGGCCCAATCCCCACTTTTCCTATTTTTTATTTTTATTTTTTACAGATTATAGAGCCTTTAAAATAGGAAGTAAATCCTTAATCACCTGACCACAATAATTAAATAGCTCTTAATATAAAAATATCTTCCGCTTAAGAGTATCATAAACATTTTGTTTTCATTTTTCATTTAAAATCGAGTTAAATACAACGTATTCAATCTTTAAAAATTGCGGTTAAGCTACTTATGGTGACATATTAATATTTGGAAGAGGTATACGAGGTAGGTATAATAATATGTGTTACTATACAGTATATCAAGTACATCAAAGTGTGTGTGTGTGTGTGAGAGAGAGAGCGGGAGTTTGAGTGCGTGTGTGTGTGTGTGTAAGTGTTCGAGTGTGTGTGTGTTGAGTGTGTGTGTGTTCGAGTGATTGTGTGTGTGTGTTTTACCAATGCCCCCCATCCCTCCCTCCCTATCTCCACCCCTTCCATCACATGTCTGGCATCTTAAGTGCATTTCCTTCACTGGCATCCTTTACAAACAACAACATATCGCAGAATTCACCTACAGTAGCGCATAAATGTTATCTACTTCGAGATAAGAAGAATATTTTGATATTTTGTTAAACCCTTTCAAGATACGATGGCGCATTTCTTTTCCACTTTCTGGCTATTAGCAGACGCTTTTATTAATATTAGGAAGGGTATAGGGAAGTCAGAGGGTTAATTGAGATTGGTTTTACCCTTTTAATTCCCACAGATCCTTCCTAAGCGTATATAATTGTCTAATGGTAGCCAGGAGGTGTGGCAGAGTGGTCTTGCCACTGGACTGCTAATCCAATGGACCCGGGTTCGAATCCCAATATGTCAATGGGAAGATATTATTGGGATGGAATTTGTGCTGTACCTAGGTATCAGTGCATTACCACAGCACACCGAAATGCCAAAAAAAAAAAAATACCCTCATTGTTCCCTAATTAAATAGCACTGTATGAATATTCCCATATTCAAAATATGTTACAGGGGGGCAATGCCTAGTGAGTTAATTGCTCAATAGGTGGCGTTCTGAGAGTGAGGGTCCGAGTGTGGAGGGTGAGACTGTGAAGCGCAGAGGCGGAGCAGCTTCAGAAGATGGGGTTGCTTCGAGCCGGGGTGCTTCGCATGTCTCACTCCCTAGACTGGAACAAGACCTCACGGGCCTCACCGTGTTCAGCGGTGTAGTGTAAAGGCTATCAGCCTATGCCCGAGAGGGAGTAGTTGGAATATAGAAAGACAAAAAAAAAAAAAAAAAAATCAAAACGCGGCATAATCCCCAAGGAGTTGATCTGTATTTTCGAGTTTGTATATAGCTCTTTCTAAATTAACTGAAATTATCTTGAAAGGGGACTGCGTTATATACATGGGAATATCGACTTAACATAAAATACCTACCATAATTTTTTTTTTTTTTTTTTTTTACAATATAATCACAAATACCAGTTACAATTACTACCACAATCACCACAGGATCCCCCACTACCACAATCACCCACAACTACCACAATCACCACTACTACTACCACAATAACCCACAACTACCACAATCACCACTACTACTACCACAATCACCCACAACTACCACAATTATCAGAAGCCGCTCACCACAACTACCACAATCACCAACAACTACCACAATCACGACCACTACCACCAGTCACCAACAAAACCACAATCCCATTCGCCACAATTACAAAAATCACCACAACTACCACAATCACCATAGCTACCACTATCACAACTGCCATTCACCACAACTACCACTATCACCACAACTGCCACTCACTACAACTATTCCAATCACCACAGCTATCCCAATCACCGCAACTACCACCACAATCACCACCACTACCATCCCAATCACCACTACCACCACACCGAACGGTGGCCGAGCGCGCTTAGTCTCTGTATTGGGAGAGCTAGCTCTTGTGTTGGGGGTTCGATCCCACGCGCCGGCAGGGGAAGTTCTCTCAAAAACTTTCCCTGGCTGTGAAGGCTAGGTCTGGACGGACCGCCTCGTGGGACCCACAATATCTCCTGCCCACGTTCTACTCCCTCGGGGGTATTTAGGCGCTCTCGTTAGCAGCCAGGATCAGTCTGTTGATCCCTTAGGATAAGATCTAGGTTAAGTATGTGTATTTTCAGCCTCATTGGCTGCCGGCTTGAAATAAGCCGATTATTATTAGTATTATTTATGTTATTTCAACTACCACACTCACCAATACTAACACAATCCCCACCACAATCAGCAGTTACCACAATCACCACCACAACGACCACAATCACATAACTATCACAATCACCACTACTATCACAATCATCAAAACTATCACATTCACCACAATGACCACAGTCACCACTATTACCAGTTATTAGCACCACAATAACCACAACTACCACAATCACTACAACTACCACCACGATCACTACCTCCACAACGATCACTCACCGCAACTACCAGCACCACTACTACCACAATCACTACCACAACCACCACCACAACCACCACCACAATCAGCCAAGTCAATCAATCGGAACATTTGAGAGTCAATGAGTCAATGAACATAATAATAATCAATACCATTCATTGTTCCTTGATTCTATAGCTCTCTCTCTCTCTCTCTCTTGTATAGTTCTTCTCACTCTCTCTCTCTCTCGATTGTGTAGATATGCTTCTCACTCATTCTTTCACTCATACTCTCTCTCTCTCTCTCTCTCTGTTCTGTTTGTATGTGCGTTCCGTCTGTATCTGTCTTGTGTCTGTTTGTCTGTCTGTGTTTCAGGAGGTGCTAAGCTCAGAAGACCCAGCTAAGGTATCCACAGTAGCACTTAGAAATAATGAACGGTTTGGCTAAATACATATAACAAAATTCACTCTCAATCATGAACACAACTGCGAATATAAACATAACAGTGAAGAAAGGGAGCCTGAAAACATTAAGAAGGATGAGAAGTAGAAGGAGGAAGAGAAAAGGAAGAGAAAATGGTTAAGGTAGGAAGAGGCGAAGAGGATAGGAGGAGGACAGGGGAAGAGGGGTAGCAGAAGAAAAGGGGGATAAGATAGGAGGAGAGAGGAAAAGGGGGAAAGCAGAACAAGAAGGAAGAGGAGTAGAAGAGGGGGATAAGTTGAGGAAAGAGAAAGTGGAGGAGGAGGAGAAGAACAAAAACGTGGAGAAGATAAACAAGGAAGAGGAGGAGGAGGAAGAAGATTAGAAAGGCGAGAGACAAGGAGGAACATCTGGCAACTGAACTTATCAAAGCTTTGTACTCTCTCTCTCTCTCTCTCGCTCTCGCTCTCGCTCTCTCTCTCTCTCTCTCTCTCTCTCGCTCTCGCTCTCGCTCTCTCTCTCTCGGTTTTATAAACTACCGTACATGATAAATACAATATTAGTGTATAACCATGCATACTATGTTATCAACATGTATGTAGATAACATTGAATATATGAAACCTTATTTCTCTGTGTAATTAAAAAATATCTGCACATATCAATACTAATAATGTTATCAAGCTAGTGTAGAGCTATTATCAGGGCTTTATTTTTGTATTATAATTTGTTAGTCATTACTGTTTCGCCTTTATTATATTAACTATATTTTCCTCCCTTGACATACGAATGCATAGTCTACTCCTAGATAAAAATGCTCTAAGTTTACATATATAACCCTGGTGAATGTGTGTTAAGAATGTTATCTCCCTTTTTGCTACCAGTAACTTTAAGTTTAGTCCTCTGCTTCAACGTAGAAAACAAATCAGCTTCGTAATTGTAGCTTTATCATAATCCACCCGCCTGGAATTATTCTAGAGGTTCATGGTTGCCACTAACGGTTGACAGATAAAAGTTGTGGTAGCTGTGGTGATTGTGGTACTTGTGGTGGTTGTGATGATTGTGGTAGTTGGGGTGATTGAGGTACTTGTGGTGGTTGTGATGATTGTGGTAGTTGGGGTGATTGTGGTAGTTGTGGTGATTATACTAGTTGTGGTAATCGTGGTAGTTTCCGTAATTGTGGCAGTATTGTTGCTAAAGGAAGTTGTGATGGTTGTGGTAACTGGTGATTATGGTAATTGTGTTTTAGCTGTGGTGATTGTGATAGTTGTGTAGATTATGGTAGTTTGGTGATTGTGGTAGTTGTGTTGCTTGTGGTGAGTGTGGTAGTTATTGTTAAAGCTATATAAATGACCCAATAAGGCCTTGTGTGATACCAACTCATAAAATGAGTAGTTCTAGGAACGTATTCATATCGGAGTCCACAATCCGCTACTCATTATCAACTGGTACCTGTTTGGTATCATACTCTTGTTTTAATTGGATTATGCAAACAAATATACTACACGACTCAAAATCACAACTAAATTTAGTAGTAAAATAGTCGGGTAATTGATTACTGTACAACATAATGTTGATTCGAATCCCCCCCCCCCCCACACACACACACCCACACCCACACACACTCAATGAAAATGGCTCGAACAATAATATTACATGTATTTATAAATGTATTGTATTATAACTGTCTGAATTTCGTAAATTCTGTCTTTAGCTTTGATATATTTAGGAGACATCATTAAAGAAATATTAAAAAATCATAATACAGCAGTTTCGTCAGATTTGGTGTTCACATACGTAACACAGCCAATCTATGAACATTGCTGACATGGTTATAGTCAAGCAAATGTTTGCAACATACAAACCAATGCATAATTTGTTGCTATTATGTTCGACTATACGATACCTATAGGTTTTCGATCCATTTCGCATGTATGATGATAATATTTGGTGCTTATAAGCCTTTATCATTATCAATACGATTTATTATCATTATTACCATTATTAGTATTATTAATATTATAATAAATATCATATATATATATATATATATATGGAGGTAAAATCACAAATACGTGTGATCAAATTGTGTAGTAAAACTCGCTAGGAAAATTGAAACAATGGAACACCAAGCTTTCGTCTATTCTCTCAAGACATCTTCAAGGTAATACAAGAACACAGGGGGAGAGTGAGGCTTAAATACCCGTCCTAAATCATCTGTGAGTTGCTAACTAGCATATAAATACAAAAAGTGTTGCCATCCTACTGCCTGCCTAAGGTGTCCCAGGAGGAAAGGGCATAACTCTGGGAAATGATAGAACAAGGTATTCTAAACCTAAAATGTTCTATAACAAATATTCCAAATCTCGACTGGTAGAGAGATAATGCATGTTGAAAATTTTATTTTCTTCAGTAATTCCCCATAAGGCTGGCCTAGCTATCCTACTGCCTACCACACCTCCATCTTTCAGCTATTATTTTACCATGTTATTATAAAGATGCTATAATTCTGTAAGTTGCAACATGATTATAGACATATTAGCTCACTTTGGACTAGCTGGAAACTATTTGATGTGGAAGAGTCCATTACAGTTATGTGGGGGAGCTCACTACATAAAACCTTCAATATATTTTTAACGGTTGAGATTTGGAATTTTTGTTTTAGAACAGTTTATGCTTAGATTACCTTGTTTTATAATTTCCCAAAATGATGCCTTTCCCTCCTGGGACACCCTGTATATATATATTACTAAATATGATAAAAGGAAAACAAATGTTAAATGCAAAGGTGGACTGGTCTCCTTAATTCCGGTTTGGATTGAAATATCGAGAATAATAAGAATCACCACGCAGAAAGCTGACCTTGGACAACTAAACCCTCTACATGTGTCAACAGTGGTCATTTGTTCAGCCAATTGTCCAGTTGGGTCCTTCACAGCAATTTCTGGCAGCATGTTTTGTTCATTGGATAAATAACTTCTTTTTCTGTTGCAAAGGCATATATATAATGGAACTAATTTACATTATCCAACCTAAATTCAATTATCTAGGAACAGTCCACAGCAAGAAAATAATAGGTTGTAAATTAGTTTCCTTGACTACTAAAATGAGAAAATGCCAAAAAAACAAAAAATAAAAAATAAATCTTCCAGTTCCCAAAAAATGGCTCCACATTGAAGAGGTGCCCAATATCCCTGTTCTGCCGGGTCTGTGAATACAATGAGTCCAACAGAGGGAGTACAAAGGCACTGACCGCCACAAAGGGACAAGTCATATAGTCTCTGTAAGGACCTCGCTTTATTATTGATATTAAAAATGAAAGAGAGAGAGAGAGAGAAAAGATTGGTGAGTCAGTAAGTTAAACGAAACAAAAGTTTTCTTACTCTATAACTGAAAACGTATTAGCAAAATTTTAAGTTGTTCAGTTTATTAAGGAAAATAATAACAAATTAAGTATGGAATTATAACTGCCTAAATTATTAGAAATTATAGAAACACAAACACACACACACAGACACACACACATGCAAAACAAAGCGGAAAACAATAAGAAGAATAAGTCAAAGTAAACCGATAAATAAGAATAAGAGCAATAACGCGTAAAGCAGAACAACACAAGGAGATACACCTTAAGAACACGAAAATGCAAGAACAAAACCCATGCGACAAGAGCAGAAGGCAGGGAGAGAGAGAGAGAGAGAGAGAGAGAGAGAGAGAGAGAGAGAGAGAGAGAGAGAGAGAGAGAACTGGAAGGGGAGCTGGTTTGGTTGGATGGCCCGGAGCAACGTATAAAAGGGTCTGGAAAACAAGAGAGACCGCCTGGAACACCGAGCTGGACCTAATCTGGGACACAATGAAGCCAATAGACGGCTTCCGCCACCGTGTTGAGAGAGAACGAGAGCGAGAGAGTGTGTGTGCGTGTGCGTGTGTAAGAGAGAGAGAGAGAGAGAGAGAGAGAGGTGGTAGTGAGGGTATGTGTCCTGTCAAGATACTGTATATAGATGGATTACATTTAACTGCTTGGATTAAGAAATCCTCTACTACATTGTTGTTCAATTTGTTTCGTTTCATAAGTTAACTACTCTGCTTAAAATGAAACGTTTCGCTTTATATGAATGGAAGTCCTTTCCGATAATTATGTATGTACTGTATTGCTCATAGTGTAATTCGAATTATGTTTTGTACATCACTTACCTACATCCGTGTTCTTATAGGCTTTGATAGTGCTTTTATTGTGAATTGGGTCCCCTATTATTTGTTTGAGCTACAGTAAGTATATTGAATACTTTTATGAGGAAGAGAAGGGAAAAGGTAAATATGGATAGTAGAAGAATAGTACGAGGAGAAGAAGAAGAAAGGAAGAGGGGAGGAGGATGGTTAAACAAAGGAGTGACAGAAGACAGTGACCAACAGGATGTGTGTCTGGAGTTGGTTGGCAGTAACACATACAGTATACACACATGTACACTAGGGGCACCGATCCCCTCCTTGTACACGCATGTACATACTGTATATACACATACAGACACCAACACATGTATATACACATACAGTATACACACATGTACACTAGGGGCACCGATCCCCTCCTTGTACACGGATGTACATACTGTATATACACATACAGACACAAACACATGTATATACACATACAGTATACACACATGTACACAAGGGGCACCGATCCCCTCCTTGTACACGCATGTACATACTGTATATACACATACAGACACCAACACATGTATATACACATACAGTATACACACATGTACACTAGGGGCACCGATCCCCTCCTTGTACACGGATGTACATACTGTATATACACATACAGACACCAACACATGTATAGAATATTTGGCGCAGATCCATAAACTGTATATATATATATATATAAGTAAAGGAGACAATAGGAAAAGCTGCCTGTAACAAGTGTCTCCTCCAAAGGTGAAAGAGTGACAGAAAGCCAAATTCAATGTACGTTAGAGTGAAAATGCCTGGACACATGGAGCTTGAAGCAGTTTAGGGCGTATATATATATTCTCACTCCACACATACAGGCAGATTTCATAGTTCGTGGAAACCTGGTAAAGGAATTGACAACAAAAAAATGCACCCCCACGATTTGAAATAGACATAAATACTAATAGATGTTCGCGTATATAAACAAACATCTTGATCTCAACGTGGTGATCCGGCCTTAAAAATTACTGGTAATGGATTCAATCGTATACAGTCTAAGCATGTAAAACAAAGGACACAGCAAAAGATTCTCTCATGAGCTATCAAATACAAATAAAGGCTATCAATAAAGATAATTAGCAGCACAAATGTACAGTTCTCACCAAGGTTGTCAGCGAACTATCAATATACCAACAACGGTTCAGCCCTCTTTCCATCATAAATTCTAGAATGATAGTATTGTATAATAAAAATGTAGTAATATTCAGATAGGTTGCAAAATAGTGAACTCCTCCCCTCTTTTTCTGCTTTCTCTTTGTATTCTGTCTATTGTATGTTGGTGTATTGTATGTTGGTGTATTGTATGTTGGTGTATTGTATGTTGGTGTATTGTATGTTGGTGTATTTTATGTTGGTGTATTTTATGTTGGTGTATTTTATGTTGGTGTATTGTATGTTGGTGTATTGTATGTTGGTGTATTTTATGTTGGTGTATTTTATGTTGGTGTATTGTATGTTGGTGTATTTTATGTTGGTGTATTACCTCCAACCGCTTTCTTCTTCTTCTAGTCAGTGGGTACATACCTACTGTATATTTTCAATTTGATTATATATATATATCTAAAATCGTAATCAGTAAATCAGGGTAGAATGCGATTTTTTCCTATCAACTGCACACACACACACACACACACACACACACACACACCAACAACAACAACAATCAAAGTTCTTCAGAGCTCTCTTAGTGCATACCCCCTCCTTTGCGGCGAGTGCGAGGAACCCGCCTTTCAACACAGTCCCACTCCTATTCTGTCCAGTAACTCTGGAACTCTCTCCCTCAATCAGTCTTTCCTCCATCCTATGTCTTGAACTGATTTAATCTTCGCGTGTCCAGGCATTTTGACACAAACCTCCCTTGAATTTGGCTCTGTCACTCTTTTGGCTTTGGGGGAGACACTCGTACAGGCAATCTTCCTTTTGTCTCCTTCATACACATAGAACATAAAAAAAAAAAAAAAACACACACACACACACACACACACACACACACACACACAGACACCTTCACACATACACCCTTCAATCTGCGTCACTTGAGAGGGCATCTGTGACTGTGTGCGTGTGTATGTATGTACTATTTTTTTATGTTAAACACAGGAAGATACAGTACAGAAGGGGAATCACTATCTTTCTAACTTCAGATTGTTTGTATTACCCTTCCATATGTTAACACGTTGTATCGTAAACAATGCGATAAAGATATATACGCCCATAGTGTTATAATATGAAGCCCAGATTATTAAGGGGGTTCACCGTTTTTTTTTTATCTTTCTCTCCTTTTCTCCCTTTCCCTGGCTTGTATCCATTCGGCTCCATTCAGCCAACTGTTTTAAGACGTTTATCCCCATCCCGGTGTCGATTTCTTCCTGGCGAGGGATAGCGAGCCAGCATTGTATGGAGAAATCCGGCTTCGCCGGAGAAATTTTCTATCGAAAAATGTACAAATTTAGCTTGCTGTCAAAACAAAAATATATATACGCTGGCTCGCTACCGCTCGCCAGGAAAATATTGACGCCTGGATGGGGGTAAACGTCTTACCATAGTAGGCTGAATGGGGCCGAATGGATACAAGCCAAAGAGAGGGAGAGAAAGAGAAAAAAAGCGAGGTGGGCTCCCTTAATAATACCAATTCAGATTAAACTGTGTGTATGCTTGCTATGGCTCATGACTGTACTCTTTGTATCAATAATCAGATGGAGCGCTCTGGGATCCGATCTACCTATAATATACAGTATATGAGAGAGGGAACACTGAGAAATATGCCAAGCCAATCCTGCTAGCCAACAAACTAACGATTAAGTTTCACAGGTTGTATGTGATGTAGTGGGTAAACAGTAAATGCCTGGATCGTGAGGTTCGATTCCCAAGGAGATATATATACATGTGTGTGTGTGTGTGTGTGAGAGAGAGAGAGAGAGAGAGAGAGAGAGAGAGAGAGAGAGTGAAGTGAGTATCTACGTGTGTGTGACTAAGTGAGTGAGTGAGTATATAGATTGTATGTGAATGTGTGTGTGCTTAAATCCCCCACACCATGACTTCTTCTTAAGCACCCCCTCCCCCCAGCCACCCATCATCCAGCACCCTCTCCAGCACCCATATAAACATCATTCATCTCCCCTACTCCACCCTTTCCTCCCTATCATGTCCACCCATCTATATCCCGGCCAAGGAGTTAGCTTAGGAAGTAGTGTCTGGCCGATTAAATATATTCATTGTTTAGTTGCTTGCTAATTTAGCACTTGTTTATTTTGAGTCCAGGTCACACAAGACAAAGATCTCGTAACAGTTAAGTAGATGCTAATTCCACTCTATTAACTGTACCTAATTGTACACAGATACCTCCAATTGGTCATTACCATCACCTAATGAAACCTAACTGACTTACCTATCTAACTCTAAAGCCGGTATCACACGAGCGCTTTTTCTCTCAACATTTATCCTCAACACTGGTCTGGCAGCTTATAAGGTCAACATTAAAAATAATGTTTTTGCCTAAATCCATCTATTATCAGTCTAGTCTCCGATACCAGTGCAAAATATTTCAAAATGTTGTCAGAAAAATGTTGATCATAAAATGTTGAGTATAAAAACTGGCGAGTGATACCGGCTATACCCCAGTCCAGTGAAGCCTACTCTATTGAAGGGGTGTTTTTTTCTGGACCAACATCTCTCTCGTATTTAGCCCCATTAGTTTTGAGATATTAAAACGTTTGTCCCATTATTTTCGCGATTTTAAGACCTTTCACCCATTTCTTTGTCAATATTTGGACCTTTCGTGCTATTTAGGTATCAGATATTTTTTCCTGGGGAGTGATAATGGGCCTGCAATTTAAGTGACACTTTATTTTACCGAATAGGGTACACATTTATGTGGAAGGGGGTCTTGGCGGTATTTTTATAAACTTTATGGAGGTCTATAGAAGAAACTAAAATAATAACAACAATAAAATATATAAATAAATTAAAGAATAATAACTTCCCCTTAACAAACCCTACACCAGACAACACCTAATCAATTATAACCTAAAATTAAGAGAAGGTTGAAGTGATTGACAAGGGTGGGGGGGGGGGGGGGCTGAGCCTTACAGGAAACACGATATTACTTCCATGTGTTCAACTATTAATTGTGTTGGGGAGAGGGGGGGGGGGGATTTTAATTATCCCCAAAACATTCCCTATCAATCTTTTTTCAGTGGCATTTTTTTCGTACGAACTTAATCCGTATTGACGTACTTTTGCTTGTTCTTGCTCCACTTGCTCACCGGCCACACTCACAAACACCACCCACATACTCAAATCCACCTACCTCCTCGTATCCACCCACCCACACCCACATTCACCCACCCCCACACATACCCACCATCTCCCTCCCATCTATATACACCACACCCACACACTTCAATTTGCTTCTATCTATCTTCTCCCTCAAGGCCTCCCCCACACCCTCACCACCCCACACTCACAATCCCACAATCACCGACCTCCCCCTCCCTTCACACACCCACCCACCCACCCCTTCCTCCTAGACTACCCACACATCTCCACTCCCTCCCTCTCCACATACCCACCCCTACCTCCTCCACTACCCCTGCGCCCAAACACACATCTACACCCCCTCCCTTTTCCCACACCCACCTACCCACCCCTACCTCCTCCACTACCCACACTCACCCACACATCTCCACCCCTCCCTCTCCCCACGCCCACCCCTACCTCCTCCACTAACCACACACCCACCCACACATCTCCCTCCCCCCCCCCTACCCACCCACCCCTACCTCCTCCACTTCCCCCACCCTCACATCAACACCCCCTCCCTCTCCCCATACACACTCACTCCTACCTCCTCCACTACCCACACCCCTCCATCTCCCCATACACCCACCCCTACCCACACCCACCAACCCAACCCTACCTCCTCCACCACCCACACCCACCCACCCACCCACGCACCCATTTGACTCATCTGGCTAAAGGGGTAGATCGAACGTCCAAAACAATGGGTGTTGGCACATAATGGGGGTGGGGGTGGGAGGGGGTGACTCCTGAACGGCCAAGACAAAGGCCCCCCCACCCCTCACACGTGCCAAGGGGGAAGCTGTAATTAGTGGGGGCATGGGGAGAAAGGAAGCAAGGAAGGGGAGAGGGAAGAAGAAGAAAGGGGAGAAATGGAACACAAAGGGAGGTCAAGAAGTAAGGTTATATATGTCTGCAGTTAAATATTGTATGTATAATGGGTCGTATGGGTATATGTGTAGTGCAAAGAGAGAATTATATATTTTGGGAAAAGAGAGAAATGCAAGCAAAAGGAGAGCAAACAAACGTAATCAATGAAATATAATAGATCGAGAACTGGGAATGACAATGCATAGCTCAATAAATAATGGTGTGTGTAGCGAAAAGGGAAACAGGCATAGTAAGAAATGAAGCACAATTATTATGAGACCAAGGGCAAGGAATATACAGTTTTGTCCATCGAAATATTTAGTGTATTATGGGTAGTCAAGAATATATTTTGAGCCATAATACAAGGAGGCAGGAAAGGCAAGAATATTAGGGTAAAATGAAACTCAATAGAAGGACACAACCTTAGAATATTATTATGTTTTCTTCTGTTGTATACTGTATGTGCGATAAATAATATAATGTACTGTACAGTATAATGTGTGAAACAATGGGTGATGATGACTGTGTGGGTCATTATATACAGTATATATCATCCAGCTCTAATACGGATTTATGTAGTTGGTATACGGTGGGCTACTATTAAGGGGAGGTCTCCACTTAAGGGATTTATGTAGTTGGTATACGGTGGGCTACTATTAAGGGGAGGTCTCCACTTGAGGGATTTATGTAGTTGGTATACGGTGGGCTACTATTAAGGGGAGGTCTCCACTTGAGGGATTTATGTAGTTGGTATACGGTGGGCTACTATTAAGGGGAGGTCTCCACTTGAGGGATTTATGTAGTTGGTATACGGTGGGCTACTATTAAGGGGAGGTCTCCACTTAAGGGATTTATGTAGTTGGTATACGGTGGGCTACTATTAAGGGGAGGTCTCCACTTGAGGGATTTATGTAGTTGGTATACGGTGGGCTACTATTAAGGGGAGGTCTCCACTTAAGGGATTTATGTAGTTGGTATACGGTGGGCTACTATTAAGGGGAGGTCTCCACTTAAGGGATTTATGTAGTTGGTATACGGTGGGCTACTATTAAGGGGAGGTCTCCACTTGAGGGATTTATGTAGTTGGTATACGGTGGGCAACTATTAAGGGGAGGTCTCCACTTAAGGGATTTATGTAGTTGGTATACGGTGGGCTACTATTAAGGGGAGGTCTCCACTTGAGGGATTTATGTAGTTGGTATACGGTGGGCTACTATTAAGGGGAGGTCTCCACTTGAGGGATTTTTTTCTTGACTCCTTTCTCCCTCATGTTTAGCCCCATTCCTTTTGATATTATAAAACGTTTGCCCCATTAGTTTAGCGATTTTAAGAACTTTCACCCCATATTAAGACCTTTCGTGAAATTCTGGTGTCGATTTTATCCTGGCGAGCGATAGCGAGCCTGTAATTTAAGAGGAACCGGCCTTCGGCCGGGACATTTTTCTACCGAAAAATGTACAAATTTATCTTGAAAGGGACTCAAGGGGGTGTAATTTTAAGCTTGATGGAGGTCTAGGGAACACACTAAATACCTCCCCTTAAAAACAGAGAGATCGGGTGTTGCTATTTGAAACACTAAGAGCAAGGTAGACGAACTATTATAGAACAATAGTATTACAGGGGGTCGGGTTTAGTTTGCTCACTAGACATTAAACAAACTTATGAAAAATATCCCTAAAGGCACCCCTTCGAGATAAATTTATAATTGTTTTGGTAGAAAAATGTCCCACCCAAAGGTTGGTTCCTCCTAAATTACAGGTTCTTTTTCGCTGGCCAGAAAAAAAATCTACACCTAAATAGCACAACAGGTATTTTTGACAAGGATCTTATAATCGCTAAGCTAATGGGATGAACGTCTTAAAATCTTAAAAGTAATGGGGATAAATATGAGGGAGAAAAGGTTCCAGAAAAAAAAAATCCCCTTAAATAAAATGATGACGTAATGGATTGTAAATGCTACCGAGTATTGATCAAGAATAAAACATGCAATTAGAGACAGAGGGGGAAATTAGAAGAAGAATTGATTGAATACTGGAGGAAATTGAAGGAAATAGGGGGGTGGGGCCTGGGGACAGAAAGGGGAGAAGGGAGAGAGTGGGGGTGGAAGAAATGGAGGGGAAATAAGTAAAGGCAATCCCCCCCCCCGCCTCTTCCCCTCTCGTACAATACCCTCTCATTATTTGACTTTCTTTCTTTCTCTCTTTCTTTCTTTCTTTCTTTCTTCTCTCCTCTTATTCACCTCTTCATTTCTTCTCTTCAATTTAATGTTTTCTTATATTTTCCCTGTCTCGTATTTTATTTCTTCTTCTATTCCCTTCTTTTCTCTTCACTTCTCTTCTCTTACTTTCACTTATCTTCTTTTTCACGTCTCCTCCTTTCTCTTCTCTTCTCTCTCTCTCTCTGATACACACACAAAAACACACACAAAGACACAGACAGACACACACAGAGACAGACACACACACAGACACAGATATACGCAGACACACACAGACACACCTCCAGGCCATGTAAGGTAATCTCCTACACACAATATAAACCCCCATTTGCAGCTGCCACTTTGACCTGGTTATCATCATTGATTCCCATAATTTCAGACATTAGCACTCCAAGGTATTTGACATTGTCCTTACCAAAGTTTATATACATACATGTGTATATATACTTTGGTCCTTACGTTCTATAACATATTTATATTCTGTTATGTAATTGGTCTTCTCTTTAACGCCATTATCCTCTCCGTATCGTATTCATTGGAACTCATCTTCATTAAACTAAATGTTGTTTTCTCTGGTCCACTGGAACACTGCATTAATGTCTGCCTGCATCTTCCTGTGTGTATATTTTCATACTTAGTTTTGTGTCATCTGCAAACGATGATACTGTACTGTTTCTTGTGTTTGTGTCTGTCATTAATTAGAATAAGGACAGCACTGTTCCTTGGGGAACTGTGCGTTTCATATCCGAAGGCTCCGATGTGACTTGGTTAACTGCTCCCGATTGCTTCCGGTTCACAAGGACGTTATATGTCCACCTTCCAATTTGACCTCTTATCACTTTTGTAAGGTTATCTGCTACACCTTATATTCATTTTTTTTTCTATGTGAGTGAGGGAGGCAAAAGGCAGAACTGCCTGTATCACAGGGCCAAAATCAAGGGACGTTCGAGCCAAAATGCCTGGACACACGGAGTTTGAAGCAATTTAAGTCATAGGAAGAGGGAAAGACTGATTCTGTGAGAGAGCTCCAGAGCTCAGCAGTTGAATAGAAGAAAGACTGCGAATACCGTTTCACTCTTGGGTTGGAGAGTTGCACAGAGTAGGGGAGGGATTGTGTTGCAAGATGCGTACTACGTACCCTACATAGAGGAGGTGGTATACACTGGAAAAGCTCTGAGGACCATTGATTACTATAATAGCGATAGAATAGCGAGAGAGATGCAACATTGCGGCGAAGAGAGAGAGATTGCAGAGAGTTGGTGAGTGGGCGGGAGTTAATGATACGAAAGGCTTTCCTTTCTACTTTGTCTAGGAGTGCGGTGTGAGAGGATCCTCCCCACACACTATATAATACAAGGACGCACTGTACCCCTGTACAGAGCAAGAAGATGTGCAGGGGTAAAGAACCCCTTGAGGCGGTTGAGCACACCCAGCTTCTGGGAGGCTGCCTTAGCAAGACTGGTAATATGGTCCTTCCAAGTAAGAGCAGAAGAAAAAGAGACACCAACAATATTGAGAGAAGATGAAGGATTTATTTTTGTATTGTTGAAGCGTAAGCGATAGTGCTCTGGGAGTTCTGAACGGGTAGTAAGATGAAGACATATTGATGCCCTTGGCCACTATGTATTATATCCCTCGGGAATTATTATTCCCTTATCTTCTCTGCCCTTCTTTTATCTTCACACCCTTTCTCCTTTCTTTTCTTCTCATTTCATCTCTCTCTGACACACCCACACCCACACCCACACCCACACCCACACCTCCAGGCCGTATAAGGTAATCTACATATAATATAAATCCCTTGTAGTCCTCAGGAAAAATACGAAGAACACAATTATCACAATTAATTAATCAAAACAAAAATAAATGTGTAAATGATATGTAACTAGATGGTATTTAATAAAAACTAAGCATAAGCAGGTCTTAACATTGTGATATTGTATAATGTTATGATTTGTTTACTTTGACTATCATCACATGTATTATAACGTTTAAATAAAAAGAGAGAGCAAAACAAAAGAAAGATTGGACAGAGATATGGTAGATTATATATTGTTAGAATACAGTGACAATGAGAATGTCAATAATGTCTTTTTGACCGTCTTTAACGTAACTTTTTTGATATTTAACGTTTTCCCGATAATCTGATAAAGAATATATTTCATCTTCTCATTATAATACTATACTGGACTGATATGAGTTATATATTTCATCTTCTCATTATAATACTATACTGGACTGATATGAGTTATTGCACCTATGACATACTATCAGTATGCTATCAGTAACCAGACATAAATTACTTAAGTTAAAGTAGCTTAGTTAGCATGTGATTAATATTGAAACAAACAGCTAACATTTCTTTTACATTTTGTGTACGTATATATTAGCAAAGTTAAATATTATACAAATACCTTATACCCAAAGAATGAAGCGTATATTTACTTGAATCATATTTTGTCCAGCAAGTTAATAGTCTTACGTATCTTTTCAGACATGTATCAGTCGTCATTAAATGGGATGTCCGACTACCAACCAATATGCTGATATCTAAGGTAAGCATGAACAGATATACTGTACTAGGGGTTCTTTCTGTCTGTGCTACTCTATAGTTAATTGCTATCTTATATGATATATTATGAACTATTCTGTGCTAAATTTGGTTGTGCGCATTGGGCTTGTGTAATAGATGCAATGCATTGCAGCGCTAATGTGCTGACATAAACTCATACAATTTCATGCAAGTTATTCAAATTAACGGTATTCAAAGCATATTTTGCTGAGGGTAGTTATGTCGTTTATAAACGCACACATTAGTGAACCTACATTTGCATGCACTGGCTACATACTATTTTAACGAAAACTACTACTTTTATAATGTGATGATATATACAGTACAATGTTGAGAAATACACTAGGTAATAATTAATCAAGCAGTGTCCATGACTCGCTTGACCGACAACATTTTGTTAGGCAGGCATTGTAAACTATTACTTGGCCTAGCCTTTGCCTTGGAATATAATGAAGGGCTTGACAACATTGATATTAGTCAAACAATTTTTAACGAGACGACAGTTGAATTTAAGAATATTTGTATACAGAGCTTGGTATTAAATCGTTATATTTTACTGGCTGTGTATATAAAATTATAATTTTACGACCACTGACAAAATTCATCATAACTAAAACAATATATACAGTATAGATGATAATAATAATAATAATAATTACTCATTATATCTGATCACTATTAGCTAACACCCCAAATAGGCAGCTCCACACGGTCATCTGCGAGAGAGTACATTAAAAACAAGAAGGAAAAAAATGATAAAAAAGAGAAGTGAGCTAAAGGGACTAAAGAAGGGGGAGGCGATGAATAAGATGAAACAGCCTGAGTAATGAATGATGAAGGAAGCTAAAAATGATCTTGTCAGCTCCATTGTTCCAGGGGGGAGCTTTAATCAGGGGGGAGTACTGGGCCTGGAGGAGGAGGAGGAGGGTGAAGGAGGAGGAGTAGGAAGGTGAAGGAGGAGGAGTAGGAAGGTGAAGGAGGAGGAGTAGGAAGGTGGAGGAGGAGGAAGAGGGTGGTGGAGGAGGAGGAGTAGGAAGGTAAAGGAGGAAGAAGAGGGTGGTGGATGAGGAGTAGGAAGGTGAATGAGGGGGAAGAGGGTGGTGGAGGAGGAGGAGTAGGAGTAGGAAGAGGGTGGTGGAGGAGGAAGAGTGTGGTGGAGGAGGAAGGGGGTGGTGGAGGAGGAGGAAATTGGAGTAGGAAGGAGGAGGAAGAGGGTGGTGGAGGAGGAAGAGGGTGGTGGAGGAGGAGTAGGAGTAGGAAGGAGGAGGAAGAGGGTGGTGGAGGAGGAGTAGGAAGGTGAAAGAGGAGGAAGAGGGTGGTGGAGGAGGAGTAGGAAGGTGAAAGAGGAGGAAGAGGGTGGTGGAGGAGGAGTAGGAAAGTGAAGGAGGGGGAAGAGGGTGGTGGAGGAGGAGGAGTAGGAAGGTGAAAGAGGAGGAAGAGGGTGGTGGATGAGGAGTAGGAAGGTGAAGGAGGGGGAAGAGGGTGGTGGAGGAGGAGGAGTAGGAGTAGGAAGGAGGAGGAAGAGGGTGGTGGAGGAGGAGGAGTAGGAGTAGGAAGGAGGAGGAAGAGGGTGGTGGAGGAGGTGTAGGAAGGTGAAGGAGGGGGAAGAGGGTGGTGGAGGAGGAGGAGTAGGAGTAGGAAGGTAAAGGAGGAAGAGGGTGGTGGAGGAGGAGGAGGAGTAGTAGGAGTAGGAAGGAGGAGGAAGAGGGTGGTGGAGGAGGTGTGTAGGAAGGTGAAGGAGGGGAAGGAGAGGGGGGTCGAGGAGGAGGAGTAGGAGTAGGAAGGTAAAGGAGGAAGAGGGTGGTGGAGGAGGAGGAGGAGTAGGAGTAGGAAGGAGGAGGAAGAGGGTGGTGGAGGAGGAGGAGTAGGAGTAGGAAGGAGGAGGAAGAGGGTGGTGGAGGAGTAGGAGTAGGAAGGTAAAGGAGGAAGAGGGTGGTGGAGGAGTAGGAGTATGAAGGTAAAGGAGGAAGAGGGTGGTGGAGAAGGAGGAGTAGGAAGGTAAAGGAGGAAGAGGGTGGTGGAGAAGGAGGAGTAGGAAGGTAAAGGAGGAAGAGGGTGGTGGAAGAGGTGTAGGAAGGTGAAGGAGGGGGAAGAGGGTGGTGGATGAGGAGGAGTAGGAGTAGAAAGGAGGAGGAAGAGGGTGGTGGAGGAGGAGTAGGAAGGTGAAAGAGGAGGAAGAGGGTGGTGGAGGAGGAGTAGGAAGGTGAAAGAGGAGGAAGAGGGTGGTGGAGAAGGAGGAAAATAAGACAGGGTGGTGGAAAAGAAGGAGTAGTAGGCAGAGGACAAGGTGGAGGATGGAGTGTTAAATGAGAATGAGGTGGTGGGGTGGAGGTGGAAGTAGAGGTCTGAGTAGTGGTGGTGGTGGAGAAGAGAGACGTGGTGGTGGAGGAAGAGTAGACAGATGGTAGTGAGGAAGGAGGTGTGTACATTTTTCGGTAGAAATATGTCCCGGCAGAGGGAACAAGAACAATCACACAAATAATACACGCGAAAGAAAGAGGAAGGAATTGGGAATAAAACTTCCAAATAATTCGTAGGCACCTGTTGGCTGCGGAATGGAAGGCCGCGGACAATAGGGACGTAGGGAGGTATAAAATTGATGAGCTTGGTGTGTGAAGAACAAAGGACAATGTGGTTCACGGGCTGAGGGAGAAAGAGGGGGATTAGAATGGTTTGGAAAGAAGAACTAAACAAACAAATATGAAAATATACATACATGAAGAAATAAATACGGCCATCTCCCCTCAATGTGAAAATATACATACATGAAAAAATAAATACGGCCATCTCCCCTCAATGTGAAAATATACATACATGAAGAAATAAATACGGCCATCTCCCCTCAATGAACAGTCATCAATGTTACATGGACATAAAAGAGAATCCACGAAATGTAAGTGAAAAATAGAATATGCATAAATGCTGCTTCGATATGCTAACATTTCACGAGAAGGCAAATAGTATTGGAAAAATTATTCCAAATATTTTAATCTGATGCTTCCACCGCTCGCTATAATCTATGGAATAATAATAATAATAATAATAATAGTTCTTAAAGCTAGCGCATGCTAAGCTAGCTAAGGATAGCTCAATAAGGCCGATTAGGCGTATTTCCATTGGGGTCCTGTACTACTACCCCATCCCTTTGCTCATGAGGGATGGTAACGACTCAGTGCTTGTGAAAAATCTTTAATGCGCCGAGCGTGGGCGCGAACCCGGGCCTTCTGGGTGGAAGTCCGAGACGCTAGTCACTACACCAAGCGAGGGTTTATAAGGCATCATTTTCCTTTCCAACTCGAGAACAATAACATAACGTATGATGGGAGATACTTTAGAACAGTTATGATAGGGTATAAAGTGTTTAGGTTGGAGCTGAAGTTTGAATTTCCTCTATGACGTCTACTACTGTGTAAGTCAAGTAAGGTGTATGAAGAATAACTTCTAGTGAAAGGTATTCCAAGATAAGATTAATATTTGGTGAGGTTTGAGGTTATAGGTTATGGTGGGATTTATTCTACGATAGTTTTAATATCAAGTCAAATGTGTGGATTACCCGGCCGAAGGCCGGTTCATCTTAAAGAGAGAAAAGGAGAGAAAGATAAAAATAAAAACGGTGACCCCCTTTAATCCTGGCCCACACACGACGACCCTACTCAGACGAGTAAAACCTTTCGTAGCCATCTGCTTAATCTCGAATACGAAAGTAGCTATTAATGCGCAAATTATACCAATTACAACACAGAGATCGGAGACCATTATCACAATAGCTTGTTTCAATACTTGCCAAATGAAATTAAGTTGGCATCATTCAAAAATGTCCGACAGCTTATTTGCTAGTTGATAAATGAACCATCAAGGTTCACTACCAAACTTTTAATAGTGGAAGTAATGACATACATACATATATTTCAGTGATGCAAGTGTTTTATTGGGTAACACAATAAGCGGGAGTCATCTAGTTTATAATGCGTAGGGATGTGGCGACCCTATCGTCCGTCAGTTGTGTGACGCAGATAGCCCCTGGAGGTTGTGCCTGGGAGTTCCACCTCCAGAATGACCTCCCGCTGATGGATCAGCCAGGATCAGCAAGCCTCGGAGCTGGGCCGTGTGCCTGCAAAGGAGCCAGTTCTGGCTGATCCTCCCTAACCCTTTAAGGGAAAAAGGGTTTGGCTATTAACTGACTGACTGGCATCTACTTTAATTATACTAAAAGGTCTGTTATGCTATCTAATCTCTATCTACATATTCATAAACATATATCACATAGCAACATTATTTATTTAACACATTTCAAACCTTTTATGTTTTTTTTAAGCTTACCTGGAAGAAATAACTCAGATTTCGTTTTCGCTTACATAATCTATCGTAACCACTTCATATATAATTATATATACAGACTGTATATATATATATATATATATATATATATATATATATATATATATATTTTTTTTTTTTTTTTTTTTTTTTTTTATCGGTATTATTCCGCTTAAGAAGGAACAAATATCTTCATTTTGTTAAAGGGTCTCGATTTATTATGAGATAATCAGTTGGTATTATAGCGACCGGCAAACAATCACAACAGGCATAGTGTAGTTAAAGTAGTTACAACACTTATGGAATAAACCATTCTATTGATTTATAATAGAAGATGAACGTTACCATTACAAAGCTCCATTTACTCGCCATTTCAATATAAATCTTCCATTCTCAGTATGCTGCTCTTCTCGCCTCAAGCCACACTTCATTATTTTCTATATTTTCATAATAACCGTCAAGAATAACTCAACACAAATCTCTCTTGATCCAGGTAAGGATAATCCATCTCATCATATATATCATTAACATGATATGTAACAACAATGTGAGGCTTAAGGGGGATGGACCTATTTATTTGATCATTTATGTATATTTTTATATTGTTTTTTTAGTTTCCTTCCTAGAACTCCATCAAGCTTAAAAAAAACACACCGCCCAAGATCACCCTACAAGATAAATTTGTGCATTTTTCAATTGAAAAAATTTCCCGGCCGAAGGCCAGTTCCTCTTAAATTACAGGCTCGCTATCGCTTGCCAGGAAAATACCGACCTAAATTACACGAAAAGTCTTAATACTAACAACAAAAATGGGGCGAAATGTCTTAAAACTGCCAAACAAATGAGCCGGACGTCATAAAATCTGAAAACTAATAGGGTTAAACATGAAGAAGGTGGGCCAGACAAACGAACCATCTCCCCTTAATTTATGTATCACGCTTTGTGTACAATATAGCATCATTGTTATCTCCAGTATGCCCTTGACCAGTTATTGTTGTTGTTGTTGTTTATGTATCACGCTTTGTGTACAATATAGCATCATTGTTATCTCCATTAAGCCCTTGACCAATTATTGTTGTTGTTGTTGTTTACATTTATTCCATTCACTCATTGTTGTTTGTTCAGCTTTTTGTTCTCCTGTCTCCATCGCCTTTTCATTATTCTAGTGTTCGTCGTTTACTCTTTGTCTATTTTTGTTGTCTTCCTATGTTTTGGTCTTCTACCGGTACTCTTTTTTATTATCCACTGCTCTTCCCCTCTACCTTAGCTCTCTCTCTCTCTCTCTCTCTCTCTCTCTCTCTCTCTCTCTCTCTCTCTCTCTCTCTCTCTCTCTCTCTCTCTCTCTCTCTCTCTCTCTCTCTTTATTTCTCTTGTTCTTCCTCTTCATTGTTTTCCTTTCCTTCCACTTTCCATTATTATCAGATTTGTTTTCTCTATTAGAATTGTTTAGTCCTGCCCACCTCGCTGGGACCCTAAGGTCTGCGTGGCCAGTGTATCTATGTACAATTATATAGCATATCTATATAACTCTCTCTCTCTCTATCTCGCACACACACACACACCAACACACACACACACACCACACACACACAACACAACACACACACACACACACAAAAACCTCCCGCTCTCTCGCACTCACTCTCACCTCTGAATTCACTCTCACCCTCACACACCGCATACCACACAAACAAAACACAACACACACAAAAACAATCTCCTCCACCACCCTCACTCCCTTCCCTCAGTACCCTCCCCCCCCCCTCCACACGTGCCCCCCATACAGTATTCACGACTACTCCTCTGCTTTTAGTGCGTCTGAATTTTTGAAGAGCGGAATTGATGGTTTTGGTTGGAGCGTCTTATTGAGTTGAAAGAGAGAGAGAGTGTGTGCGTGTGTGTGTGTGTGAGAGAGAGTGAGAGCATAATTATGTGTGTGTGAGACAGAGAGAGTCAGTGTGTCAGTGTGTGAGAGAGAGAGAGATAGTTAGTAATAGTAGTAAGAGTATTTTTTGTCTAGAGACTCTAAACTAACGTAAGAATGAAATTATAATTTTGCATAAGAGAGAGAGAGAGAGAGAGAAGAGTGAGAGTGAGTGAATGAGAGAGTGAGTGAATGAGAGAGCACTGTACATTAATAGTAGTAATTGTTCTAGAGAGGTGGCAGTAAGGATGAACGGAACAAGCGGTATATGTGACTGAACGAAAAATAAAAGGTAACAAAGGAGTACAGTATGTGTGTTGTATTGGAGCTACAGAAACCACACATACCCCATGATCACAGTGAGGTGGTCCGGCCTTATACTTACTAGGAAAGGGAAGTACAACACCTGGATACAAAATGTTGCACAGGTACAACAGAGGAGGGGGATGGGGTCAGGGGGGAAATAGAACAATAAACCTGAACGAATTGCATAAGAGCAGGTATACATATTTACACTAACAAATAGACAAGCCAATAGATAGATAGATAGCCAGATAGATAGCTACATAGATAACACTAATGAAAATATGATCAGAACTATAAGAGCGAATCGCAGGAGAAACAAAAGTAAAACTATTGATAAAACAAAACAAAACATTAAAACACAAACAATTTAGATTAGATTTATTGCAGCGGCACGAGGACCAAATTATAGAAAGGGTAAAGCAGAAATTATAGCTGAAAAAAGGGCGCGAAGAGATATGGATAAACGGGGAATAAACACAGATTTACATAGATACAATGACCACACAGCCCTTACGATCCCAGCGAGGTGGTCAGGACTTAATTCTAGTAGAGCTAGCTAACTCGAGAGTAAGGGAGTACAAAGGTACAACGGAAATCAAGCAACAACAGATCCAGTGATCCTTCTAGGCTGCTTGTCCTCCAAAACACTGAGGATCAAGTGTCCAAACAGGGACAGTGAAAGGAAAGGATAGTGAAGAAGTAGAGAGAGAGAGAAGTTAATTGTGTGAGTGCTGGGATTTGTTATGATCAGCGTGTGTGTGTGTGTGTGTGTGTGTGTGTGTGTGTGTGTGTGTGTGTGTGTGTGTTTGTGTGTGTGTGTGTGTGTGTGTGTAGTTGTCTGTTGTGTTCTGTAGTTTGGTTTGTGTCTGAATGCTAGGATTTGCCATGTTCTGTGTGTGTGTGTGTATGCATGTGTGCGTATGAAAGAGTGTGTGTTTTGGTGTTTGTGTGCGTGTCGGGTGTATGTGTGTCTGGTCTGTGTGTGTGTATGTACACTGGTGTTTGTGTGCGTGTCGGGTGTATGGGGTCCACAGTCTGGGTTGTTGTTATGTTTCATGGTGTTGGTGGCGTTTGTCGGGATGTAGGTGTGTGTGTGTGTGTGTACTGGAGTTTATGTGTATGTACTGTTTGTGTATATGAGTGTGTGTGTGTGTCGGGTGTGTATGTGTGTGTGTACTGGTGTTTGTGTGCGTGTCGGGTGTGTATGTGTGTGTGTACTGGTGTTTGTTTGCGTGTCGGGTGTGTTCGTGTGTGTGTGTCCTGGTGTTTGTGTGCGTTTCGGGTGTGTATGTGTGTGTGTACTTGTGTTTTTAGTGGCGTGTCGGGTGTGAGTTGTGTGATG
>CM064513.1:39321536-39339634 GCA_032716605.1 Paralithodes platypus | reverse complement strand
AGAGATCCGGTCCCTGTTCCGGTTCTCTCGGGTAGTTCCGTCACAGTTCCTTCCCCTCCTCCGGTCCCGCTGCTCCAATACCGTTTGTGCTGAGGCTGGGTGCTCGGTGGGGAAGAAGGAAGAGAACACTACAGGGAAGAAGGAGCACCCGTAGGGGGGGGGGGGGGGGGGTGACACGCACTAATTTTCTCTCCTTTTCTTTGTGCTGAGGGCTGAGTTCTGGCTCCTCTGTGGGGAAGAAGGAAGAGAAAATAAAACATAATGTACACACCATGGAAGAAGGAGCACATTCTGTCAACTTGTTAAGAGGGGGGGGGGGGGGGATGACCTGCTATATTTTCTCTCCTTTTCTTTCTCTGGCTTGTATCCATTCGGCCCCATTCAGCCTACTGTTTTAAGACATTTATCCCCATCCAGGTGTCGATTTTTTCTGGCGAGCTAGAGAGAGCCAGCATTGTATTGAGAAATCCGGCTTCGCCGGACACATTTTTCTATCGAAAAATGTAAAAATTTAACCTGCTGTCATTTTTTTTTTAAATAGGCTGCCCAGGAAAAAATCGACACCTGGATGGGGATAAACGTCTTAAAACAGTAGGCTGAATGGGGCCGAATGAATACAACCCAAAGAGAGAGAGGGAGAGAGAGAAACAAACGAGGTGGTCTCCCTTAAGCTTTGTTAAATGTGTTTGTGAGTTGTTTGACATGGGAGGCGGGTTTGTGAGTTGTTTGACATGGGAGGCGGGTTTGTGAGTTGTTTGACATGGGAGGCGGGTTTGTGAGTTGTTTGACATGGGAGGCGGGTTTGTGATTTTTTTGACAATGGGAGGCGGGTTTGTGAGTTGTTTGACAGGCGGTTTTGTGGGATGGGGCCGGTTTGTGAGTTGTTTGACATGGGAGGCGGGTTTGTGAGTTGTTTGACATGGGAGGCGGGTTTGTGAGTTGTTTGACATGGGAGGCGGGTTTGTGAGTTGTTTGACATGGGAGGCGGGTTTGTGAGTTGTTTGACATGGGAGGCGGGTTTGTGAGTTGTTTGACATGGGAGGCGGGTTTGTGAGTTGTTTGACATGGGAGGCGGGTGTGTGAGTTGTTTGCCAATGGAGGCGGGTTTGTGAGTTGTTTGACATGGGAGCGGTTGTGAGTTGTTGCTGGGAAGGCGGGTTTGTGAGTTGTTTGACACTGGTAGGCGGGTTTGTGAGTTGTTTGACATGGGAGGCGGGTTTGTGAGTTGTTTGACATGGGAGGCGGGTTTGTGAGTTGTTTGACATGGGAGGCGGGTTTGTGAGTTGTTTGACATGGGAGGCGGGTTTGTGAGTTGTTTGACATGGGAGGCGGGTTTGTGAGTTGTTTGACATGGGAGGCGGGTTTGACATGGGAGGCGGGTTTGACATGGGAGGCGGGTTTGTGCTCCTCTACGGGAATAAAAGGAAGAGGAAAAATAACATGATTATGTGTGAGTGGGTTTGAAAGGACACGGGAGGAACAATATTATGTGTGAGTGGGTTTGAAAGAACACTGAGAACAATATTAGTGTGGAGTGGGTTTTGAAAGGACACGGGAGGAACAATATTATGTGTGAGTGGGTTTGAAAGGACACGGGAGGAACAATATTATGTGTGAGTGGGTTTGAAAGGACACGGGAGGAACAATATTATGTGTGAGTGGGTTTGAAATGGGACACGTCGGAACAATATATTGTGAGTGGTTTTGAAAGGACACCGGGAGGAACAAATATTATGGTGAGTGGTTTTAAAGGACACGGGAGAACAATATTAGTGTTGAGTGGGTTTTGAAAGGACACGGGAGGAACCATAATTATGTTGTGAGTGGGTTTGAAATGGGACCGAGAACAATATTTATGTGTGAGTGTTTGAAATGGACACGGGAGGAACAAATATTATGACATGTGGAGGTGGGTTGGAAAGTTGTTTGACACGGGAGGAACATTTATTGTGAGTGGGTTTGAAATGGGACACGGGGGAACAATATTTGTGTGAGTGGTTTTTGAAAGAAACTGGAGTAACAATATTATGTGTGAGTGTGTTTGAAATGGGACACGGCGGACACAAGTATTATGTGTGAAGTGGGTTTGACAGGGACACGGAAAAGGAACAATATTATGTGTGAGTGGGTTTGAAAGGACACGGGAGGAACAATTATTATGTGTGATTGGGTTTGCAAGGACACGGGAGGAAACAATATTATGTGTGAGTGGGTTTGAAAGGACACGGGAGGAACAATATTATGTGTGAGTGGGTTTGAAAGGACACGGGAGGAACAATATTATGTGTGAGTGGGTTTGAAAGGACACGGGAGGAACAATATTATGTGTGAGTGGGTTTGAAAGGACACGGGAGGAACAATATTATGTGGGTGAGTGGGGTTTGAAAAGACACGGGAGGAACAATATTTCTGTGTGAGTGTGTTTGAAAGTGACACGGAGGAACAATATTATGTGTTAGTGGTTTTTGAAAGGACACGGAGGAACAATATTTATGTTGGTGGTTTGAAAGGACACGGGAGAACAATATTATTTGTGAGTGGGTTTGACAGGACACGGGAAGAAACAATATTATGTGTGAGTGGGTTTGAAAGGACACGGGAGGAACAATAGTATGTGTGAGTGGGTGGAAAAGGACACGAGAAATTATGTGTGAGTGGGTTTGAAAGGACACGGTTGCAACAATATTATGTGTGAGTGGGTTTGAAAGGACACGGGAGGAACAATATTATGTGTGAGTGGGTTTGAAAGGACACGGGAGGAACAATATTATGTGTGAGTGGGTTTGAAAGGACACGGAAGGAACAATATTATGTTGTGAGTGTTTTGAAAGGCCACGGGAGGAACAATATTAATTTGTGAGTGGGTTTGAAAGGACACGGGAGGAACAATATTATGTGTGAGTGGGTTTGAAAGGACACGGGAGGAACAATATTAAATCAATCAGGATAAAGATGCAGAGAAAAGAAACTACCGTTGTATATGCAAGTTAAGTATATACAAGTACACCTTATTCAGAAAATTGTAGTAGGCTCTCAAAGTATACAGTACATGTAAATATAATACATTTTACACACACACGCACACACACACACACACACACACACACACACACACACACACACACTTATACTTACACTTCTCTCTTCCTAACCAGAGCTTCACATTTGACAGACAAACTGCAACACTTTCCACTGACCGTTTCCAGTCCTCTAAACTGTACCAAGCTCTTGGAAAAACACAAGCTTGCGTTCAGGAAGCTTGAGGCAGTGTCGCGCGAAAATGCGACTTTTGCTTGATACAGGCAAACGGGCTTGGCTTGGTATAGAGAGACCCTATAATAACAGAGATCGGCCAACCACCGCCATCACATGTGGGCCGCTGGTATTCTGTGCTTCTCATTAAAGGGAGATTCCCACTTGAGGGATTTTTTTCTGGACCCCTTTCTCTCTCATGTTTAGCCCCATTGCTTTTTAGATTTTAAGACGCTCGCTCGCCCCTGTTAGTTTGGAGGCCGGGGGTCGATTCTTAAGAACTTGTCACCCCATTTATTTCACTTTTAAGACCTGGTCGTCCCATTTAGGGTGTCCTTTTTTTCCTGGCGAGGCGATAGCGAGCCTGTAATTTTAAGCGGAACCGGCCTTCGGCCGGGACATTTTTCTACCGAAAAAATTACAAATTTATCTTGAAAGGGGGTCAAGGGGATGTAATTTCAAGCTTGATGGAGTTCTAGGGAACACACTAAAAACCTCCCATTAAGGGGAGAGGGGCCGTTTTTCTGGTCTCCCTTTTTCCTTGTGTTTAACCCCATTAATGTTCAGATTGTATGACGTTCGGCCCATTAGTTTGGCGATTTTAACACCTTTCGCCCAATTTCTTTGTCGATAATGGGACCGTTCGTGCTATTTACTTGTCGACGTCTTTCCTGGCGAACGATAGTGAGCCTGTAATTTGGGCAGAACCAGCCTTCGGTAGGGGCATTTTTTTTACCGAAAAATGTACAAATTAATCTAGAAGGGGGATCTAGTGGATGTTTGTTTTTTAAGCTTAATGGAGGTCTAGGGAGGAAACTAATAACAAAAGAAAATACAATAAATGATCAAATCAAATACGCCCATCCCCCACCCTTAAACACAATTCAATACGACCCATCTCCCCGTAAACACACAAGTCACATACGCCCATTCCCCCCGTAAACACAAGTCAATACGGCCCATCTCCCCGTAAACACAAGTCAATACGCCCATCTCCCCGTAAACACAAGTCAATACGCCCATCTCCACGTAAACACAAGTCAATACGCCCATCCCCCCGTAAACACAAGTCAATACGCCCATCTCCCCGTAAACACAAGTCAATACGCCCATCTCCCCGTAAACACAAGTCAATACGCCCATCTCCTCCCCGTAAACACAAGGTCAATACCGCCCATCTCCACGTAAAACACAAGTCAATACGCCCATCTCCCCGTAAACACAAGTCAATACGCCCATCTCCCCGTAAACACAAGTCAATACGCCCATCTCCCCGTAAACACAAGTCAATACGCCCATCTCCCCGTAAACACAAGTCAATACGCCCATCTCTCCGTAAACACAAGTCAATACGCCCATCTCCCCGTAAACACAAGTCAATACGCCCATTCTCCCGTAAAACCACAAGTCAATACGCCCATCTCCCCGTCAACACCCGTCAATACTACCCATCTCGCCCGTAAACACAAGTCAATTACTCCCTCTCCCCGTAAACCCAAGTCACTACGCCCATCTCCACGTAAACACAAGTCAATACGTCCATCTCCACCGTAAACACCAGTCAATACACCCATCTCCACGTCAACACAAGTCAATAAAAATTACCCCCATCTCCCCGTAAACACAAGTCAATACGCCCATCTCCACGTAAACACAAGTCAATACGCCCATCTCCCCGTAAACACAAGTCAATACGCCCATCTCCCCGTAAACACAAGTCAATACGCCCATCTCCACGTAAACACAAGTCAATACGCCCATCTCCACGTAAACACAAGTCAATACGCCCATCTCCACGTAAACACAAGTCAATACGCCCATCTCCACGTAAACACAAGTCAATACGCCCATCTCCACGTAAACACAAGTCAATACGCCATCTCACCCGTTAAAACCATCAATACGCCCATCTCCCGTAAACACAAGTCAATACGCCATCTCCACGTAAACACAAGTCAATACGCCCATCTCCACGTAAACACAAGTCAATACGCCCATCTCCCCGTAAACACAAATCAATTCATTACACTAATAAACATTCGGCAAACACACACATACACGCACACACACAACACTCTGCATGACACACACACCATACGAGGCACAGGGGGCGGGGGGGACACACACACACACACAGAGGCACACACACACACACACACACACATACACATATAGAGGCACACACACACACACACACATACAGAGGCACAAAACACAGGATCACACACAAAACACACTACAGAGGCCACACACCCACATACACATACAATATGCACACACACACACCACACACACACAGCCATAACACATAACAGAGGCACACACACACACACAGAACACACAGCCATACACATACATAGTCACACACACACCCACATACACAAACGATTCCCATTCACACACACACATACACATTCCATAGGCAACACACACACACAACACACACACATACACCATACAGATTCACACACAACACACACACACAAACCCCATACAAAATTTACAGATGCGAACACACACACACACATACACATACAGAGGCACACACACACACACACACACACACACACACACACACATACAGAGGCACACACACACACACAGCCATACACATACAGAGGCACACACACACACACATACACATACAGAGGCACACACACACACACACACACACACACACACACACACAGTAGTATCCTACTGTAGCTATACAGTATATATCTGTAATTTTAGTTGTTGCTTGTACGATCTTGTAATAACCTTTGACTGATACACTGTTTTATCTAAAAAGAGTAGGCTACTGCTTTACTAGGCTACAGTGACACCAGGGCCATCTGTTGACACAGTATATTAACCCCTTGTGGTGTGTTGCAGTCAACACTTGGGTACTTTTAGATAATCTCTATTTGGTGAATTGTATATTTAGTTTACATTATTCTGTTATACATATATTTGTTTAAGGTTAGGTTTATCACACCTGGTACCTATTCTATTTTTCTGCGAATTTCAATTTTATTATTTTCGGTTAGGCTATTCAACTCTGGTAGCCTATTATTGCGTATTTCATTTTAACAAAAAAACTTTTTGGTTTAGGCTAATCGCCCCTGTAAGCCTAATTCCTTTCTGCGTATCTCAACATTTTTGTTTTCGGGTTAGGCTATCACCCCTGATAACCTATTTCTGCATATTTCAGCATATTTGTTTTCGGTTGGAAGTGATTGAAGTGTTTTTTAAAGTGAGTTAAGTGTTTTAAAGTGAGTTTAAAAAATTGTTTTTTAAGGGAGTGAAGTTGAATCTGAAGAAAGTGACTGTCACACCATGCCTCGCCCTTGTGCGAACTGCGCCGTTAGGTTTGGTGAGTCCATGTTTGCTACTACCCTCGATCTTTCAAAGTCCCTTGCCGCGCTTCTGCCAGCAACGCGAGAATTTTTAACAGTGAACTTAGATGACGCCTACAACAAGATCCAACGTCCTCAACATGAAGCTGGAATCACTCCAAGAGTTTGTAACAACTCACCGTTGGAGTATCACAAACTTCAATTGTCACCGCAACTCCAGCAGCCAAACCAGCGCCCCAGACGTCAACTGCCAACGAATTCAACTCCTACAGTAGCCACACATTCAGCTGATTTTTCCCGATACTCAAGATACAAATAGTGACTCCCATTCCTTTTCTTTTCTCTTCCCCCTCAAAACCACTTCAGTGTCCTGAGGAAACAACCGTTGCGCCCCATGACCAGGAAACACATAAACCGATTACCGAGTGTCAAAAAACCGTTTTCCAGATACTCGCAGACTCAGATGACGAAGAGGGAATATAAGAAGTCCGCGGCTCGTGGGAGACATCCGATGATATAACTTGGTCAGAGCGCACAGAGTTTTGCTCCAAGGGCAACCTACGACCCAGGCAGCGTTTTTTTTTGTATCCCTGGTGGTGTTGTGGATGAACGTAGTTTTGCAGCAAGGCATTTTCCGAAGTATCAAAGCTGGCCCCCTGCTAATCACCAATGTACGGTCATCCACGTTTGATCCAACCAACGATGTACAGCGCGAAACCACCGGTCCGGTCGGAAGATTTGCATTTAAAAGTAACCAGCAGCTGATCAAGTCGTTTAAAGAGAAGTCCTCACCCGGGATCATCGTCTCAGGAAATCTGTCCCCCGGGCGTCGGCCTCGTGTAGAGTGAGCCGATTTTACAACATAGCCACCAGCACACATCGTTGTCAAGCAAAACCTCCGGCATGAAGGAGAACGTGGGATTCGTCGACCTAACCGTGGGACCATTTTCTACTACGCTGGACTATTGTTTTCTTCGGAACGATGGAGTTCATCTGAACCAGGTGGGAGCAGCACGTTTTGGTCGTCTCTTTCCCCCGCCCCTGCACGATGCGGTTTGAAGAGTTTCGGAGAAGAAAATCGACTCTCTGCACAGGACCACCAGGAAGGAGGACCGAAGAACAGCGCGGACCGGCAACCTACAAAGGAATTAAATACTAATATTCATACCGTTCAAGAACCGTGTGAATTTGGATAACGCCCTCCACCAACCACACACCAACTAAAAAGTTCAAAACCGTCAGGAATAACGACAGAGGAGACTCCTAATGGACCAGCCATGAATGTAATTGTATATCCGACCAGCAAAAAACCAAAAATTCGATGATTTTGTCTATGAAGAACGTCTGTGCTGGGTGCGAGTTTTCTAAACGCGCAACTTTTAAAGTGTTTTCTATCTGCAAACCTTGCTCCGCGCATTCCCGTCAGCAACATAAGACCGCAATAAATTTTCAGTATTTAGAGGAACTAGTGGTTTACAGAAAATTATGAATGTTTTGGCCATAACAGAAGCCTTGGCTCAATACAGAAGATAGAGACTTTTTAAAGAGCAGAGTAGTATCCACTTTCCGGTCGGGTTATGTAATAGTTTGGAGAACCGCCGAATAAATAAAAATGGAGGTGGGGCCTTTTCATTTTATAACAAACGAATATCCTTAACCTCGCGCAGCCCTGTCTGTGTCTGTCCATATAAACCGGCTAGTTATCAAAATTGTGAACGTCCGACACACCCAACATCTTTTTGTGCTAATAAAGAATTAATAAAGGTACAAAAAATAATACTTTGCCGTTAATATACAGACCTCCAGCTCAATCGAGTGCAAACTGACCGAGGAAATTTACGGAACAAAGTGGCAGATGTAAGTAACTCACAAGATACCGTAATTTTTCGGCGACCTTAGTTGAAGTTACCTGTGACCAAGTGGGGGGGGTGGTGGGCATACTCTTACCTTCAACACCCTTCTCCGGACATGACTTGTATAACGAACTTGCAAGAGAGTTCGCTTTAAATAAATCAATTTGTTCGAACAGGTGAAAAAAAAAGGGAACCGCGCGACGCCGTGGTAATAACGTTCTTGACCATTGTACTTTGCCACAAAAAGAAAGAAATTGATAGAGACTTTGAATGTTTGTGATGAATTTCAGTAACAGCGACCATCCGGCACGATAACTTTCACTTTAAAGTTTTACTAGTAACGAACCAAATAGTACAATCGAAGAAGTCCCGAATTTCAAGAAAGCAAAACTCTTCACTGTAACTTAGAGCTATGTTTAAAGAAACTGACTGGAGCTTTTAATTTTAATTAACAATAACGAAATAAATACAATCTTGGAAGTTATTCGAAACCACTTACCTAAAAGGCAGTGCAAGACTTGCTACCATCGAAAATACACGGGCGTCCAGGGCCATAATAATAAGCCCAAATGGTGTAATAACGATATTTCAAACTGCCTGCTTGCTAAAAAATGTGCTAATGATATATTAAATCCCCTCACAAAATGACGAAGAAACGGGTGAAATTTGTAGTTGATCTACTTACGGACGCACCAGCCAAAAGAAAAAGTTAATTAAGCAAAGTAAAAAAGACCTTAGAGTTACCATATTGCCGAATCAAAGAAGTAAAACAACACCCGAAAGAATTCTACGATAGTTATATCAGAAAGAAAAACCAAAGTAGTTTACTTCAACTCTTGGCCGTTAGTCGATGAAAATGGAGAACCACCAAAAGACGAAGTACAAAGAATAATCATTCGAAAAGCAATTAATAGCAGACTGGCTTCACCATCTCGCTAAAAATAGAAGTCAAGTGGAGAATAATGCAAAAAATGGAGAATAATAGAGGATAAAGAAATTGCTCCTTGATTAATTTCCTCACAATGACAGAACGTAGTATTTGTAGAGCTACGACCAAGCCTTAATAAGCAAATTTTGGTTATATCAGACACCTCTTCTTTTCAACTGTTTGGACCGTTAGTCACAGGGATGAAAAAGGAGAATACACCAAAGATGACGTCCAAATGAGTACTGCCCCTCAATACCTTCTTTGCATCAGTTTTTTATACAACAGAAGACCTCAGTGATATCCCTACACCATCCGCCGATTCAGATTGATCATTCATAATGGTTCTAAGCAATCTCACCTTGACAGAGAGAGAAGTAAATTCTGATTTGTTTAGATAAACTCAAGGTAAATAAAACGCCGGGGACCTTATCCCCTCTCGCCTAGAGTTTCTAAAGGAAGCTACGAATGAGCTCTCCAAAAACCTGACGATTACTATTCACTTAAATTCCTTGCAGTCCCTGGAACTATGCCATGATCAGTGGAAGCTAGCCAACGTCACACCTATATGTCCAAAAAAAAAGGCAGCAAAGATCCCTACCCCGTAACTACCTTATTAGCTTAACCTATACCTCAGTTGTATGTAAAATCCTAGGAAACCCCCACCTTCCATAAGCTAGACAGACTCCTAAATCACTTAGAGGAAAATAACATACTTAAAGATACCTCAAACAACGGCTTTCGTACAAAACGTTCCTGTTATAGAACTACAAACACCCTCTTAGGACTTCTCCAACGCTAATCCTCAACCCCTAACGATGAGAGTAAAGCTGTAGATATTATATACCTTGATTTTCAAAAAAGGCCTTGTGACAAAGTTTCCCCACAAACGTTTACCTGCTAAAACTAAAAGCGCAATTCGGAATACAAGACTTGTGTTGAAATGTGGTTCAGACCATAAATAGGCTATCAGGCAACAGGAAGCAAAGGGTAAGTCCATAAAACGGTTATTAAGGGGCATCTAAATGGACCAATGGTAAGTAGCGGTGGGGCGGTACCCCAGGGATCCGGTACTATGACCAATTCCTCCTTTCCACACTAATTTACATCAACGACATAGCTAGGGTCCCACTCAACCTCTGCAACAGGAATCTCAAATATTTTCTGACGATACAAAAATTGCAAATAGCGTACTCACTGTACTCTCAAAAGAACAATTTGACGATATGCAAAACACAATCCTGATAAATTGTCATGTGGTGTCCCATTTGGGCAATCAATGAGTTTCAAAATGATGCGGATAAATGCTAAAGTATCTACCTGTCGGATACCTAAATGAGAAAGCAAAAAACTATTAAATGAGAAAAGCAAACTAATCGAATGAATTGGCACTCAGCTTAAGAATGTAAACAGAGAAACTGATCTGGGAGTAACAAATATCGAGTAAACCCTAAAACCGAGTCAACAATGTTCAGAATTTGTTAAGAAGGCAAACAAAATAATTGGCTTTATAGCAAGGGATGTCATTTGAGCATAAATCCAAAGAAGTTATCTTAAACCCTTTACCAATTCCTTAGTCCCGCACGCGCGCGCGCGCGCCCTCTTACTCTTTCTGGAATACTGCGTATTCAATCCTGGTGCCCTTATTACCAAAAGGATATATAAACAAAGCTAGTAGAACGAGTTTCACCGTATAGTTACCACAATGATACCTAGCCTAAAAAGACAAACCATACGAAGAGCGTCTTTAGAGAATTAAATCTATTTTTTCCTTCCTTTAAAACCCCCCAGCGCCGTTAAGAAGGAGGCTGACTTTAATTCAAGTGTTCAAAATCATCAAAGGCAATCGACAATATGAACTGTAGTAAGGTACTGTCAGCTATCGACCAATCTAATTTTACACGCGGGGAACCGGTTGCAAATAAAATTATTTGGTAAATCTTTTAATAACCAAACTCGCCAACGAATCTAAGAATTTCTTCTTCCATCGAGTTGTCAACTTGTGGAATGGGGCTTCCTTCCCCGATCGTTATAGACTGCAAAGTTGAATTAAATTTAGACAATAGTTACCACATAATTCCGCGATGAAAGACTGACTCATTTGTAAATGAATAATTGTTATCCTCCCCACTGTTGAACACATTTATCGTCTTCTATTACTACGCTTCATCTCATAGTTAGTGGAGGGCTATTTTATGTTTTTCCAAACCCTCCCTTACCCATCTAAACCACTGTTTGGACACTTGATCTCAGTTTTGGAGGGAAAGCAGCTAGAAGGGTCACTAGATCTGTTGTTGCTTGATTTCCTTTTGTACTCCTTTGTACACCACACAAACATATATGTGTCCCATCATTCTAATCCTAAACACATACACCATCATCCTCTCTCATACCTTACACCACCCAGCATTTTGAAAAAAATGCATTAAAAACACAATCACATCATATTATAAATCTATATATTCAACCCGCTATGAACTGTGTTTTCGGAGGGGTGTGGAGGGGAATAGACCAATGTTGAAATAAAACATAGTTGGGTTTCTTTCTTACTATCTTTTCAATAAGCTTTTCGTGTTTCTCTCTTTTTCTACGATCTCTATCCCTTCTATTAAACACATTGAACACTTCATCTCTCTCCTTTTACAGTTATCTCTATCTACATTGTTTCTGATAACTATTTTATATCCCATAAATCTCAATATCTATCAATTACATATATATCTTTTCCCTTCTTTTCCCTTTCTTAGTCTTCTCCTTTTCTTTATTCTTTCAGCTTCTTTCTTTCCTCTCTTTTCTCTCAGCTCCTCTTCTTATTATCTTCTGTTTCTCCTTTATCTCTCTAAGAGGGAGGAGCTCACAATTACAGCGTTATTTCAGAGAAAATCAAAAAAATGACTACTGGAGTGAAGTATGAATGTAAGGGTAATATAACACTTTATAAACACATTTATTGAACAAAAACGGGACACTGGCAAAGGAGATCCATTGCCATTTAGATTAAGTGATCAATTATGAGAAATATTATTTAAAAACTTAAATTCTTAATACATCTAAAATAGTTATTTTACTCATTTTAATTTCTACTTTAATTAAAGAGTTTGGTTCTAGATATAAAGGTAGATGCTATTGGAAATCTATTATCAGTTTTATACTTTCTCCGATTCACATAATACACACTTATATTCCCAATAATCATGAATACTATTAAATATAACCTAATCATTCCCTTATCTATTTTATTTATATCTCTCCTCTCCTCTTCTCATGGGAGAATACTTAAGGCCCGATACAGGCGTTTGTTTCAACGGATATGTTTTAGGTAATTTTGCTACAAATGCGCACGTACGCGCGCGTGTGTGTGTGACAAAACCTTACTCTGAAATCATTATCGTCGAAATCACTGAAAATTGCAAAGGGATTTTTAGGGGAGAAAGGAGACTGAGAGAGAAATAGATTTTAAGAGAAATATGAGTAATCGAGAAGAGAATACGAGAAAAAAGAGATTAGATAGAATAAGAGAGAGAGAGAGAGAGACGAGAGAGAGAGAGGAGAGAGAGAGGGAGATGGCGGAGGAGAGAGAAGAGGAGTGAGAGAGCAGAGAGAGAGGATGGGGGGGGGTATCATAAAGAATAAGTGGATAAAAGAGATATATGATGGAAAACAAAAATATACAAGGCCTTAATGGCAGAGAAGATTATGTCCCAAAGTATATCATGGATTAATAAAGATCGCAGTTTTCTACGGTTTATTATGGAGAATGTGAATTAAATGACAATGGAAAAGTGTCGAGAAAAGAACATTATGAAACGATAAATCAAATAGAGGTTGATATTAAGAGTAAGCTATACATACGTCGCCCTCGCATACCTACATCACTGTCCTCTAATATTAAGAGTAAGCTATACATACGTCCGCCCTGCAAGCTACATTCATTGTCCCCTTATATTAAGAGTAAGCTATACATACGTCGCCTCGCAACCACATCACTGTCCTTATATTAAGAGTAAGCTATACATACGTCGCCCTCGCATACCTACATCAATTGTCCTCTAATATTAAGAGTAAGCTATACATACGTCGCCCTCGCATACCTACATCAATTGTCCTCTAATATTAAGAGTAAGCTATACATACGTCGCCCTCGCATACCTACATCATTGTCCTATAATATAAGAGTAAAGGCTATTACATCCGTGCCCTCGCAGACAGAATATCATTGTCCTCTAATATTAAGAGTAAGCTATACATACGTCGCCCTCGCATACCTACATCATTGTCCTCTAATATTAAGAGTAAGCTATACATACGTCGCCCTCGCATACCTACATCATTGTCCTCTAATATTAAGAGTAAGCTATACATACGTTGCCCTCGCATACCTACATCATGTCTCTAATATTAAGAGTAAGCTATACATACGTCGCCCTCGCATACCTACATCACTGTCCTCTAATATTAAGAGTAAGCTATACATACATCGCCCTCGCATACCTACATCAATTGTCCTCTAATATTAAGAGTAAGCTATACATACGAGTCGCCACTCGCAACATACATCCATTGTCCTCTAATATTAAGAGTAAGCTATACATACGTCGCCCTCGCATACCTACATCATTGTCCTCTAATATTAAGAGTAAGCTATACATACGTCGCCCTCGCATACCTACATCATTGTCCTCTAATATTAACCCTCTCCGACATATGACGCGATGTTGAGCCTATTGGGGATACTTTAAAGCCTTTGTTACCATCAGGGGTATTTTAGAACCCGTTAGTTTAGTTACTTCAACCTCTGCAGTTGTATTTTAGTTAGCTGTGGGCAGAAAACTAATTTTGGAGAGGTAATTATAAGAGTGAGAGAACTCTATTTCTTATTGCTAATCTAGCAACCTCTGCGTCATAAATGCGTGAAAGGGTTAAGAGTAAGCTATACATACGTCGCCCTCGCATACCTACATCATGGTCCCTCTTAAGATATTAAGAGTAAGCTATACATACGTCGCCCTCGCATACCTACATCATTGTCCTCTAATATTAAGAGTAAGCTATACATACGTCGCCCTCGCATACCTACATCAATTGTCCTCTAATCCAGACCAACACCAACGAGACCAAGAAGAAGAGACAGCTGACCAACAATTTCGTGACCGAGATGAGATGGGAGGGAATAGAGCCAGACACTACTATGGAGAAGAAGGGAACGGTAATACACATAATGGCGATAACTCAAACTGTATACGGGTTCTCTGCCAATTATATGGATGGAACACTTTCTGGTCCGACGTCTTGGGGTTATTAATTATTTTGTTGTTTTATTATTATTGAGGATTTTGCTTGTTTTTGCCATTTTCGAACAATGTATTATACTATGTCCCCAAAACGCCTTCCGAGACTTCTGTCAAAATTAAATATGCCTACCCAGACCCCCTTCAAGCTAAATTTGTTACAGGTTACAGTTACAGGTCAGGCTATCGTTTGCCCAGAATAATGTCGACACCTACATGTCTTATTATCACTAAGGTAATGGTGTGAAACGTCTTAAAATCTCTAAACTAATGGAGCGAAAAGGGATGTCCAAGAAGACCTACCTCGGCAAAAATTGGGTTAATTGAAGAGGGAAGAGAGACTGAGGAAATTTCACAGTAGTCTGGCAATTGCTGTATTTCACGGTAGTCTGGCAATTGCTGTATTTCACGGTAGTCTGGCATTTCTGATTTCAAACGTATCTTGCATTGCTGTATTTCCGGTAGTCCTGGCACTTGCTGTATGTTCACGGTATATGTGCACTTCTAGTATTCTTCAAACAGTAGTCTGGCAATTGCTGTATTTCACGGTTGGCAATTGCTGTATTTCACGGTAGTCTGGCAATTGCTGTATTTCACGGTAGTCTGGCAATTGCTGTATTTCACGGTAGTCTGGCAATTGCTGTATTTCACGGTAGTCTGGCAATTGCTGTATTTCACGGTAGTCTGGCAATTGCTGTATTTCACGGTAGTCTGGCAATTGCTGTATTTCACGGTAGTCTGGCAATTGCTGTATTTCACGGTAGTCTGGCAAGTGCTGTATTTCACGGTATAGTCTGGCAATTGCTGTATTTCACGGTAGTCTGGCAATTGCTGTATTTCACGGTAGTCTGGCAATTGCTGTATTTCACGGTAGTCTGGCAATTGCTGTATTTCACGGTAGTCTGGCAATTGCTGTATTTCACGGTAGTCTGGCAATTGCTGTATTTCACGGTAGTCTGGCAATTGCTGTACTTCACGGTAGTCTGGCAATTGCTGTATTTCACGGTAGTCTGGCAATTGCTGTATTTCACGGTAGTCTGGCAATTGCTGTATTTAAATAATATAATTAATGAAGCAACTTACAAAAGTATCTCCGTATTACATGTTGATGGCGATGTAGAAAATTAATAAAGTTATATACCGATCGAATAATGCGATCGTGTGACTTCACTTCTGGAGAGAGAGAGAGAGTGTATGTATATAGAGTGGATGAGGGGGGAGGGGGGGCGTCAGCACAACCCATCATTCGCTTTCCGATTAAAACAAAAGCGGGGCCGCGCGAAATAATGCATACACAGAAATGAAGGCAAAAATTCAATATAAAAGTGCGTGCGAGTGCTTGTGAGTGCGTGTGCGTGTGTGTGCGAGGGGTGGGTGATGGTATTGCCTCTGACACTGGCGCTGAAATAATGATGACACGTTTGCAGCATACGGGGTTGCATTTCGATATGAACGTTTGCAGCATACGGGGTTTCATTTCGCTGTTCGTGATGGCAATGGTTCGGACGGGTTTATGTGATAGAGGGAGAATCAGTATGTGTGTGTGTGTGTGTGTGTGTGTGTGTGTGTGTGTGTGTGTGTGTGTGTTGTAGGTGTGTGTGTGTGTTGAGTGTGTATGTGTGTGTGTTGATTGTGTATGTGTGTTGAGTGTGTGTGTGTGTGTTGAGTGTGTATGTGTGTGTGTTGAGTGTGTATGTGTGTGTGTTGAGTGTGTATGTGTGTGTGTTGATTGTGTATGTGTGTTGAGTGTGTGTGTGTGTGTTGAGTGTATGTGTATTGAATGTGTGTGTATGTGTTGAGTGAGTGTGTGTGTGTATATATATTCTAGCATCATCACTTATCGTAGCTTCAGACAGCACTTGATGGTATTGGAACTGTCAAATACAATACATATATTACATACTGCAATATACACACAATATAACATATATTACATACTGCAATATACACACAATATAATATATATTACATACTGCAATATACACACAATATAATATATATTACATACTGCAATATACACACAATATAATATTATTTTAGACCAAATGTATATATATTTCATTTTCAGTCTTCTTTCATATACGTAACAAGAATATTTGTCGAATAAATTTGCATATCTAAGCAGTATATTTTCCATGTTAATTCATATAGTTATATTTAGAAGTGTATATTTCTACTGTACAAGCATTATGTAAAACAAAAATCTAGTTCTAATTAAGTTGAACATTGTTTATGAATTCATTGAGTATTAAATCTAAGGGTAAATGTGTTCTTCCTTTTGTCAAATTTTGTTTGCATATAATTATAGATAAATAACATATCTACATTAGGCTTGTTGCACGACAAATTTGCTGGAATGTATAATTGGTGATGTGATACAGAACATAATATTAATGTATATTATATAGTATAGTGTAAGCATGTTTACCATAGTATATTTTATAGTATACATTAAGCATGTTTACCATAGTATATTTTATAGTATACATTAAGCATGTTTACCATAGTATATTTTATAGTATAGTGTAAGCATGTTTACCATAGTATATTTTATAGTATAGTGTAAGCATGTTTACCATAGTATATTTTATAGTATACATTAAGCATGTTTACCATAGTATATTTTATAGTATAGTGTAAGCATGTTTACCATAGTATATTTTATAGTATAGTGTAAGCATGTTTACCATAGTATATTTTATAGTATAGTGTAAGCATGTTTACCATAGTATATTTTATAGTATAGTGTAAGCATGTTTACCATAGTATATTTTATAGTATAGTGTAAGCATGTTTACCATAGTATATTTTATAGTATACATTAAGCATGTTTACCATAGTATATTTTATAGTATACATTAAGCATGTTTACCATAGTATATTTTATAGTATACTGTAAGCATGTTTACCATAGCTGGGTTTTCCCGAGATTTCGAAGTCAAGATAACTTACACTTCCATCTTGACCAATCTTGGGTACCGCAAAAATTAAATCAGTTGATATACTTTTGACTTTACCTTCGCGTCATGCTGTATAAATTTGATCTTCCATTGTAGGTTTCTAGTTTTGATTGTTTATATATAATCTGAAGTGAATAGTTTATTGCCATGCAGTAAAAGATCCATGGACACTGCAATGATTTTAATTTGAGTTTCAAAAAACAAGACGCATACAGGCACAAAAACTGCACACTGAAGCAACGACAAATATATATATATATATATAATTATATATATATATATATATATATATATATATATATATTACAATTACGCCACGTACAAACATATGATTAGTATAATTGTATTACACGTCAACTGAGAAGCCTCTAACTGGACGTCGATAAGAAGTTTGTTTACATATCACGAAGTGAAGATCAGCAAAGAGAGCTCCTGAGCAATCTTGGTAATCTTGACTGATCTTGGTAATCTTGACTAATCTT
>CM064513.1:39241536-39319036 GCA_032716605.1 Paralithodes platypus | reverse complement strand
CCTACTGTTTTAAGACGTTAACCCCCATCCAGGTGTCAATATTTTCCTGGCGAGCGGTATAGAGCCAGTATATATATATATATATATATATATATATATTTTTTTTTTTTTTTTTTTGACAGCAAGCTAAATTTGTACATTTTTCGATAGAAAAATTTCTCCGGCGATGGGGATAAACGTCTTAAAACAGTTGGCTGAATGAGGCCGAATGGATACAAGCCAGGGAAAGAGAGAAAAGGAGAGAAAGATAAAAACACGAAAAACCGGTGACCCCCCTTTAAGGTCTCTATCCCGACCCCACTTCCTATCCTCCTATCTATTCACTATCTTTATCTTATCCACTGTTCCCTATATCTCTTCCACCCCCCACCCACCCCACACCTTCCCCCTGCTGGTCTTCTTCTATCCTCTCCATTCGTCTAACTATCACCCTCTCCTCTCTTCTCCTCTCTGCCCCCCCCCCCATCCCCCCCCCCCTCCCCCCCCCTCCTCCCCCCCCCCTCCTAACGTTCGACATAATCATAATAATCATACGGGAATCACAGAGACACTCCCAGATCGATTATTTGACACCGTGAGAGGAGTAGCCTATGTGTGTGTGTGTGTGTGCGTGTCAGTTAGTCGGTGGGTGTGGTGTGTATGGGTTAATGTGGGAGTGTCAGGTAATGTGAGTGTGTGTGTGTGTTTGTGTATTTGTGTGTGTGTGTGTACACTGTAGAAAATATTAATATTTACTTTTGTTTTGTTTTGTTCTGTAATGATCAACAAACAGTTCACAGTGTCGCCTTGACAAATATCTTGCCGTAAGTCCCCGACTGTATGCCCTAGTAATGTGACCTATCAGTATCGTTCATAGTACCGTACTATAATTTTGTCTTCTAGACCACATTCTTTCTGGAGCTGCAGCACTTCAGTTGATTGATGTGGTAGTCTTTATATTTATTATTATTATTATTATTTTTTTTTTTTTTGTTTTTTTTTTTGTTTTTTTTTTCCAAGTATCCTAGTAAGGACTATTATGTCCGTTGTTTCTTGTCTTCATTTGTATTCCTTTGTATTATTTTATGCTACAGGCATTGACTGTATAACCAGTATATTGAATAACTATAGAAATACTGTACTGACTAAATACCATATTTGTTCTTTATTCAAACCGGTATAGCCCAGGTTAACAATGATATAGATATTACATTATGTTTGTATTGTATGACAGTCCACGTTGGCGAGTGTTTGACTATCTATATAGCTATCTATATCTATATAGCTATCTATCTATGTATTTATCTAATCTATCTATATATATATAACTCTTTCTGTACCAGCGACGTCTTTCGTATTTGATTTCAGCTATATTTAGACGATTTGATGGAGCTTAGGAAGAATATATGGTGGCTAAAAGGATGAATTGAGATAGTCTGTAGTCTTTTAATGTGTAGAGGTCCTTCCTAAGCTGAGCAAAATCGTCTAATGCCAGAATATGATGAATAGAACGTCGACGGTACTGCATAGGTTAAAAATCTGTCTATATATCTATCTATCTGTCTGTCTGTCTGTCTGTGTCTATCTGTCTAAATGTCTATCTGTCTAAATGTCTAAATGTTCAGACTCAAATGCACAGTATATTCAGCTTGTGTAGACTTACGAAAAGCATTTGATAAAGTAAATCATTATAAACTTATTGATAAACTTTTAAATTCGGGCATTCCTAATTGTTCTGTAAATGTTATATTTTATTTGCATAGAAATCAAATAGTAAGAACGAAGCATAAGGATGTTGTTTCAGAACCATGGAAGATAATGAATGGAGTTAGGCAAGGTGGAATACTATCAAGTATTCTATTTAATTTATACATTGATGATTTAATATCACATTTAGCAAAAAGTAAAGTTGGTGCAGGCTTGGTAATAAAATGAGTAATGTAGTTGGTTACGCAGATGACCTGGTTCTACTGGCTCCCTCGTCATCAGGATTGCAATTTTTGTTGAATATATTAGAAAAAGAAGCTAATGATATAGATATTGATATTAATATTACTAAGTCTTGAGTCACGGTATGTTATTCAGAGCTAATAACTCTAAATTATTAGGCCCCACTATGATATTCAATGGCGAGAAGCTTAGCAATGTTAATGAATCTGAATAATGATAGGGACTTGATAAGATGTATAAATAAATTTTATAACGAGTTTAATTGCATTTTGCGAACATTTTCAAGTCAGTTTTGATGTGTTTATTAAACTGTTTACCAGCTACTGCTTAAGCCTGTATGGAACAGAACTATGTTACTGTAATAGAAAGTGTAATGTTTTCCCTTTAAGCAATTTGCTATTGGTTATCATAAGGCAATCAAGAAAATGTTAGGACTAAAATACTGGGAAAGTAACCATAAAGCTTTTCAACTTGCTGGTCTAATGAGTTTTAACCATTTGATGAACTGGAATAAAATAAGATTTGCAAATAGAATGATTGCCCATCCTTGTAAATTTATTGAAAACAGTTTAGTGAATGTAGCTAATAGTTTGTATTTAACTAATGAAGTAAATCATATTTTAAATGCAGCATACAGTATCAATTGTTTAAAAGACAATGACATTGAAGCAGTGAAGGCAAGAATTATGTACGTTTAAAATTATGAACCAACAATGCGTTAATGTTTACCTTTAATAGTAATTGCATTTGTAAATATGTAAACAGTTACTATGTATAGCTTTTTATGAATTAAAGAATTGACTGACTATCTATCTATCTATCTATCTATCTATCTATTTGTCTATCTGTCTGTCTGTCTATTAACCGACTACTCTCTCTCTCTCTCCCTTGCGACTGTTGCCTCGCTAGGAATTAGTCAAAGTTTCCGTTACCTAGGCCACGGTAATCACACACTATTTTCCTCTCTATTTTCAACATTTGGTAAGGAAGGGTTGCGTTATTTTATAATCAAACCACTAACTTTGCTTAAGGGGGTAGTGCTTGGTTTTTGGCCTATCTGACTATATATATGCATATTTTTGAGTTTCCTCGCTAGACCTCAATAAACCTTAGAACATCACCCCCTACCTCCCCTTTCAAGATAATTTTTTACATTTTTCGTTCCTTTTAAAATTACAGGATCGCTATCGCTCGCCAGGAAAATAATCGATACCTAAATGGCACGAAAGGTCTTAATATTGACGAAGAAATGGGGTGAAAGTCTCAAAATAGCTAAACTAATGGAACGAACGTCTTAAAATTTCAAAACTAATGGGGCTAAACGTGAAGGAGAAGGGGGTCAATAATAAACGAACCATACCTCCTTAACGTAGCCTAACCTAAGGATGGGTGAGGAAAGGAAAGGAAATCAAGCAACAACAGATCTAGTGACCCTTCTAGGTCACTAGGGTTGCTATGGTAACGGTTTACATTCAATCTATATATATAATGTTGGTTTGGTAAGATTATGACATTTTGAATTAGGTTATTTGAGATTATTTGTGTTGCAAATATGTATTATTCATGTAAGAAATCTTACTGTCGGTACATTATGTATCGAAGGTACACTCGGATACCATAGTCTCTAGCTCACTCATAAACATTCGTGGACTTCACTTATTTATAATAATGGAAGCGTATGTTTAGCAACGTATTTATGAATGTATTTTTCTACACCACAACTACACAACTATGTATATTATTGATTGAAAAACAAATTATACCCAACAATCAATCCAGATAGTTATAATAACATAAAGAAAGACATAGGGGGTCCAGGAATTGTTATGAGTGGGCTAGAGACTATGGCATCCGAGTGTACCAGTAATGTATGTTGAACGGTCAGTCGGTTGTCCACCATAAGAATAGATGGTGAATTTTATGTTTCAGCCAATTTAGGTACAGTGGTATATTGATGTGGCTTAAACAAAGGTTAACTTAATTGTTATTAAACAGTGCATTATATACCTCTTAAGCTAGTTTATCCAAACCAAGTATAATAATATTATACAAAAGAAATATGGGTTGACACGGAAATTAACACCATGTTAACTAACTCAAATTAGTCTATTATAACCTTAAACTTGGATAATTACGTATTACCTGACATCAAAAATAATGTACCTTGAAATGTAGTTCTTGTATTTCGCTGATTTAGCCTAGCCTAACTTAAACTCAACTGCTTTTCAGTCTTATACCAATTCCGATTAACCGAGTATCGAACTCAAGAAGGTAGAATTACATGTGGCCCAGTGTTATGATATCTCAGCTATACCTACCCTCTTGTTCTGTGTGTGTGTGTGTGTGTGTGTGTGTGTGTGTGTGTGTGTGTGTGTGTGTGTGTGTTCATACATTTCATATTTTGGTCAAGTTAAGTTAGCGTGTAGAATGCAAAATGTAAGTGTGAATTTACAGTACTGTGTAAAATTTACGGAGGAGTTTCTGGAATTAAGCTGCCAAACATTATCTGTAAAATGTACATGACTGTAAAAACCTTTGAAAAGCAAAATTGTCAAATACATCATTGAAATTTGAAATTAACATAAATATTCTGTTTATTGTACAACATAAATATTCTGTTTATTGTACAACATAAATATTCTGTTTATTGTACAACATAAATATTCTGTTTATTGTACAGATAATGTTATAAGTAGTATAGGATTATCTGTAGAAATTAACAGATTACATCTGTTACATTTACAAGTCAGCCTGTATATTCCACAGAGTTCTTTTGTAAATAGCTATAGAATCCTGTAAATTTTTCAGAAAATGTTTGGCAGCCTAATTGCCAGATACTCACTGTAAATTTGACATAATATATTTGGGTAATTAGTGTGTGTGTAAAAGGGTAATGACAGACAGAACCACACAGACTGACAGACTGACGGACAGACCAGACCATACAGGCAAATCATATACGGTAATAACATAATTAAATATACAGATTTTAAGAGATATGCAATAAACAAAATTTAAATCTGCATAAAGATGTACTTAAATTGAATCATGTGAATTATACTGTGTATATGTTGACACTACCGTATAACATATATTATATAACGTTACAATTTGGGGGATTCAGAATACATAATCATTATCATTATAAAATAGTGTATATATAAACGGGGGAAGGGGGTGGGGGCGGGAGGGGGTACTTAATTGTTCCCTAGACGTTATGAAGCTTGGGGAAAGAAACACAAATAATAATAATAATTATTATTATTATTATTATTATTATTAAACAAAACAAATCCGAGACCCCCCTTATAAACTTGTAATTTTTTGGGAGATAGGAAAATGTCCTTAATGTTCTATATTAATGGCTTGTTAATGTTCGCCGGTAAAAACATCGACACCCAAATGGCACGAAAGGTCTTAATATTGACTGAGAAATGAGGCGGTAGGCTTAAAAGTCGCGAAAAAATGGGTCAAACGTCTTATCTCAAAATTAATGCGGCTAAAGATGAGGGAGAAGGGAGTCCAAAACAAATAAAAATAAAATCCTCCTCTTAATAGTACACTAACCCCTAATGTGACAGTATTTACAGATTGTACACTAGGGATAAATTTAAATATTTATGGACACTTTATCCCAACACACTATACTGTATGTGCAATAGTAGATGCCGGTAAACAGATAGATATATTTAGAGACCGACAGATAGAATAATACATCGATAAAGACATATCAATAAATGAATGAAGAAATGGAAACGTACATAAACAAATACTGAAAGAGAGAGAGAGAGAGAGAGAGAGAGAGAGAGAGAGAGAGAGAGAGAGAGAGAGAGAGACAAGATATATAGCCATATATAGATAGATCAAGATAAAGTATGTAAAGCACTTACCCGTTTGTGTGGTAATAGTGCGTTATTACGTTGTGATCGTTGTAATGGTGGCTGTGTACGTATTTTAGTGTGTGCATGTGTGCGGGTGTTCGTTGAGTGTGCGTGTGACCCCCTCTGTGACCTTATGTGACCTGCCAGTGACCGGTGACAGACAGACAGACACACACACACACACCTGGTTAGTTAGGCGCAGGTGTGCTCTGTCTCTCTCTCTCTCTCTCTCCATACATACAGTATATATATATACATACTGTATATATATATATATATATATATATATATATATATAAATTATTTGTATATCCCTATCTCTCCGTACCATAACATCATAATAGAGCAAAAAATACATCTGTTCGCAGTGCAAAAGCTAGTATTGTAACTAAACTTGGGTATTGCCTTGCATAGGTTAGTTATTAAACATTACCGGTATCCTTGGTGTGTACTAGAATATTGAAAAGAAGCCATATACGTTAACACTCTCTGGTCCAACGTCTTGGGGGGGTTATCTTATATTTGGTTTAATTATTATTATGGATTTTGCTCACTTTTGCCATTTTTGGACAATGCATTTTAGTTTGTCCTCTAGGCTAACAAAAACACCTTCTCAGACTTCTTTCGAGCTCAAATATAATGCCTACCCATACCCCCTTCAAGCAAATTTGTAATTTTTCGACAAAAAAATATCTCGGCCGAAGGCCGATTTCTTTTAAGGTACACGCTTGCTGTTGGTCGCCCAGGAAAAATCTCGACACCTGGCTTGGGTGAAGCATCATGTTATCGCTAAACTAATGGGATGAAACGTCTTAAATCTTCAAATTATTGAAGAGAAAAGGAAGAGTCCCAAAGAGATCTCCCTCGGACCAAATAGGGCTAAAGGAAAACACCATGCACGTGATTGTATCCTTCATCTATGTGATATGTAAAAAAAACTTGGATTTCAACATTTTTGGATTTGAGGTTGAAAGAAGAATTGGGAAAAGGTTGCACATTCAATAGACCTTTTACTATTAAGGTATCTATAAACTATTTCAATCGTTGCAACATCTTTTCGGGAAGTTAATTTTTATATATTGAGTTGTTGATAATTTTAACTTACTTTTTTTCAGCTGGCTTTTCCCTTCCCTTCCACAAAGATGATTAATGCACCAACTAAGAAATCATTTGAATTTTACATATCCCGTAATTGATCATTTGCGACTTTTAGGATATAAAGAAAGTGGGGCTGTAAACATCGATATAAAACATAAACAAGTTCAAGCTGCTCTCAATAGATTTTGGCTGTGTTCCGCTTAGAGCACCGATAGGATGCAAACCTAATCACTATGCTGTTTTACTAAATCCCTTCAGAAGTAATTGAGGACGTAATTATTTCTCTGTGTATGGCTATTAGTAGATTATTTTGTTTGGCGTGAGAAGACTTTTTGGAAGTAATAGGATTCATTGAGATGTTCTTTACCTCTTTGATGCATAGAGGAACTTGTAGCTTACATAAATTGAGAAACAAAAATTGTCCTAATACTGAAGGAGTTAGCTAACTGTATACCCCAGGTTAACAGAGCGAGGTAGACAATATGGCGGGTCCGGAGAATGGGTAGGCATGATCTTGCCTATAACGGATATTCTGTATGTAAGGTGTGTGGTAATCTCTCTCTCTCTCTCTCTCTCTCTCGCTCTCGCTCTCGCTCTCTCTCTCTCTCTCTCTCTCTCTCTCTCGCTCTCGCTCTCTCACACCACCACACCTGTCGTATTACCTCACCTGCCAGTTAGGTAATGGTAAGCTTAGAGCTCATTAGAAAGATATTGTAAAAATGTATGCTTAATTGCAATAAAAAGTATGCACATAAAAGTGGTATAATCGTGTATGTGTTCTACATTGAATAGCTAAGCAATTTTATACTATTTATGTGCACCACTTTTGTTACATTTAAGTGTTCTTTTTATACAGTGTAAGTATAGGTACAATGAAAGCTAGACTAATAATTGTATATAAAGACTAAATGATAATTATATACCGGTACATTAAACTAATGTTAACCCTACTGAACACCCTCTATACCGGCGCCGTCTTATATATTTGGACGATGTTATGAAGTTTAAAGAAGGATCCGTGGTCGTAAAAAGGGTTAAGTGAGATAGTTCGAAGCCTGTTAATCGCTGGAAGCCTTTTTTAAACTGAATACAATCTTTAATAGTAGCCACAATAAAGTTAAAATGACGTCGCCGGTACTGAATGGGTTAATGTCGCTAATTTTTCCATTTCTGATGCTGCTACTTCCTCTTTCTAAAATAGGTATGCGATCGTGTTAGGCATAATAACTTAACTTGATGATAGGAAAGATAATACAAGGTATCAGCTGGAGGGAGTGGTGGGTGGGGAGGAGCCTTCTTTTTGCCTATCATTTCCTCTACCTTGTAGTCAATAGCTTACTGTAGTAGTTTTAGATATCCAAACTGCCCCGTAAGGACCAATAGGTCTGTTGTAGTTTGTTCTCCTTTGTATTCCCTTCCTACTCCTCTACTTCCCTTTCCTACTCCTCTACCTCCCTTCCTACTCCTCTACCTCCCTTTCCTACTCCTCTACCTCCCATCCTACTCCTCTACCTCCCTTTCCTACTCCTCTACCTCCCCTTCCTACTCCGATACCTCCCTTTCCTACTCCTCTACCTCCCTTCCTACTCCTCTACCTCCCTTTCCTACTCCTCTACCTCCCTTCCTACTCCTCTACCTCCCTTTCCTACTCCTCTACCTCCCTTCCTACTCCTCTACCTCCCTTTCCTACTCCTCTACCTCCCTTCCTACTCCTCTACCTCCCTTCCTACTCCTCTACCTCCCTTTCCTACTCCTCTACCTCCCTTCCTACTCCTCTACCTCCCTTTCCTACTCCTCTACCTCCCTTTCCTACTCCTCTACCTCCCTTTCCTACTCCTCTACCTCCCTTTCCTACTCCTCTACCTCCCTTTTCTACTCCTCTACCTCCCTTTCCTACTCCTCTATGTTTGAGAAAAGCCGAATAAATCGAAATGGAGGTGGCGTTTTACTTTATATCAAAGAAAGTCTTAACCCTACCCTCTTGTCAAAACCTCAAATTGTGAACGTCGACGCATCTTTTGTGCTAATAAAGAATAATAAAGGTACCAAAATAATACTTGCATTAATATACAGACCTCCAGCTCAATCAGTGCAAACTGACCGAGAAATTTACGAACAAATTGCAGATATAAGTTACTCGCAAGATACCGTAATTTTTGGTGACTTTAATTTACCTGTGACCAAGTGGGGCGATACTCTTACTTCACACTCCGGACATGACTTGTATACGAACTTGCAAGAGAGTTCGCTTTATCAATTTGTTGGAACGCCGACCCGTGGTAATAACGTTCTTGACATTGTACTTGCAACAAAAGAAGAATTAATAGAGAATTTGAATGTTGGTGATGAATTCAGTAACAGCGACCATCATACGATAACTTTCACTTTAAAGTTTACTAGTAACGAACCAAATAGTAGCATCGAAAAAGTCCCTAATTTCAAGAAAGCAAACTTCCATAAACTTAGAGCTATGTTTAAAGAAACTGACTGGAGCTTTTTAATTCACAATAACGACATAAATACATCTTGGAAGTTATTCGAAGCCACTTACCTAAAAGCAGTGCAAGACTGCATACCATCGAAAACTCGGCGTCCAGGCCATAATAATAAGCCCAAATGGTGGAATAAAGATATTTCAAACTGCCTGCTTGCTAAAAAATTTGCTAATGATAGATTAAAATCCTCACAAAATGACGAAGAAGGGCTGAAATTTGTAGAGCTAGGACGCAAAGCCAAAAAGTTAATTAAGCAAAGTAAAAAGACCTTAGAGTTACATATTGCGAATCAAAGTAAAACAAACCCGAAAGAATTCTATAGTTATATCAGAAAGAAAAAAGTAGTTACTTCAACTGTTGGACCGTTAGTCGATGAAAATGGAGAATACACCAAAGACGAAGAACAAATGAGTAATGCCCTCAATACCTTCTTTGCATCAGTTTTTACAACAGAAGACCTCAGTGATATCCCTACACCATCGCCGATTCAGATTGATAATTCAGATGCCCTAAGCAATATCACCGTTACAGAGAGAGAAGTATTGAATTGTTTAGATAAACTCAAGGTAAATAAAACGCCTGGACCTGATACAATCTCGCCTAGAGTTCTAAAGGAAGCTAAGGATGAGCTCTCTAAACCACTGACATTACTATTCAATAAATCCTTGCAGTCTGGAACTATGCCCGATCAGTGGAAGCTAGCCAACGTAACACCGATATTAAAAAAGGCAGCAAATCCCTATCCAGTAACTATCGTCCAATTAGCTTAACCTCAGTTGTATGTAAAATGCTAGAAACGGTCATACGAGACAGACTCGTAAATCACTTAGAGGAAAATAACATACTTAAAGATACTCAACACGGCTTTCGTAAAAAACGTTCCTGTTTAACAAACCTCTTAGACTTCTTCCACGATATCCTCAACCTCTACGATGAGAGTAAAGCTGTAGATATTATATACCTTGATTTTCAAAAGGCCTTTGACAAAGTTCCCCACAACGTTTACTGCTAAAACTAAAAGCGCATGGAATACAAGACGGTGTGTTGAAAAGGATAGAAAATTGGCTCAGCGACAGAAAGCAAAGAGTAGTCATAAACGGTAAGGCATCAAAATGGACCAATGTAAGTAGCGGGGTACCCCAGGGATCGGTACTAGGACCAATTCTCTTTCTAATTTACATCAACGACATAGATGAGGGTCTCACCTGTACAATCTCAAAATTTGCTGACGATACAAAAATTGCAAATAGCGTACTCTCAAAAGAACAAGTTGACGATATGCAACACAATCTAGATAAATTGTCATGTTGGGCCCAAATTTGGCAAATGAGTTCAATGCGGATAAATGTAAAGTACTACATATCGGATACCTAAATGAGAAAGCAAACTATTCGATGAATGGCACTCAGCTTAAGAATGTAAACAGAGAAACCGATCTGGGAGTAACAATATCGAGTAACCTAAAACCGAGTCAACAATGTTCAGAAGTTGTTAAGAAGGCAAACAAAATAATTGGCTTTATAGGCAGGTCATTTGAGCATAAATCCAAAGAAGTTATCCTAACCCTTTTACAATTCCTTAGTCCGCCCTCTTCTGGAATACTGCGTTCAATCCTGTGCCCTTATTACCAAAAAGATATAAACAAGCTAGAACGAGTTCAACGTAGAGTTACCAAAATGATACCTAGCCTAAAGAACAAACCATACGAAGAGCGTCTTAGAGAATTAAATCTATTTCCTTTAACCCAGCGCAGATTAAGAGGCGACTTAATTCAAGTGTTCAAAATCATCAAAGGCATCGACAATATGAACTGTAGTAAGTACTTCACTATCGACCAATCTAATTACACGGGGGAAACGGTTGCAAAATTATTGGTAAATCTTTTAACTCGCACGAATCTAAGAATTTCTTCTTCAATCGAGTTGTCAACTTGTGGAATGGGCTTCCCCGAAACGTTATAGACTGCATCACCGTTGATTCATTTAAACTCCGCCTAGACAAATATCTCGCATCAAACCCGCGACTGACTGCGTTTGTAAATGAATAACTTTATTTTATCCCCCCCTCAGTTACTAACCCATCTGTCCCCTACTAACTTCCTAATCCTGCCACGGACATTAGTTCCAGGGCAGTAATTCCCTTTCCAATGTTCCCTTACCCACTCTAAACCACTGTTTGGACACTTGATCCTCAGTGTTTTGGAGGACAAGCAACCTAGAAGGGTCACTGGATCTGTTGTTGCTTGATTTCCTTTGTACTTTGTACTCTACCTCCCTTCCTACTCCTCTACCTCCCTTTCCTACTCCTCTACCTCCCCTTCCTACTCCTCTACCTCCCTTTCCTACTCCTCTACCTCCCTTCCTACTCCTCTACCTCCCCTTCCTACTCCTCTACCTCCCTTTCCTACTCCTCTACCTCCCCTTCCTACTCCTCTACCTCCCTTTCCTACTCCTCTACCTCCCCTTCCTACTCCTCTACCTCCCTTCCTACTCCTCTACCACCCCTTCCTACTCCTCTACCTCCCTTTCCTACTCCTCTACCTCCCCTTCCTACTCCTCTACCTCCCTTTCCTACTCCTCTACCTCCCCTTCCTACTCCTCTACCTCCCTTTCCTACTCCTCTACCTCCCTTCCTACTCCTCTACCTCCCCTTCCTACTCCTCTACCTCCCTTTCCTACTCCTCTACCTCCCCTTCCTACTCCTCTACCTCCCTTTCCTACTCCTCTACCCTCCCCTTCCTACTCCTCTACCTCCCTTTCCTACTCCTCTACCTCCCCTTCCTACTCCTCTACCTCCCTTTCCTACTCCTCTACCTCCCCTTCCTACTCCTCTACCTCCCTTTCCTACTCCTCTACCTCCCTTTCCTACTCCTCTACCTCCCTTTCCTACTCCTCTACCTCCCTTTCCTACTCCTCTACCTCCCTTCCTACTCCTCTACCTCCCTTTTCTACTCCTCTACCTCCCCTTCCTACTCCTCTACCTCCCTTTCCTACTCCTCTACCTCCCCTTCCTACTCCTCTACCTCCCTTTCCTACTCCTCTACCTCCCTTCCTACTCCTCTACCTCCCCTTCCTACTCCTCTACCTCCCTTTCCTACTCCTCTACCTCCCCTTCCTACTCCTCTACCTCCCCCTCCTACTCCTCTACCCCCCTTCCTACTACTCTACCTCCCTTTCCTACTCCTCTACCTCCCTTCCTACTCCTCTACCTCCCTTTTCTACTCCTCTACCTCCCCTTCCTACTCCTCTACCTCTTATTCCTACTCCTCTACCTCCTCTTCCTACTCCTCTACCTCTTACCTCCTATTCCTACTCCTCTTCCTCTTACCTCCTATTCCTACTCCTCTACCTCCTATTCCTACTCCTCTACCTCCCCTTCCTACTCCTCTACCTCCCTTTCCTACTCCTCTACCTCCCCTTCCTACTCCTCTACCTCCCTTTCCTACTCCTCTACCTCCCCTTCCTACTCCTCTACCTCCCTTTCCTACTCCTCTACCTCCCTTTCCTACTCCTCTACCTCCCCTTCCTACTCCTCTACCTCCCTTTCCTACTCCTCTACCTCCCTTTCCTACTCCTCTACCTCCCCTTCCTACTCCTCTACCTACCCTTCGTACTCTTCCCCTCCTCTTCCTACTTCTCTACCTCCCCTTTCTACTCCCCCCTCTCCTTCCTACTCCACCACTCCCCCCCCCCCCCCCCTTCCTACTCCACCCCCCACCCCCTACTGTAATAACGTTTCCTCTGTAGTGTGGAAAGAAGACGATTGAGTTTGGCCCGCATTGCCAGTCGAGCGAGAGTGGTACAAGGAGTTACAAGGAACGGTTAGCTTGTCAAGGATCTGGCGGTTTATAATTCCTCGGAAATAATCTAGGAGACAATAGGTAGATGGATTAAGTACCGTACTGCGGTACATTCGTGGCAGTGTGCAGCTTCTTAAGATAAAAATAAAATCTTCGTAAGTTTGACTTCAACCCACAGAGTATGCATATCCAATTAAAAAAAAGAGAGAGAGAGAGAGAGAGAGAGAGAGAGAGAGAGAGAGAGAGAGAGAGAGAGAGAGAGAGAGAGAGAGAGAGAGAGAGAGAGAGAGAACACTAAAGAAAGAAATTCACTTTGCTACGAGAGAGAGAGAGTGAGACCAGAGAAAGATATTCACTGCGACACGATAGAGAGAGAGAGAGAGAGAGAGAGAGAGAGAGAGAGAGAGAGAGAGAGAGAGAAAGAGAGAGAGAGAGAGAGAGAGAGGGAGGGAGGGAGGGAGGGCAGGGCAGGGCAGGGCAGAGTCTCAAACCAGGCGGAAAGACAAATATGATTCCATTTGCCTACAAAAAGCCAACATGTCTGGGGGGCTCCGTGTTGATTCAATTACTGCCAGGCTAATGTTGGCTCCGGTCATGTCTCTCTCTCTCTATAGCTCTCTCTCTCTCTCTCTCTCTCTCTCTCTATCTATCTTACTCTCTCTCTCTCTCTCTCTCTCTCTCTCTCTCTCTCTCTCTATCTATCTATCTTATCTCTCTCTCTCTCTCTCTCTCTCTCTCTCTCTCTCTCTCTCTCTCTCTCTCTCTCTCTATCTACCTGTATATCTATTCATCTTGCTAATATTCTCTCCTATACGTTCACTTGTTTTTCGGTTTGCTATCTCTGTTAGCATTAAACCCTGGCCACCTCACTTGGATCGTAAGGTCTGTGTGGCTAGTGTATCTATGTATATCTATGTACAGTACATCTTCAGTGCTATCATTCCCTTTTAATTTCCTTTATTTAGGATTCTACTATCTCTACTATCAATAAGTCCTGACCCTTCCGTTTGGATCGTAAAGTCTCTCTCTCTCTCTCTCTCTCTCTCTCTCTCTCTCTCTCTCTCTCTCTCTCTCTCTCTCTCTCTCTCTCTCTCAATCGGACCTTTCTTGTTGAGTCAATCTCCCCTCCCTATTTTTTGATCAGCTAGTATTGGCCATTTCACCGCCCCTTCGCTGTTTCTCCGTCACTGTTTTGTCTTGGTATTTATGTATTATTATTTTGGTTTTTCATATGGTGGTTAGCGGGGAAGGAAGGCGTTAGACAGGGAAGACAGACTGGGTGAAAGTTGAAGCAGTAGGCCATCATGATCAGGGTATTGTTTACGTATGCTGAGGGTTTTATCTTGTATGGATTTATTATGTATATTGGATTCACTACTTCCTGTTCGACATGCGTAAACAATTATCTATATGCAGTTATTTTGCAGGTGGTTTTATTTCTCTAGATTCCAAATATCACTAAACAATTCCGCGAGGTTTTGATGGCAAATGCACAAATATAGATGCTGTTGTTTAAGGCTGCATCACATGATCAATTTGGCTTGTCCAACTCATCTTTTTTACTGAGAAGTTGGACATTTGTGTAGGAATAGTTTGAGGTCATAACCATTTATCAGACCACACACACACACACACACATACACACACACACACACACACACACACACACACACACACACACACACACACACACACACACACACACACACACAGACTCACACACACACACACACATATACACACACGCTCTTAATTTAGTGTATACGTGTTGATCTGAACTGTATAGCAGCCTTTATATTTTGTGGCCCTCATAGTCGGTTGGGATGGCATAATAATAATAATAATAATAATAATAATAATAATAATAAATGAATGTTCACCTTTGAAAGTATAGGTTGACTTGTGTGTGTGTGTGTGTGTGTATGTTATTGTATTGCCAGTAGTATCAGGCCTACATAAAGCGGTTCAATGCTCTTAAGTAGTTTAATAATGTAATTTTATATAAACATACTCTTGTAAAATCTACAGCATAGCAGTTAGTTGCCGATAAAATTAATACAAAGCTCCGAAACGTTGCCTGAAATACTGCATTTGCCCATCGAAAATTGCTGCAAAAAACACTCGTGACTTCACGTTTGTAAGCGACATTTGTTAATGTTGTTTTATTGTCGCCCCCCCCCCCCCCAACCCCCCTCTCTACCCTTTCTTGGACTCGTGCCTATATTTGTCTGACCATTGGTTTTTCGCAGTGATTGCTCGGATGCACATTAACTGACTCTTATTTATGGGAAGAAAATGTCACCGTCCCGTGAATACTGAAAGGGAGATATTATACACAATATAACGGGAAACACGACAAAATAGCTCCAGTGTCTGAAGCCTACACTGTTAACCCTGTCACGCTTATGACGCAATTTTGAGTCTATTAGGGATACTTTAAAGCCTTTGTTACCATCAGGGGTATTTAGAAACCTTTAGTTTAGTTACTTCAACCTCTGCAATTGTCTTTGAGTTAGCTGTGGGCAGAAAACTAATTTTGGAGAGGTAATTATAAGAGTGAGAGAACTCTATTTCTTATTGCTAATCTGGCAACCTCTGCGTCATAAAAGCGTGAAAGAGTTAAAGTTGTGTATTTGCTATAAAACACATTGACCGTAGCTAGGCCTGTAAATAAAAATAAACTCTTGAGAAGTTGACGGAATGAATATAAACCCCACATGAGGAGGAACAATCATATAAACACCACATGAGGAGGAACAATCATATAAACACCACATGAGGAGGAACAATCATATGGTGTTTGTATTTACATTGTCAAATATGGTTAGTGTGTAATATTTGTTTCGTAATGTATTAGGGATAATTTTCGACAGACAAATGTCACGGCCCTATGTCGATGTCTTGGAAGTTACAGGCTCGCTATCGCTTGCCCAGAAACAAATTGACACCTGAATTGGGCAAAGTATCTTATTCTCGCCAAATTTCTGGGGTGAAGCGTCTTAAAATCTTAAAACTAATAGGGCGGAAAAGGGAGGCCGAAAAAGACCTTCCGCGGACCAAGTAAGGTTAAAGGGGCCCACCTCGCTTTTTTTTCTCTTTCTCTCCCTCGCTGTTTGGTTTGTATCCATTCGGACCCATTCAGCCTACTGTTTTAAGACGTTTAACCCCATCCAGGTGTCAATATTTTCCTGGCGAGCGGTAGCGAGCCACCATATATATATTTATGTTTTGACAGCAAGCTAAATTTGTACATTTTTCGATAGAAAAAATTCTTCGGCGAAGCCGGATTTTTCCATACAATGCTGGCTCGCTATCGCTCGCCAGGAAGAAATCGACACCTGGATGGGGATAAACGTCTTAAAACAGTTGGCTGAATGGGGCTGAATGGATACAAGCCAGAGAAAGAGAGAAAAGGAGAGAAAGATAAACAAAAAGTCGGTGACTCCCTTAATGTAGTGTTCTCAGTGTTGTATCTTGTTGGTGGATTCTGTTAGTAATTCCTATGTCGATGAGGTCCCTGTGTTGTTTATTGAGGTGTCTTATTGTGTTTATCCTCTCTTCTAAACCTTTATCATCTCTCTTACCCTTGTTGTTCTAGTTGACTCTCTCTCTCTCTCTCTCTCTCTCTCTCTCTCTCTCTCTCTCTCTCTCTCTCTCTCTGTCTCTCTCTGTTAGATAACTTCACTCCCTTTCATGTGTCTTTAATACTTCTCATTCCGTACTTCTGATAGAGGGAAAGAGAGTGAGAGTGAGTGTGTGTGTCGGGGTGGGGGGGGGGGGGGTGTAGGCCACTGGTCACTGTGACATAATCAAATATAACACATTCTAGCACTAGCCGGGGAGAGGGTCGAGAGGGAGGGGGGAGGAGAAGAAGGAATAACGGGTATAATGGGATAAAGATATAAAAGAGAGAGAGAGAGTGTGTGTGAGAGTGAGTGAGAGGGACGAAATCAAGTGATAGGGGAGGAACAAATAAGAGTGACAGGAAGGAAAGGGAAGGAAGAAGGGAGGAAGGAGGAAGGGAGTGAAGAAGAAGGTAGGCAGGCAGAAGGGAGGAAGTAAGAGAGAAAGAAGGGAGGAAGGGAGGGAGGAAGAAGAAGGGAGGAAGAGAGGGAAAAAGAAGAAGGGAGGAAGGGAGGGAAAATGAAGGAAGAAGGGAGGGCGGAAGAGGGGAGATGAGGGGAGGAGATGTCAAGAGAAATGAGAAGGGCGGGGCAGACAGGCGTTAGAGGACAGAGTGTGTGTGTGTGTGTGTGTGTGTGTGTGTGTGTGTGTGTGTGTGTGTGTGTGTGTGTGTGTGTGTGTGTGTGTGAATGTGAATATGAAGAACAAAATAACACTCACGTTAAAACCAATAGTAAAGTTCTGGAGTGGGGTTATGAGTTATAAGACTATCCACCAGGTGAACAGAATAGTGTATGTCATTGTCAGAAGAGGCTACAAAGACAAAAGAAACAAAAGCCAGAAAAAGATGAGAGAGAGATGAGAGAGAGAGAAGAGAGAGGAGAGAGTAGAGAGAGAGAGATTAGAGAAGAAGAGGAGAAGGAAGAGAGAGGAGAGAGAGAGAGAGAGGAGAGAGAGAGAGAGAGAGAGAGAGAAGAGAGAGAGAGAGAGAGGAGAGAAGAGAGAGAGAGAGAGAGAGAGAGAGTGAGTGAGTGAGAGAGCTAGAGATAGAGGGGAGAGAGAGAGAGGGGGGGGGGGAGGGAGGGAGGGGGTTATAGACAGGTTGGGGGAGGGGAGAGATGGTGAAATGGACACAATGGATACTCAAACATACCATAACTAGACTAATAAATTAACACCTTATACATACAGTCGGACCAGGACAAAACATACCAGGACAGGGAAAGACAAAAAAACAGGATAGGACAAAATAGAACCGGGACCGTCAATTAGGAAGGACAGACTGTATGGAGCCTCGACAACTTAGAAAGGACAGATCATAGGGTAGGATGAGGGAGGGAAAGGGGGGGGGGGGGTTCTATAGGACAAGTGGAGAATGTTAACTTTACCCCCAACTTAACCCTTTGAAGATTATGACGCATTTGACAGTTTATTATGGCTATCATTAGACAATTAAATGTAGCTAAGGAAGGATTTTGGGGGAATTATAAAGCCAAAGGCCATCTAAATTAAACCTCAGACTTCCATATACCCTTCCTAATTGGAATAAAATCGTCTAATAATAGCCAGAAAACAGAAACTAAATGCATCTCGAATCTTGAAAAGGCTAATGAACAGTAAATAACATGATGGGAAAGGAAATATGCAACCAGGCCAACTAAGACAGGACAGGACAAGGTAGCAAGAACACATATTAACCTGTTTATATGGAGGGGAGAGGCTGTTCCATGACTATATGTATTAGATAATTAGAGGGTAGAAACAAAAAAAGTACTATTAGAAGAAAAATAAGCATTCCCCCCTCCCCCCCCCCCCCTCCTAAGTTGAAACAGCGATCGAGAGCCAAATTCAAGGTACGTCAGAGTAGACAGTATAAGACAATATAGACAGAACAGGACAATATAGACAGAACAGGACAATATAGACAGAACAGGACAATATAGACAAAACAGGACAATATTGACAGAACAGGACAATATAGACAGAACAGGACAATATAGACAGAACAGGACAATATAGACAGAACAGGACAATATAGACAGAACAGGACAACATAGACAGAACAGGACAATATTGACAGAACAGGACAATATGGACAGAACAAGACAATATGGACAGAACAGGACAATATGGACAGAACAGGACAATATGGACAGAACAGGACAATATTGACAGAACAGGACAATATAGACAGAACAGGACAATATTGACAGAACAGGACAATATTGACAGAACAGGACAATATAGACAGAACAGGACAATATCTACAGAACAGGACAATATCTACAGAACAGGACAATATTGACAGAACAGGACAATATTGACAGAACAGGACAATATCTACAGAACAGGACAATATGGACAGAACAGGACAATATAGACAGAACAGGACAATATTGACAGAACAGGACAATATCTACAGAACAGGACAATATCTACAGAACAGGACAATGTGGACAGAACAGGACAATATGGACAGAACAGGACAATATAGACAGAACAGGACAATATAGACAGAACAGGACAATATAGACAGAACAGGACAATATTGACAGAACAGGACAATATAGACAGAACAGGACAATATTGACAACAGGACAATATTGACAGAACAGGACAACATAGACAGAACAGGACAACATAGACAGAACAGGACAATATAGACAGAACAGGACAATATAGACAGAACAGGACAATATAGACAGAACAGGACAATATAGACAGAACAGGACAATATAGACAGAACAGGACAATATGGACAGAACAGGACAATATGGACAGAACAGGACAATATAGACAGAACAGGACAATATTGACAGAACAGGACAACATAGACAGAACAGGACAATATAGACAGAACAGGACAATATAGACAGAACAGGACAATATAGACAGAACAGGACAATATAGACAGAACAGGACAATATGGACAGAACAGGACAATATAGACAGAACAGGACAATATTGACAGAACAGGACAACATAGACAGAACAGGACAATATTGACAGAACAGGACAATATTGACAGAACAGGACAATATAGACAGAACAGGACAATATAGACGGAACAGGACAATATAGACGGAACAGGACAATATAGACAGAACAGGACAATATAGACAGAACAGGACAATATAGACAGAACAGGACAATATAGACGGAACAGGACAATATAGACATAACAGGACAATATAGACGGAACAGGGCAATATAGACAGAACAGGACAATATAGACAGAAGAGGACAATATAGACAGACAGGACAATATAGACAGAGCAGGACAATATAGACAGAACAGGACATTATAGACAGAACAGGACAAAACAGAGCCAAGACAACCAAGAAAGGAAGGAAAGGAGTCCTAGGACACAACAGACTATATAATCAGGACAACCAAAACGGAAAAGGACAGTTCGGGAGAATATATAAGAGAGAGGGAGGGAGAGGGGAGGGAGGGAGGGGATAGAGAGAAGGAAGAGAGGGAGGGGGGAGGGGCAAGAAGGAGGGGGGTAGGGGAAGGAAGAGAGGGGAGGGAGGGAGGGGTAGAGAGAAGGAGGAGATGGGAGGGATGGGGGAGGGGGAAGGGGGAAGGAGGGGGAGGGGGTTGTCTATAGGGCAGCTGCAGAACGATAACAACATTACCTTAACTTAATTATCAGTAAATGGCCCTCACACGTCCCCCTACACTATACTCGTCTTTCTTCTGGCTCGCTCACTTCATGGCTCTCTCGCTCTGTGTCTAGTTTGATATCTCTCTCTCTCTCTCTCTCTCTCTCTCTCTCTCTCTCTCTCTCTCTCTCTCTCTCTCTCATGATAAAAGGGAGGGGTATAACAGATTAAACAAAAATAGCAGAACAGAGAGAGAGAGAGAGAGAGAGAGAGAGAGAGAGAGAGAGAAAGAAGGGGGGGGAAGAAAGAAAAGGGAAAGGAAGCGGGAGAAATGGAAAATGATCCAGTGTTATGAAATTAGGATGATATTACAGACACTAGAACTGAAGCGGGGGCGACGGAACAGAAGGGAAGGAAGGGAGAGGAAGGGAAGGGATGGGGAAGAGGGAGGCAACTGGCAGGGAAGGGAGGAATGGGAGAGGGGAAGAAGTGGGAGGAAGGGGAGGGATGGGGAGAGGATGGGATGGGGAAGGGCAGGGAAGGGAAGTGAGAGGATGGGAAGAGAAGGGAAGGGAAGGGAAAGGGAGAGGAAGGGTAGGGAAGACAAGATTGAGATGGGAGGGGAGAGAAGAAGAAGAGAGGGGAAACGAATGGGAATGGAAGGGAAGGAAAAGAAAAGAAGATTGAAAGACTGAGATGGGAGGAAAGGGAGAGATAGATATGCAAGGGAAGGGAGGAAGGAAAGGGTAAAAGAAGGACACGGACAAAACAAAAATAAGAATGGGGGAGAGGAGAGCGAAAAGACGAAAGAGAAAGTAAAGATAGAACCGGGATGGGCAGGGGTGGAAGGGAGGAGAGAATGGAGCGAAGGAGGGAATGAAATGGCAGTGGGATTAAGGGAGCCCACCTCGTTCTTGTTCTCTTTCTCTCCGTCTCTCTTTGGGTTGTATCCATTCGGTCCCATTCAGCCTACTGTTTTAAGACGTTTACCCCCATCCAGGTGTCAATAATTTCCTAGCGAGCGGTAGCGAGCCAGCATATATATATTTTTGTTTTGACAGCAAGCTAAATTTGTAAATTTTTCGATAGAAAAATTTCTCCGGCGAAGCCGGATATCTCCATACAATGCTGGCTCGCTATTGCTCGCCAGAAAGAAATCAACACATGGATGGGAATAAACGTCTTAAAACAGTAGGCTGAATGGGGCCGAATGGATACAAGCCAGGGAAAGAGAGAAAAGGAGATAAAGATAAAAAAAACAAAAAACGGTGACCCCCCTTAATAGGAAGAGAAAGAATAGTAAAGCAATAAAGGATAGATTCGAGAAGGAATTCCAACATAAAAGAAGGAAGCATAGGAGAAGTGGAAGAAGAGAGAAAGGAAAGGGAAGGAAAAGAAAGGCTGAGAGTGGAGGAGAAAGAAGGGAAGAGGATAAAGGGAGCGATGGCAACACATAGTAAGGGGGAGAGGGAATGGGAGGAGGGGAAAATAAGAGATATAACAAGGAAAGAAGGGAAAGTAGGGCATAGAAGGAAGGGAAATGAAGAGATGGGAAGAGAAGGAAGGGAATGGAAAGGAGGGAAACTAAGAGATGGGTAGAGAAGGAAAGGAAGGGAGGGAAATGAAGAGACGGGAAGGGAAGGAAGGATAAAGTATGAAAAGGAAAGAAGGAAGGGAGGAGAGGGAAGGGAGGAGAGGGAAGGGAAGGAAGGGAAATGAAGAGACGGGAAGGGAAGGAAGGATAAAGTATGAAAAGGAAAGAAGGAAGCGAAGGGAAGGAGAGGGAGGGAAGGGAAGGAAGGGAAATGAAGAGACGGGGAGGGAATGGAAGGAAGGTAAATGAAGAGAAGGGAAGAAGAGGAAGGAAGGAAGAGAAGGGAAGGAAGAGAAGGGAAAGTGAGGATGAGAACGGAAAGTAAAGGAAGGGAATAGAAGAAAGGGAAGGAAAGATAAATTAGGGAAAGGAATGAAGGGAGGAGAGGGAAGGAAAGGGCAGATAGAAAACGGGATGAGAGGGTACTGTATTATATAAGAATCAAAGGGAAAGTCTGAATGGGATAAACAAACACACAAAAGGAAGGCAAAAGATAAGAAGGCAATGCAGTGGAAAGGAAAGGAAGATATGAGAGAGGAACTAAGTGAATAAAGCATGAGAGTAGAAAAAGAAAAGGAAAATAAAAAGGTAGAGAAAGATATAGAAAATGGAGGGAAGAAGGGTGACGTTTTAACACTATCTAGTCTATAATTATGGGTTATTCTGATATTTTGTTCAGTTATAATTGAAAATTTTGCTTGCTTTTGCCATTTTCGAGGAATGTAGTTTTATTTTGTCCCCTAGGCTAACACACACACCTCTCTAGACTCCCTTGACATTTAAAATTGCCCACCAAGACCCCCATCAAGATATATTTGTACATTTTTAGATAGAACATGACCGGGCTGAAGGCCGATTACTTGTAAGTTATATGTTCGCTATCGCTCGCCCAGAAGAACAAAAATACAGCTTAATGGGGTGAAGTGTCTTATTATTGTCAAACATTTGGGGTGAAACGTCTTGAAATCTCCAAACTAATGGAGCAAAGCATGAGATGTCCAAAAATATCTACGTTGGATCAAATAGGGTTGAAGAAGGAAAACAAACGAAATCAATAATATGAAAAAAATACCATTGAAGAAAATTAAGAGAAATAAAGTTATTACAGGAAGATGGAGAAGGAATAATATACGAACGGTTTAGTAATCTCTCTCTCTCTCTCTCTCTCTCTCTCTCAGTGCTGGGCTTAGATGTATTTAATAGGACTATTATAGATTTGAGGACTGGCTGCCTAATAGGGAGAGCAAGGTCTGTGCAGTGAGTGTGTCTGTGTATCATTGTAATACCGGTAACTCTATTAAATGGTTTTCATATACTCGGAATATCAATCGTTTTATTGCAATTTTTAACTATTCAGAATATACTGTATATACACCTATCTATCTATCTATATATACTGTATATACAGTGTATACAGGTATATATACACTGTATAAATATATAATCTTACAGTTGACTCATCAAAGTAATCTTTCAGAGTGACACCTCTCTATCTCTCCCTGTGTGTGTGTGTGTGTGTGTGTGTGTGTGTGTGTGTGTGTGTGTGTGTGTGTGTGTGTGTGTGTGTCAACATTTCTGCCTGCCTGTTTGCATAAAGGTATGTATAATACCTTTAGGTGTGGTGGAGTGGTCTTGCCACTGGCCTGGTAATCCAAAGGTCCCGGGTTCAAATCCCGATGTATCAATGGGAAGATATTATTGGGATGGAATTTGTGCTGTACCTAGTATCAGTGCATTACCACAAGCCCACCGACACGTCAATAAAATACCCTCATTGTTCCCTGATTAAATAGCACTGTATGAATATTCCCATATTCAAAATATGCTATAGGGGTGCAATGCCTGGTGAGTTATCTGCTCAACAGGTGGCGTTGTGTGTGTGTAAGTGTGAGAGTCCGAGTGTAAGGGGTGAGACAGTGAAGCACGGGAACGAGGTGGCTTCAGAGATGGGGTCGTTTCGGGCCATGAGTGAGCACCGTGCCTCATGTGAAGGCAAGATGGCAGGTGCTCGTTGTACTCTACGTGCTTCACATGTCTCACTCCCTAGACTGGAACAAGACCTCACGGGCTTCACTGTTCATTGTAAAGCGGTGAATGTTAAGGCTCTCAGCCTATGCCCGAGAGGAAGTAAGTTGGAATATAGAAAACAAAAAAACATAAAAAAAAATTATACATAGGTGTACAGTATGCTTGTATCCATGTGAGTTCTCCTCCCTATGTGCTCATGTGTGTGTGTGTGTGTGTGCATGTCTGTATGTATGTATTTATCCCGAGTGTGATCGTGCATTACAGTATTGTCAGTATTCTCGGCACAGTACAGAATTCAGCAGCAATATCCCACTCCCAGTATTACAGAGCGAACCAGAGCACGCACACTAAATAATACATATCTTAAAACATTACACTCCGTGGAAATATTTTGAATTCCGGGGACAGATATGGTTGGTTGTTATGTTGCTTTGTGTTGTCGACTCTATTTGTCAAATTTTCTGCCAGTTTTCATGGATATTTCGTGTTGAGTTTTATCTATTATTTGTTATATATATATTTTGTTTTATAAATTTTAAGCTAACGGCGGCTCGGTAGTGTATACAGTGGAGAGCGTCATGGTCTTCTACCTGGGAGACCCGCGTTCAATCCCCAGCTAAGGCATGATGGTTTCATTTCCCTTGAGCAAGGAAATGTGTAATAGTCTTTCAGTAATATAGTCTACTATTTGTCAGTATCTCGAGCCCTATCGAATCTCGGAGCAAGGGCTGGAGAGAAATGGTGCCCAATAAAAGACCTGAAGTTTAATTTACGTTTATATATAATTATATATATATATATATATATACCCGGTATATATATTCTTATTTTTTTTATTTTTTTGCACGATTGTGTATTTTTACGTTAGCTTAATTTATGCCAACATTGACTGTTGTTTATAATATTGGTGTCATCGTTTAATATTTTGTATCAACTAGTTTGATGTACCAAAAACATTCTGCCATCCGTGATATTACCAACATATTATATTGTCATTCTAGAAAGAAGCGTTTTCATTTTACAGAACACATGTAAGGAACACACACAAATGCCAAGAAAAAAAAAATCCCTTACTGGGCCATCCGTAACATAACGACTAGCTATTGTACTTTACTCTTATCATACCAAAATAAAAGTTCCAAGACAAACCGGATCTTCATTATGTGATATCGAGCGTTGAGTCAAACCCTTATCAGCATGATCCGCCTCCTATATCAAGAGCCAACAGTATGACCCGCCTCCTATATCAAGAGCCAACAGTATGATCCGCCTCCTATATCAAGAGCCAACAGTATGATCCGCCTCCTATATCAAGAGCCAACAGTATGATCCGCCTCCTATATCAAGAGCCAACAGTATGATCCGCCTCCTATATCAAGAGCCAACAGTATGATCCGCCTCCTATATCAAGAGCCAACAGTATGATCCGCCTCCTATATCAAGAGCCAACAGTATGATCCGCCTCCTATATCAAGAGCCAACAGTATGATCCGCCTCATATCAAGAGCCAACAGTATGATCCGCCTCCTATATCAAGAGCCAACAGTATGATCTGCCTCCTATATCAAGAGCCAACAGTATGATCCACCTCCTATATCAAGAGCCAACAGTATGATCTGCCTCCTATATCAAGAGCCAACAGTATGATCCGCCTCCTATATCAAGAGCCAACAGTATGATCCGCCTCCTATATGAAGAGCCAACAGTATGATCCGCCTCCTATATGAAGAGCCAACAGTATGATCCGCCTCCTATGTCAAGAGCCAACAGTATGATCCGCCTCCTATGTCAAGAGCCAACAGTATGATCCGCCTCCTATATCAAGAGCCAACAGTATGATCCGCCTCCTATATCAAGAGCCAACAGTATGATCCGCCTCCTATATCAAGAGCCAACAGTATGATCCGCCTCCTATATCAAGAGCCAACAGTATGATCCGCCTCCTATATCAAGAGCCAACAGTATGATCCGCCTCTTATATCAAGAGCCAACAGTATGATCCGCCTCCTATATCAAGAGCCAACAGTATCCGCCTCTTATATCAAGAGCCAACAGTATGATCCGCCTCCTATATCAAGAGCCAACAGTATGATCCGCCTCCTATATCAAGAGCCAACAGTATGATCCGCCTCCTATATCAAGAGCCAACAGTATGATCCGCCTCCTATATCAAGAGCCAACAGTATGATCCGCCTCCTATATCAAGAGCCAAAAGTATGATCCGCCTCCTATATCAAGAGCCAACAGTATGATCCGCCTCCTATATCAAGAGCCAACAGTATGATCCGCCTCCTATATCAAGAGCCAACAGTATGATCCGCCTCCTATATCAAGAGCCAACAGTATGATCCGCCTCCTATATCAAGAGCCAACAGTATGATCCGCCTCCTATATCAAGAGCCAACAGTATGATCCGCCTCCTATATCAAGAGCCAACAGTATGATCCGCCTCCTATATCAAGAGCCAACAGTATGATCCGCCTCCTATATCAAGAGCCAACAGTATGATCCGCCTCCTATATCAAGAGCCAACAGTATGATCCGCCTCCTATATCAAGAGCCAACAGTATGATCCGGCTCCTATATCAAGAGCCAACAGTATGATCCGCCTCCTATATCAAGAGCCAACAGTATGATCCGCCTCCTATATCAAGAGCCAACAGTATGATCCGCCTCCTATATCAAGAGCCAACAGTATGATCCGCCTCCTATATCAAGAGCCAACAGTATGATCCGCCTCCTATATCAAGAGCCAACAGTATGATCCGCCTCCTATATCAAGAGCCAACAGTATGATCCGCCTCCTATATCAAGAGCCAACAGTATGATCCGCCTCCTATATCAAGAGCCAACAGTATGATCCGCCTCCTATATCAAGAGCCAACAGTATGATCCGCCTCCTATATCAAGAGCCAACAGTATGATCCGCCTCCTATATCAAGAGCCAACAGTATGATCCGCCTCCTATATCAAGAGCCAACAGTATGATCCGCCTCCTATATCAAGAGCCAACAGTATGATCCGCCTCCTATATCAAGAGCCAACAGTATGATCCGCCTCCTATATCAAGAGCCAACAGTATGATCCGCCTCCTATATCAAGAGCCAACAGTATGATCCGCCTCCTATATCAAGAGCCAACAGTATGATCCGCCTCCTATATCAAGAGCCAACAGTATGATCCGCCTCCTATATCAAGAGCCAACAGTATGATCCGCCTCCTATGTCAAGAGCCAACAGTATGATCTGCCTCCTATATCAAGAGCCAACAGTATGATCCGCCTCCTATATCAAGAGCCAACAGTATGATCTGCCTCCTATATCAAGAGCCAACAGTATGATCCGCCTCCTATATCAAGAGCCAACAGTATGATCCGCCTCCTATATCAAGAGCCAACAGTATGATCCGCCTCCTATATCAAGAGCCAACAGTATGATCCGCCTCCTATATCAAGAGCCAACAGTATGATCCGCCTCCTATATCAAGAGCCAACAGTATGATCCGCCTCCTATATCAAGAGCCAACAGTATGATCCGCCTCCTATATCAAGAGCCAACAGTATGATCCGCCTCCTATATCAAGAGCCAACAGTATGATCCGCCTCCTATATCAAGAGCCAACAGTATGATCCCGCCTCCTATATCAAGAGCCAACAGTATGATCCGCCTCCTATATCAAGAGCCAACAGTATGATCCGCCTCCTATGTCAAGAGCCAACAGTATGATCCACCTATATCAAGAGCCAACAGTATGATCCGCCTCCTATATCAAGAGCCAACAGTATGATCCGCCTCCTATATCAAGAGCCAACAGTATGATCCGCCTCCTATATCAAGAGCCAACAGTATGATCCGCCTCCTATATCAAGAGCCAACAGTATGATCCGCCTCCTATATCAAGAGCCAATAGTATGATCCGCCTCCTATATCAAGAGCCAACAGTATGATCTGCCTCCTATATCAAGAGCCAACAGTATGATCCGCCTCCTATATCAAGAGCCAACAGTATGATTCGCCTCCTATATCAAGAGCCAACAGTATGACCCGCCTCCTATATCAAGAGCCAACAGTATGATCCGCCTCCTATATCAAGAGCCAACAGTATGATCTGCCTCCTATATCAAGAGCCAACAGTATGATCTGCCTCCTATATCAAGAGCCAACAGTATGATCTGCCTCCTATATCAAGAGCCAACAGTATGATCCGCCTCCTATATCAAGAGCCAACAGTATGATCCGCCTCCTATATCAAGAGCCAACAGTATGATCCGCCTCCTATATCAAGAGCCAACAGTATGATCCGCCTCCTATATCAAGAGCCAACAGTATGATCCGCCTCCTATATCAAGAGCCAACAGTATGATCCGCCTCCTATATCAAGAGCCAACAGTATGATCCGCCTCCTATATCAAGAGCCAACAGTATGATCCGCCTCCTATATCAAGAGCCAACAGTATGATCCGCCTCCTATATCAAGAGCCAACAGTATGATCCGCCTCCTATATCAAGAGCCAACAGTATGATCCGCCTCCTATATCAAGAGCCAACAGTATGATCCGCCTCCTATATCAAGAGCCAACAGTATGATCCGCCTCCTATATCAAGAGCCAACAGTATGATCCGCCTCCTATATCAAGAGCCAACAGTATGCCTCTTGATCACCCATCCTCTCTACAACTATGGTCAGGTGAAGGTATTGAGGGATAAGGCTAATTTACAACCGCATCTCATAATATTATCTACATTCTACCTTTCCTATTTTTTCTGAAGAGTGTAGAGAGGGGAGAAGGGGTGTTGGAGAGAGAGGAAGCTGTTGGAGTGAACTATTGCCACCTTTGACAACACCACCATATCAAAGGAATACAAAGGATGCCAACTATATCATTCAGTATTACTGATTTGTATTTTTCTTGTCGTATCATACTTGTCTTCTCTTTCAAACTTAATACAATACTAGAACCTCTTTAGCACATACGAATACACTTTTATGTTCAAGTTTTGTGAAGTATTATTGCCTAGTATTAATGTTCTCGTATTAAATGAGAATAAGTAATTTAAAATAAGAAGGTAGGACGCACCGTTTGCGCGTGACTGTACTGCTGCTGGCCGTTCAGTGTAGCAAATCTTCGTCTTCTAAGCTGCAGAATATTAAGGCTAATTTAGTCAATATTACTGTGTAGCACAAGGGCTGGAATTTAGCCTGACATATTAGCTTTCACTTTTCCGTCTCCAGTGAAGGGCATCAGCTTATATAGAATCATATTACATGTAGCTGACGGAACCTGCAGAGGAAAACAGTGATTCGGCGAAATATTCATATTCGTTACTCACACTCAAGGAGTGTGAGTAACAGAACTGCTGATGTTATCTTAAAACTTTACTTGTCATTAGTGAGACCCCATATGGATTATGCTGTTCAATTTTGGTGTCCTTATTACAGAATGGACATAGATTCATTGGAGAGAGTACAACGTAGAATGACAAAAATGATTCATAATATTAGAAATCTTCCGTATAAAGAAAGGTTGAAGAAATTAGGCTTACATTCGTTAGAGAGACGCAGAGTTAGAGGGGATATGATAGAGGTGTTCAAGTGGGTTAGTGGGATTAACAAAGGGGACATGACAAATGTACTAAAGCTCAGTGATAGCGAAAGAAACTCGTACCAATGGTTTCAAATTAGATAAATTTCGTTTCAGAAAAGATATAGGCAAATATTGGTTTGGTAACAGAGTTGTAGATGGGTGGAATGGACTACCAAGTGCTATAGTGGGATTAAAAACGATAGGGAGCTTTAAGATAAAATTGGATAAGCATATGGACGAGAAGGGTTGGGTGTGAAGGGGGATCAGCAGGGTTGGGCCAATCAGCGCTCTGCAGACCCCCGTAATCCTGCGTTAATCTCTAACCGTTTTGGTAAGATGATCCTCAGGGTATTAGAGTGTTGAGCCTATAATTGGGCTTTGTAATTGGGGTTGTGTGGGACAGGGATCTGCCTTGCTTAGGCCAATCGGCTTTCTGCAGACTCCCATTTTCTTATGTTCTTATGTTCTTATATATCACACAACTTTGTCCTAACGGGGTTGTTCGCTTTCAGGAGAAATATTTATTTTTCTTCCCTAGACCTCCATCAAGCTTAAAAGAATACCCCCGAACCCCCCCCCCGAACCCCCGTCGAGATAAATGTTTGCATTTTCGGTAGTAATATGCGCCGGCCAACAGCTGGTTCCTCCTATATTGCAGGCTCGCTTTTGCTCGCCAGGAAAGAAATCGACACCTAACTGGCAAGGAAGGTCTTGAAAATGATAAAGAAGTGGGGCGGAATGTCTTTTAATCGCTAAACTAATGGGGAGAACGTCTTAAACTAGAATAATTAATGGGGTTAAGCATAAGGGAAAAGGGAGTCGTCTAGAAAAATACAAAAACTTACTTCCGTCGTGAGCAAGCCCTTTCTATCCCCTTACCTGCCAACTGGACGGGACACGCGGGGTCTGTGTTGTGGTTGTCGTCAGTGATGGAGTCGTCGTCCCGCACCTCCTCCTTGATTGCGTCAAAGTCGTGTCGGCAGAACAGCATCTCGTCCCTCAACGCGAACTCGTCACCCGGGAGGAGTTGCTTGCCGCACGATCTGCACCTGTGGGAGGAGTAGTGGACGAGGCCAGTCAGTAGGTTAAGGGGAGGCTGACCGTTTGTTTGGTCTATTAATTCATTTATTCATATATTTTTTTAGTTTCCTCCCTAGACCTCCATTAAGCTTAGAGAAACACCTCCTAGATCCCCCTTCAAGATAAAGTTGTACATTTTTCGGTAGTAAAATGTCCTGGCCGAAGGCTGTTCCCTTTTAAAATTGCAAGCTCGCTATCGCTCGCCAGGAAATAATCGATACGAAGACACGTTTCATTTCTATCTTCTGGCTGTCTCTCTGGAACTCTCTCCCTGAATCCATCTTTCCCTCATCCTATGACTTCAATTGCTTCAAACTCCGTGTGTCCAGGCATTTTATCAATCTATGGGGTAAAATCTTTTTTGCGTAACCCTCTAACTCCCACAGCTTCTTCCTAGTCTGAATAATATCGTCTAATGGTAGTCAGAATACACTGCTAAACGCAAAATAATCATCAAAGGCTTAACCAAACATATTTTCGATTGTACCCTAAGCTAAACTAATCAAACCTACCTTGGCCTTTAGGATTGTGGCCGGTTGTTGTTGTTTATATATATATATATATATATATATATATATATATATATATATATATATATATATATATATACAGTATGTGGATGAGGGAGACAAAAGGCAAAACTGCCTGTGACGAGTGACTCCACCAGAGTTGAAAGAGTGACAGGGCCAAAGTCAAGGAATGTTCGAGCCAAAATGTCTGGACACACGGAGATTGAAGCAATTTAAGTCATAGGATGAAGTAAATATGGATTCAGGGAGAGAGTTCCAGAGCTCAGCTGTTGAATAGAAGAACGATTGGGAGTATCGTGTCATTCTTGGGTTGGAGAGTTGCACAGAGTATGAATGGAGTTGTGTTACAAGACGGCTATTACGTACCCTACGTAGAGGAGGTGGTATACACTGAGAGAGCTCTGAGGAACTCTGACTATTGTAGTAGCGATAGAATAGTGAGAGAAATGCAACATTGCGGCAAAGAGAGAAAGAGATTGCAGAGAATCGGTGAGTGGACGGGAGTTAATGAGACGAAAGACTTTCTTTTCTACTTTGTCTAGAATTGCTGTGTGAGAGGATCCTCCCTACACATGCGAACAATACTCAATACAAGGACGCACTGTGCCCCTGTACAGAGCAAGAAGCTGTGCTGGGGTACAGGACCCCTTGAGGCAGTTGAGCACACCCTGCTTTTGGGAAGCAAGAGTGGTAATATGTTTTTTCCAAAAGAGATCAGAAGAAAAAGAGACACCGAGAACACTGAGAGAAGATGAAGGGTTCATTTTTGTATTATTGAAGTATAAGGGATAGTCCTCTGGGAGTTCTTGACGGGTAGATAAATGGAGAAATTGAGTTTTGGAAGCATTGAAAGCAACAAGGTTTTCTCTGCCCCAATTGTAAATGGTAGTTACCGGTACATCAGAAGATAAGTGTTCTATGGCTTTATCACGTTTGTTTTTTAGGGATTGCTTGCTTGGGTGTTCTCGAAAACTAGTTGAATAATGTAAGTTAGAGGCTTCAGCATATGAGTGAATAGGACAGCAGGTACAGTTAAGAAAATCATTTATAAATATTAGAAAGAGGATTCCTCTTAAATTACAGGCTCGCTATTACTCGCCAGGCAAAAATCGACACCTATAAATGACACGAAAAGTCCTAATATTGATCAAGAAATGGGGCGAAAGGTTTAAGACCTACAACAAACTAATGGACCGAACGTCTTATAAATCTGAAAACTAATGGGGCTAAACATGAGATTGAAAGATAGGCCAGAACAACCGACCATGCAAGTGCGTGTGAGATTTGCGTGTGCCTATGATTGAGTGCGTGTGCGAGTTGGAGAGTTGTGTGCGAGTTGCTTGTGCTTGGAGGGAGATGGTGCGAAACTTGATTGCTGGAGTTGTGCTTTTGAGTTTGTGCGTGTGTGCGTGTGCTTCCGTCTGTGTATGTGTTGATACTTCTATGTGCGTGTGTTTCCGTCTGTGTATGTGTTGATACTTCTATGTGCGTGTGTTTCCGTCTGTGTATGTGTTGATGTTTCTGTGTGTGTGTGTGTGTGCTTCCGTTTGTGTATGTGTTGATGCGCGTGTGTGTATTTATTTGTGTATGTATGCTTCCGTCAGTGTATGTGTTGAATCCCCTGTGTGTATGTGTGTATGTACGGATGTTTTTGTGTGCGTGTGTGTATATGTGGGTGCCAATGGTGTGTTCGTTTGTGTGTGTTTCCTTCCGTGTATACTGTATATGTGTGTACAGTATACTTGTTCCCGCGTGTGTATGTGTGGGTTCTTAAGCTTGTGTGTGGATGTGTGCGTGTGTTCATATGTGTGTGTGTATGCCTGTGTGTGTGTGTGCATGTCAGAGAGAAACAGAATAGTGTGTATTTTGATTGAAACTATATACTGTACTTTTATCCTAGATTAAGTGCTCAAGTTGACTTACATATGAGGGAAGTGGGCTTGAGCTGGTGCGGAATTCGAGTGTGTGACCTGTGAGTGTGTTCATGAGGTGTGAGTGAGTGTATCTTGCGTGTGAGTATGTGTGTGAGTGGGTACGTTGTGTGTGTGTGTGTGTGTGTGTGAGTGTGAGTGTTTTGTGAGTGGGTACGTTGTGTGTGTGTGAAAGCATCGCGAGTGCGTTGTGAGTGGGTACGTTGTGTGTGTGTGTGTGTGTGTGTGTGTGTGAAAGCATTGTGAGTGCGTTGTGTATATGTGACTGAGTGCGTTAAATGCCAGTGAGTACATAGTGTGTGTGTATTAGAATTGTGTGAGTGTGTTGCGTATTTGTGAGCGTGAGTACGTTAAATACCAGTGTGTACATTGTGTGTGTTTGTGAGTATTGTGTCAGTGCGTTGTGTATTTGTGAGTGTGAGTGCGTTAAGGGGGGTGACCTGCTTTTGTTCTCCCTTTTTCTCTCTTTCTTTGCCTTGTATCCATTCGGCCCCATTCAGCCTACCATACTGTTTTAAGACGTTTATCCCTATCCAGGTGTCGATTTTTTCCTAGCGAGCGAAAGCGAGCTGGCATTGTATGGAAAAATCCGGCTTCGCCGGAGAAATTTTTCTATCGAAAAATTTACAAATTTGGCCTGCTATCAATTTTTGTTTTTAAACATGCTGGCTCGCTACCGCTGGCCAGGAAATAATCGACACTTGGATAGTGATAAACGTCTTAAAACAGTAGGCTGAATGGGACCGAATGGATATAACCCAGAGAGAGAGGGAGAGAGAGAGATAAAAAACAGGAGGTAGGCCCCCTTAAATACCAGTGAGTACGTTGTGCATGAATTGTGTGTGAAAAAATGCACTGTGTGAGAGTGAGTGCCTTTTGTATGAGTGAGTGTGTGTTTGTATAACTGGTTGTGTGTGAGTGCGTTGTTTGTGAGTGGGTGTATTGTGTGTGAGTGAGCGTGTTGTGTGTTTTTGAGTGTGTTGTGTGTGAGTGCGTTTGTGTGTTGAGTGTGAGTGAGCGTGTTGCGTGTTTTTTAGTGTGTTGTGTGTGAGTGCGTTGTTTGTGAGTGGGTGTGTTGTGTGTTTTTGAGTGTGTTGTGTGTGAGTGCGTTGCTTGTGAGTGGGTGCGTTGAGTGTGAGTAAGTGTGTTGTGTGTTATTGAGTGTGTTGTGTGTGAGTGCGTTGTTTGTGAGTGGGTGTGTTGAGTGTGAGTGAGCGTGTTGTGTGTTTTTGAGTGTGTTGTGTGTGATTGCGTTGCTTGTGAGTGAGTGTGTTGTGTTTGAGTGGGTGTGTTGTGTGTTATTGAGTGTGTTGTGTGTGAGTGCGTTGTTTGTAAGTGGGTGTGTTGAGTGTGAGTGCGTTGTTTGTGAGTGAGTGTGTTGTGTGTGAGTGAATGTGTTGTGTATTTTTTAGTGTGTTGTGTGTGAGTCAATGTGTTGCGTGTGAATGAGTGTGTTGCATGTTAGTGTGTTGCGTGTTAGTAAAGGTGTTGTATGCCTATGTGATTGAGTGCATTGCGTGTTTGTGTGTGTTTTGAGTGAATGCACTGTGCGTGGATGTGTTGCATGTGAGTGAGTGTGATGTGTGTGAATGCGTTGTGTGAGAGTGAAAGTGTTGTTTGATTGAGTACGTTGCGTGTGTGTGAGTGAAGTGCGAGTAAATGAGTGTGAGGCGAGTGCGTTCTGTGTGAGTGTGTTCTGTGAGAGTAAGTGCGCTGTGTGAGAGTGAGTGCGTGGTGTGTGAGTGCGTGTGAGAGTGAGTGCGTTGCGTGTGAGTGCGTGGAGCGACAATCAACGCTGAGCCCTGGGATGATCACTGGGCGAGGCGTTAATGGATGGGATCACACGCACACACATCAAACACACACACATCAAACACACACACACACGCACACCAAAGCACACACCAAAGCACACACACACACACCAATACACCCACACACACACACAATCCCCCCCCCCAACACACACACACACACACACACACACACCGAGCACACACACACACGTACACTGGCCCTCATAAACATTCACCATACTAGATAATCAGTACAAACATACATGCATACATATCATACATGCATACATATCATACATGCATAAACCTACATACACACATACGATACACATACTGTATATAGTATCACATACCAACACACCATATACTTTCAAGAATACTGTACGCTTTATGCATTACATAGTACAAACAAAACATACTCTATTCTAGACTCCCCCCACCCTCTTTCTCTCTCTCTCTCTCTCTCTCTCTCTCTCTCTCTCTCTCTCTCTCTCTCTCTCTCTCTCTCTCTCTCTCTCTCTCTCTCTCTCTCTCTCTCTCTCTCTCTCTCTCCTCTCTCTCTCTCTCTCTCTCTCTCTCTCTGCATGCACTCAGTCGAATAAACAGTCATTCCCTCACGCACATATCCGTTCACACACACCCACACGATGACACACATACACGCTCACACTGACACACACATACACAGACACACACTGTTACACAAATACGCAAACGCACTATAATACGCGCTTACACACACACACACACACACACACACACACACACACACACACACACACACGCACGCGGATCCCTCTTTCAATATCACCAAACTAATCAAAGTTTTTCTGAAGGCCATATAATTTCCTTTCATATATTATATGCTAATATCTCTCTCTCTCTCTCTCTCTCTCTCTCTCTCTCTCTCTCTCTCTCTCTCTCTCTCTCTCTCTCTCTCTCTCTCTCTCTCTCTCTCTCTCTCTCTCTCTCTCTCTCTCTCTCTCTCTCTCTGTAAATTTATATAACATTTTGAGTGTTACAATGTGATATTTCATTATACATTATACATACTCCTCTGGGAGACGAACCTTAGACCCTTGCCCTGGTATGCCTGGGGTCTGGGGTTTGATTCCCAGAGTAGTAAATGTGATTGTGATTTTGTGTGTGTGTGTGTGTGTGTGTGTGTGTGTGTGTGTGTGTGTGTGTGTGCGTGCGTGCGTGCGTGTGTGTGTGTTATTGCAGTATGTATGTCTATCATATTACCTGCCTTTCCATCTATGTTTGTTTTGTCTCTTTGTTAAGGGGGGTCACCTGCTTTTTTCTCTTTCTCTCCTTTTCTCTCTTTCTCTGGCTTGTATCCATTTGGCCCCATTCAGCCAACTGTTTTAATACTTTTATCCCCATCCAGGTGTCGATTTCTTCCTGGCGAGCGATAGCGAGCCAGCATTGTATGGAGAAATCCGGCTTCGCCGGAGAAATTTTTCCATCGAAAAATGTACAAATTTAGCTTGCTGTAGAAACAAAATATATATATGCTGGCTCGCTACCGCTCGCCAGAAAAATATTGACACCTGGATGGGGGTAACCGTCTTAAAACAGTAGGCTGAATGGGGCCGAATTAATACAAGATAGAGAAAGAGAGAAAAAGGAGTGGAAGAAAGCGGGTGACCTCCCTTAAGGGGTGAGGGTCTCTGGCCCCCTTCTCCCTCATGCTTATGACCTTTCATGCCATTTAGGTGTCATTTGTTTCCTGGCAAGCGACTTATAGGGGATGTTTTTTTTTTTACCGAAAATGCACAAATGTATCTCGAATAGGGATCTTGAGGGTATATATATATATATATATATTTAAAGCTTGATGTAGGCCTAGGAAAGAACTAAAAACACCTCCTTAACCCCTTCTGTACCGGCGACGACTTCATTATTTGATTTTAGTTACATTTAGACGATTTTATGAAGCTTAGGAAGGATATATGGTAGCTTAACAAATTAATTGAGACAGTCTGTAGCCTTTTATTGAGTAGACGTCCTTCCTAAGCTGAACAAAATCGTCTAATAGTTGCCTGAATATAATGAAAATGACATCACCGGTACAGAAGGGGTTAAATGACCTCCCTCGCAGTTATTCTTTCTGAGCATATGGTTGTCAGTTTTATCTATGACATCAGATGGATAAAGGACAGTACTAATTTTGATTACCAAATGCCTCGAAGCAAGGAAGGGGACAGAGGAAATAGTACAGGGTGAGGAAGGGAACTGGAGGAGTTGAAGGCGTCGGGGCTTGACCAAACATCTTTTTGAGAGTCTCAATATGTATTTATCAATTAATCTATATCAATATCTCTGACCTGAAGCAGTCTAGGTGGAATATCTTGGCTCTCGCTCTCATCACCATGTCTGTCCGGCTGAATCCGCCCCCACAACGCTCACACTTCGCTCCAAATAATCTGAAAGACAAGGAAATATCACTTAATTATGATTTCAGGAGGTTGCTCGAAAACAAATACAATATAAGAACAATGACACACATTTGTTTTTCCCTCATCACACGTCATACTAAAAACTTCTATAAACCTAATCCACTATCACTGCTATACCATGGTCAGAACCACATAGGCCAGTGGGCAGTATTCATTATTGACATTTATGATAGGGGTTAGGATCGACAACGAAGACACATTTAAGGGGAGGTTTTTAGTTTGTTCCCTAGTCCTCCATCAAGCTTAAAATTACACCCCCTAGGCTCCCTTTCCAGATAAATTTGTAAATTTTTCGGTAGAAAATGTCCAGGCCAAAGGCCGGTTCCTCTTAAAATACAGGCTCGCTATCGCTCGCCAGGAAATAATTGACACCTAAATGGGACGAAAGGTCTTAAAATGGGGCAAAAGTTCTTAAAATCGCCAAACTAATGGGGCGAACATCTTAAAATCTCAAAAGCAATGGGGCTAAACATGAGGGAGAAAGGGGTCCAGAAAATAATCTCTCAAGTAGAAATCTCCCCTCAATACAGAGAGGAAGAGAAAGTTATATGAGCAAAAATTGGATACAAAATACAAAGCAGAAATGGGGTTTTTCTTTTTCAGAGTACCATTATATTGATGTGTTTTAAGGGACTCAGACACATACTTGTTTTCATTCACTCTCACTCAGAAATAACTAACTTAATGCTCATTCATCTTCGTTATATCCATCCATTCATAGTATCACACTGGATGGTGTATACAGTAGATATTGATGTATTCACTGACTATCAACCTAACTATCGCTCACTAACAACCCCATTCTTTTATTTACTCGTTTATATATATTCACTAACACTTAAACTCACCAATTTCGTCACTCACAATCTTACTCTCCCAGTCAGCTCTCATCTCAGCCATATTCACTCACTCACTCACATACCCCCAATGACAGTTCTCCTCTCCGACATACTCACTCACACACTAACCAACTTACTCACTCACCCACTCACTCACGCTCTCACTCACTCACACACTAACCAACTTATACACTTACTCACTCTCTAACCCACTCACCCACTCATCAACTTAAACACTTACTCACTCAACCACTCATGCACTCACTCACCGACTTACTCACTCACCCACCCACCCACACACTCACTCACCCATCCATTCACTCATCCACTCACCCACCCACTCACTCACTCACATACTCTACATGCCAGTTCCCCTTACTTACTTACTCACTCACCCACCCACCCACCCACCCACTCACCTCACACTCATGCACCCCTCACTCACTCACTCACTTCATGCACTCACTCACTCATCCACTCACATACTCTACATGCCAGTTCCCCTTACTTACTTACTCACTCACCCACCCACCCACCCACTCATGCACTCACTCAATCACTCACCCATCCATTCACTCATCCACTCACCCACTTACTCACTCACATACCCTACATGCCAGTTCCCCTTACTTACTTACTCACTCACCCACTTCCTCACCCACTCACATATTCTCCATGCCAGTTCCCCTCTCTGATATATTTACTCACTCACTCACCCACTCGCTCACTCCCTTTATCTCAAAATGCTTAGCCTCAATATGAATACAACACGCAACCATGGCTGGACGTTAGAATTATTTAGGTTCAGCACTAGTATTTGTGGAAGCTTTTTCACATATTATAGGATCTGTCCTACCTGGAACAAACTTCCCTCAGATATTGTAAACAGTTCTTCAGTAGAGCAGTTCAAGAAGAGAGTAGATATTATTTTGCACACTCTGTAATAACTGTCTACGTGGTGCGATGCATAAGGTGTTGATTTTCGGTGTGAGCATCCTGGATTCGAATCCACGGACTGCCACATGTGTTTGTAAATTTCATTAATCGATTTTAGGAGTATAGTTGGTTGTTGGAAGGAACATAATAAATGAGTGTAGTACATTAAACAATCTCTCTCCTTACATTTCGAGTATCTCCTCGGAATGGACCACAAGGTATCTGAGATACTAGCTATTCCTTGTAACTCCTTGTAACTCTCTCTGCCAGCTCCCCTCTCCAACATACTCGGTAAACTAATATAAAACTTGCCCTGCCATTAGTATGCTCTCAGACCCCTTGTGTATGTGTGTGTGTGTGTGCTCTAAGACCCCTTGTGTGTGTGTGTGTGTGTGTGTGTCTGTGTGTGTGTGTGCTCTTATACCCCTTGTGTGTGTGTGTGTGTGCTCTAAGACCCCTTGTGTGTGTGTGTGTGTGCTCTAAGACCCCTTGTGTGTGTGTGTGTGTGTCTGTGTGTGTGTGTGTGTGTGTGTGTGCTCTAATACCCCTTGTGTGTGTGTGTGTGTGTGTGTTTGCGTGCGTGTGCGTGCGTGCACTAAGACCCCTTGTGTGTGTGTGTGTGTGTGTGTGTGTGTGTGTGTGTGTGTGTGTGTGTGTGCTCTAATACCCCTTGTGTGTGTGTGTGTGTTTGCGTGCGTGTGCGTGCGTGCACTAAGACCCTTGTGTGTGTGTGTGTGTGTGTGTGTGTGTGTGTGTGTGTGTGTGTGTGTGTGTGCTCTCAGACCCCTTGTGTATGTGTGTGTGTGTTTGTATTAAAATTCCGACACTCAAGTGCAGGTGACGAAACCACTGCATCTTCGCTAATAGATTGCTTTGATAATTGAGCATATATTCCATTTATATTATTAAGTCACACCTCCATTAACAAGAAAGCGACAACAGATGCTCCCCCATATCTGGTTCAACGTCTTGGGGGTTATTATGATATTTTGTTTAATTATTTTTTAGAATATTGCTTGCTTTTCCCGTTTTCGAGCAGTGCATTATTGTTTGACACCCTTCAAACTAATATATACCTACCCAAACCCTCTTCAAGAAAAATTCGTACATTTTTTTTCGATAGAAAAATGTCCAGGCCAAAGGATGATTTCTTCTAAGTTATAGGCTCGCTATCGCTCGGCCAGAATACATGGACACCTGAATGGGGTGACAAATCGTATTATCGCCAAACAAATGGGATGAAACGTCTCCAAATCTCCAAATTAATAGAGCGAGACAGGGGAGGTGCAAAACAGCTGTGTTGGCTGGTTGTGGCAGGCGGTGCTCATCAAGGACCGCCCTCTACAGTCACCAGGGAACCCATACTGTATATAAGCAACAAGGAACCAACCAAGCCTACCTCTGAAATACGCTACCCTATTATATAACAATACAGAAATAGCAGTGTATATGGTTAGATACTCTTGCGACCGTTAAGAGGGTCACCTGGCTTATTTTCTGTCCTTTTCTCTCTTTCTCTGGGTTGTATCCATTCGGTCCCATTCAGCCAACTGTTCTAAAATGTTTAACCTCATCCAGGTGTCGATTTCTTTCTGGAGAGCGATAGAAAGCCAGAATTTTATGGAGAAATCCGGCTCTGCCGGAGACGTACAAATTTAGCCTGCTGTCAACAACTTTTTTTTTAGATATGCTGGCTCGCTACCGCGCGCCAGGAAAAAATAGACACCTTGATGGTGATAAAAGTCTTAAAACTGTAGGCTTACTGGGGCCGAATGGACACAACCCAGAGAGAGAGAGAGAGGGAGAGAGAGAAATACAATAACGAGGTGAGCCCGGTTAATATTACGGTTTAGTGATACAGTACGGCTGCCTGTCATGTCACCTTAAGGGGACATGGGTCGGTTAATATTACGGTTTAGTGATACAGTACGGCTGCCTGTCATGTCACCTTAAGGGGACATGGGTCAGTTAATATTACGGTTTAGTGATACAGTACGGTTGCCTGTCATGTCACCTTAAGGGGACATGGGTCGGTTAATATTACGGTTTAGTGATACAGTACGGCTGCCTGTCATGTCACCTTAAGGGGACATGGGTCGGTTAATATTACGGTTTAGTGATACAGTACGGCTGCCTGTCATGTCACCTTAAGGGGACATGGGTCGGTTAATATTACGGTTTAGTGATACAGTACGGCTGCCTGTCATGTCACCTTAAGGGGACATGGGTCGGTTAATATTACGGTTTAGTGATACAGTACGGCTGCCTGTCATGTCACCTTAAGGGGACATGGGTCGGTTAATATTACGGTTTAGTGATACAGTACGGTTGCCTGTCATGTCACCTTAAGGGGACATGGGTCGGTTAATATTACGGTTTAGTGATACAGTACGGCTGCCTGTCATGTCACCTTAAGGGGACATGGGTCGGTTAATATTACGGTTTAGTGATACAGTACGGCTGCCTGTCATGTCACCTTAAGGGGACATGGGTCGGTTAATATTACGGTTTAGTGATACAGTACGGTTGCCTGTCATGTCACCTTAAGGGGACATGGGTCGGTTTTCTGGTCACTTTTCTCCCTCGTGTTTAGCCCCATTAGTTTTCAGATGTTAAGATGTTTGCCTCATTAGTTAGTCGATTTTAAGACCTTTCGCCCCATTTCTTCGTCAATATTAAGACCTTTCGGGCTATTTAGGTGTCGATTTTTTCCCTGGCGAACGATAGTGAGCCTGTAATGTCGGAAGAACCGGCCTTCGGCCAGGACATTTTCTACCGAAAAATGTACAAATTAATCTAGAAGGGGGATCTAATGGATGTTTTTTTTAAATTTGATGGAGGTCTAGGGAGGAAACTAGAACAATAATGAATATATGCAAAAATCACCTAAAATGTGAACCTTCTCCTCTTAAAAACAACGGACTATTTCCAGCAGTGCAGGTCATTTCCGGTAAAGATACCCAACTAATACTAAAGCTACGGGCATTGGTAAGCTGCATGGATTAACAATTAAAAAAAACTATCAAATATAAGCAGAGTTGGGAGCACTGATGTTGAAAAATATATCGTAGAGTAATTTCCGTGAAGATAGCAGAGCGCCCAATACTGCTACTGCTACTAATACTAATACTAATACTAATACTAATACTAATACTAAAGTCAAAATTTGTGTGGACTTTATTAGATAAGTTCTATACCATGTCCATGTCCATTAGGGGTAAGCCAGAAATCCCCCCCCCCCCCCCAACTTCTTATAACTCAAAAAGGACTTCAGCAATTGACCTGTTATTTTTTTTTACCATTTGGGAAGAGTCAACCAGGGAATAGGTGTGGGAAATGACAGCCCATTTGCTCCAGCCTTTCCGAGTTACAAGAGGTCATAGTTCAGGGGAGATTTCCACTTGAGGGACTTTTTTCTTGACCCCTTTCTCCCTCATGTTTAGCCCCATGGCTTTTGAGATTTTAAGACCTTCGCCCTAGTAGTTTGGATATTTTCAGACATTTTCCCCATTTCTGTCAATTTTAAGATCTTTCGTGCCGTTAAGGTGTCGATATTTTCCTGGCGAGCGATAGCGAGCAACCGGCCTCCGGCCGGGACATTTTTCTACCGAAAAATGTACAAATTTATCTTGAAAGGGGGTCTAGGGGGTGTAATTTTAAGCTTGATGAAAAAGTAGGGAACAAACTAAATACCTCCCCTTAAGATTTCTGGTCCACTTGTAATGAACAGACTATACACGGTAAACATTGAAGGGGAGATGGCTCGTTTTTCTAGACCCCCTTCTCTCTCATGCTTAGCCCCATTAGTGTTCAGTTTTTAAGATGTTTGTCCCATTAGATTGTCGATTTTAAGACCTTTCGCCCCAATTCCTTGTCAATATTAAGACATTTCTTGCTGTTTAGGTGTCGATTTTATTTGCTGGCGAACGATAGTGAGCCTGTTATTTTGGAAGAGCACCGAAAAATGTACAAATTAATCTAAAAGGGGGATCTAATGGATGTTTTTTTTGTTTTCAATTTTATAGAGGTCTAGGAAGGCAACTCAAAAAATAATCTATACATGAAATAATCGACCCAAAAATAAACCCTCCCCCCTTAATTGTAACCCCAATGGTACATGTAAATAATGTACTTCGGTTTATCTATTCAATTTAGAACTCAAACAATTAAAACGCTATTTATGTGTACCATTTGTGTTACAATTAATCGTTCATTGTTTTCAGTGTAGTATTTTTTATAAGCATTAACTTCTGAAAATATATGACTATCTTCGTCAAAGTTAAACAAATATATCATAAACACGAACTATATTTATTTATGTGTGTAGCTCTTTCATTACAAGTTAACTCACTGGTAAATAAAAACTGATTTTCTAATTAATTGTTAAAAAAGTATACACGTTAATTTCCTGTATGATATGACAAAGCCAGGTACTGCTGAAGTAAGCCGTGATTTTATTAGGGAGTATAATCTAAATTAAATGTTGGGAGTAGAAATCATATAATAAGAACGGGTGGCCATCTCTTTCATTGGATTCTATTGTGTTGCCTCAATTCTCAAATTAACCCCTTCTATACCGGCGACGTCTTTAGATTATGTTCTAGCTATATTTAGACGATTGTGTGCAGTTTTAGAAGGATCTGTGGTAGTAAAGAGGGATAGGTGAGACAGTTTGAAGCCTGTTAACCCGGGAACGGCGAGAACACTCTTAAGAGGTAAGGCCTAAAAAAAAAACTTTTAAAAGGCCCCAGTAGCACTTAAAACAAGTGAAATGGTGTTTAAGTGAGATAATTCCCCCCCCATACCTACTATCACTCCTCCACATATGTCAAAGTCCCCTCCTTCCCCCCCCCCCTCTTTATCACCTATTTTCTTTCTTATTCCCTCATTCATTGGTATATTTTCGTGTCAACATCTCCAAGCCGGTTCTATGGTGTGGTCATGTGACTAGCGAGTGTGTTGCGTAAGGGCGAGTGTGGGTGAGTAAGTCAGTCAGGCTTCAGGCCTCGCGAGGGGAGGGTTTGCCTCGTTCTGCTCCACATTTCATGAATGGACCGGTCGGCAATAATTCACGATTTTGACCATCCAAACACTATTCCCACTTGTTTTATTGTTGTTACACGTTACTATCTTCATATTAAACGTAAAATAGGCGCATATGAATAAGTAATAACGATATTTATCGTAAAATGACGATTTTAGGCGGGAATGAGGCCTAAATATCGTCGCCTGGCGGTAGGGTGTTCATTACACACAGCTCGCCTTTAAGGGTTAATTAATTGCTGATAGCCTTTTTAAACTATATAAAATTGTCTAAAGTAGCCAGAATATAGTTAAGAGGACGACACCGGTAATGAAGGGGTTAAGAGGTTTTACTATATTCTTTATCATGTCTACGTAGAATGTATATACGCAGAGCCAACTATATTTCCTGTACTAGTAATAACCAATGTGTATTATGGGTGTGGACATATTGGAGTGTAACGAGAAGCTAATGACACCAGTGGCTGCAAGATGGCGGAGGTTGGTCGATCTCTCTTACCATAGGATTTCTAGTTCATAGGCAAACTTCCACATACGCTGGTGAATTTGATGTTACTATCATTTCCCTCGAGTCATCACGTGTTACTAGTAGCACGTGACAATATATCGAGGGGTGACAAACCAGAATTGGTTATGTCCAATTTAGCCATTTTTGTTCAACTGTTTCAGTTTAGGAATTGGTTTAGTCTCCAGTCTCATAGACATTTATATCATGAACATTTCCAGCAAAAATGTCAAATATTGAATCAATTTTCGATATATCATGAAGATTTTAAATCTTTAAGTGTGATTATCTACAAACTGCATTTGTGGACATAACCACTTCTGGTTGTCACCCCTCGATATATTGTTATTGTATTTTTCTATTTATTATTATTTATATGTTTTCCCTGCCGTTAGCAGCAGATTGTCTTAATAATTCCTGGACACGTAATAAACTAACGTGTATTTGTATCATATAAATGTCTAGTTTTTGCAATACACATCCTTTTTTTTCATTTATTTATTTTTTTAGTTTTTGTTTTTCTATATTCCAACTACTCCCTCTCGGGCATAGGCTGAGAGCCTGTACGTTCAACCGTACATTGAACGGCGAAGCCCGTGAGGTCTTGTTCTAGTCTAGGGAGAGACATGTGAAGCACTTTGGGATACAACCAACCCCCGATATCTTGCCTTCGCAAGATGCACGGTTGCCCATCCACGGCTCGAAGCAGCCACATCTCTGAAGCTGTTTCGCTCACACACATTCACCACACACACACACATACCCCCCCCCCCCCCCCCCGCACACACTCTCACACACACACAAATACCCCCCTCCCCCACAGCCACAGCCACACCACACCCTTTACACCGATCATGTCCTCCAGGGTACAGTCAGATTAAAAAATTCACAGATAAGTTACAAGAAAACACACGTAATTATTATATGTAACTCTATATATTAAGATCTTCGTATCGTTTCCAATCCCCTTCTATCCTTGTTCTTGGCTTGTTTGAATATCGGATTGATGTCTTACTCTCTGGGATGTTCATGATCTAGTATCACAGTTTTCGCCGATTTTTTGGATTCATGTGTGCGTGTAGTGTGAAATCACGCTATGTCGGTGTGTAAGCGATCATGGGGCCTGTATTTTTGTCACATACACCCGCCATACACGCACACACACACACATACATACATACACACACACACACACACACACGCACAGCTACATATACAAGCACATATATACACATTCGGCACACACACACACACGCACATGCCACACCCTTTACACCGAACATGTCTTGTTGTGTATGTGCATGTGTGTGTGTGTGTGTGTGTGTGTGTGTACGTATGTAAGTGTGTGTGTGTATGTGCGTGTAGTGTCAAATCACGCTATGTCGTTGTGTAAGCGATCACGGATTTCTTTTTCTTTGTTTTTTCTTTTACTATTGGCCACTTTTGTATCGTATAGTTTGTTTTCCTGGGTAATAAATAATATTATTGTCTTGGCAACATTCGTGTCTGTCTTCTGCTTCGTTTTTTATTTCTATATTTGTTTTTGTTTTTGTTTTTCGTATTCTTTTTAGTTTAACCTATTTTTAAGGGAATATAATGTGTCTTGCATCCCTTTTGTCTCTCTCATTCTCTCTCTTTATATATATATATATATATATATAATCACCTAAACTTGATCACACACACTCCAACATTACACTCCCCCACCCCTCAATCTACCTCTAATTTGCATAAACCCTCCACTTAGCGATGGCCAGGTGTGCTGAGAGAGAGAGAGAGAGAGAGAGAGAGAGAGAGAGAGAGAGAGAGAGAGAGAGAGAGAGAGAGAGAGAGAGAGAGAGAGGAAGATCGCCTAAAAAGTGACTAGATGAATATAATAGAGAGATATAGTGATAAATAAACCGATGTAAAACTACACATTAGGTTTGGGTGCCATATTATTTGCAACACTTTCTATTTTATGTTAAAAGGCGTATAAGGGGATACCGTATTTTGATCATATTGTCCCATATCATTCATAACTATAAATATTGTCATGTTATCACAACAACGCATACTATACCCTGTTCATTATGGGTAGGTCTAAAATCCCGACCCCAAACTCTCATAACTCAAAAAGGGCTAGAGTAATCGAGCTAATATGTCTACCATTTAGGAAGAGTCAGCCATGCAATAGGTGTGCAAATTTACAGCCATTTACAGAGGATACAGGTCACGATTTATGGCTTACCTATATTGAGCATACCAGAGTCACATCTTTCAAAACTATATCAGTAAATCTACATCAAATGAACGTAAACCGTGAACAGCTGTATACGTCGCTGATACTGACATATGACCAGGTTGTTCATTACTTTACTAATCCCAAGACACTATAGTCTATTCGCTGTAAGTAGGCGAGAAATCATGACCTCTAACCTCTGTAACTCAAAAACGACTAAAGTAATCGAGGTAATATGTATACTATTTAAGAAGAGTCAGTCAAGGAACAGATGTGGAAATTTACAGCTAATTTGCTCCAGCCCTTTTTGAGTTACAGAGGATGGAAGTCATGTTTTTTCGTCTACTTACAGCGAATAGACTTTAGTATCACCTGAAGCTTGACAAGCATATAGAATTATAGATAGTACATATTAGCTACAGAAAGGTAACAAGCTACATTTGGCAAGGGAAGAAACTAAGAATAATGCATACCCAACTCTTCAAAATATGTGGACACTAATACTATGCGCTGTAGGTATTGCGCATTGTCCATTACAGTTAGGCCGGAAACCTTAACCACTAACGTCTATAACTAAAAAACGACTAGAGTAATAGAGCTAATATTTCTACCACTTAGGAGGAGTTAGCTAGGGAATATGTGTGGCAATCTACAGCCCATTTTCTCTAGCCCTTATTAAGTTACAGAGGTTAGGGATCACGACTGCTGGCCTACCTATAATGAAGGGACTATGGTAAGCTCTGATTATCACATTGACCAAGGAGCACCTCATCTAGTCCGCGTAACATCGTCTAATGATAGCCAGACATCATGCCACTGAAAAGGTTCATGTTGGTAATGGGTATGAAATAAACCCCACGTCATCGAGAATCGTCATTTTCGCTGATGATGTGGAAATGATGGTAAAATGGAATGGCAATGTATTTTTTTGTGGTCAGTGATCAATAAAGTAATCATAGGTGCTTTCTTCCATCTCTCATTCCCCCCCCCCCCTCCCCTCTCTCTCTCTCTCTCTGGTTCACATGACCCTTAATGACCCATAGTGGGTGTTACCTTTTCCATTTATCTAGATTAGTTTCCTCTTGCTCTAACCCTCTTCCGGTGTACTGTCTCGATCTCTATCTCGGAATTGTCTCTTTTCTCTTATATTGTATCTTTTTTCATCTACATGTACTTGTTATAATCCAATATATATATATAAATATATATGTATATAATTAGATCTCTCTCTCTCTCTCTCTCTCTCTCTCTCTCTATATATATATATATATATATATATATATATATATATATATATATATATATATCGGAGGTTCAATCCCGACTGGGAGGTTTTAAAAATATACAGTATAATATTGTGAATTTCTTCTTGCCATTAATTTTCTTTTCTTTATCATTTCCCTTCTTCCTTACTTTATTATTACATATTTCGCTCTTTATTCTCTCTCTCTCTCTCTCTCTCTCTCTCTCTCTCTCTCTCTCTCTCTCTCTCTCTCTCTCTCTCTCTCTCTCTCTCTCTCTCTCTCTCAAATCAGGTATGAGACAGATCAATTGGATGTTACATTGAGTGGAAAGTGGTTGCATTTTCATTGGAGGTGTGTGCGTGTGTGTGTGTGTGCCTTATGTGTATGTGAACGGGTGTGAATGTGTTTTTTCATGCAGTGAACCGTTCTGCATACACTGAAGGGGGTAGGCTATATTTGTTGGTAATTTTATTTATTTATTTATTAATTTTTGTTTTCAAGTTAAATATGTGTACATTTATCGGTAGACAAAAATTCCGGCCAAAGGCCGGTTCCTTCTAAAATTACAGGCTCGCTATCGCTTGCCAGGAAAATATTTCGACAACTAAATGTCTCGAAAGTTCCTAATATTGACGAATAAATGGGGTGTAAGGTCTTAAAATCGTCAAACTAATGGAACGAATGTCTAAGAATATCGAAACTAATGGGACTAAACATGAGGGAGAAGGTGGGCCAGCAAATCCCCCCATTAAGGGGAGGTTTCCACTCGAGGGATTTTTTTCGAACTTCTTTCTCCCTCATGTTTAGCCCCATTGGGTTTGAGATTGTAAGACGTTTTCCCCATTAGTTTGGCGATTTTAATAACTTTCGACCCATTTCTGTCAATTTTAAGACCTTTCGTACCATTTAGGTGTCGATTTTTTCCTGGCGAGCAATAGCGAGCCTGTAACTTAAGAGGAGTCGGCCTTCGGCCGGAACATTTTTTATACCGAAAAATGGACATATTTATCTTGAAAGGGGGTCTAGGGGATGTAATTTTAAGCTTGATGGAGGTCTAAGTAACACAATAGAAACCTCCCTTTAACCCCACTAAATCCGCCCCCGCCACTATCATCTTTCCCACCAATACATCCCCCCTGGTGACCGACCAAATCACCGGGAACCATGATCGCCGCTCGTACCGCCGACAGGGATCACCGCCCCAGGAAATTACCGTATGATGAATTTGCACTCTTCTTTAAATGGCCTGGTGCAATAGGAAGGTGTGTGTGTGTGTGTGTGTGTGTGTGTGTGTGTGTGTGTGTGTGTGTGTGTGTGTGTGTGTGTGTGGTTTGTGTGTGTGTGTGTTTGTATGTGTGTGTGGTTTTTGTGTGTGTGTGGTTTGTGTGTGTGTGGTTTGTGTGTGTGTGTGAGTTTGTATGTGTGTGTTTGAGCGGGTGTGTGTGTTCCTGGTGCAATAGGAACGTATGTGTGTGTGTGTGTGTAAGCCACTATATAGTAAAGTCTGATATAATGTAAGCAGGCTTCATTTGTATCCATTAATCTGTTCATATACATCGTCAATCATAATATTGTCAGATTAAGGTGAGGATTTTATTTATTTGTTTATTATCTAATTAATGTATTTATTTTCCCTCCTTAGATCTCTATCAAGCTTTAATAAATGACCCCAAGACCACCCTTCGAGATCAATGTATGCATTTATCAGTAGAAATATGCCCGGACCGATAGCAGGTTCCTCATAATATGCCCGGACCGATAGCAGGTTCCTCATAATATGCCCGGACCGATAGCAGGTTCCTCATAAATTGCAGGCTCGCTATCGCTAATGGACAACAAAATGGCACGATTGGTTTGAAAATCGCCAAACTAATGGGGCGAATGTCTTAAAATCTCAAATCTCACGGGCCTAAGCATGAGGAAGAAAGGGGTGCAGAAAACCTTTCCTTAATGTGTTTCTCTCTACTGTAGGGTTATTTGCACGATATGTCATACAGAATATAAGTAACACCCCGTTCTTAACATTAATCATCAATTACAAACCCCAATGTACTTTAATAAACTAATGAAAGCATAATGGTCCTACCGGGATTCGAACTCGGGACACCACACCCAGAACATAAGCACCTAAACCATTACACACCAACAAATCTTAGAACCTTTGGCTGGGAGTGTACGTGGGTCGGTTAGAGGCGTACCAGCAATGCAATCAGGGCGGAAATTTACGATGCGAAATTGACGATACGCGGGTTTGATTAAATGTCCTCTTCCTTTCCACCCCTTCCCTCACCCCCACCCCCACATCAAATACCCCCCCCCCCCCTCCCCCATCCACCCACCCCCATTCATTCCTATCCCGGGTCAGCCAGGGTCATGGGAACACCGGAGAGTCCATCTATAGGAACACCTCCCAGACTGCTGTGTTTATTTTTACAGTCACCATTCTGGGTACCTTTGGATATTGCCCCATCTGAACTGCGAACTATGCCGCGTGATTTTTTTAATGTTGTATATACTGTAAAGATAATTGCAATATTGTGACAGGTATACCTTTCATTTGAATTTGAACACTTGAATTGTACTTTAGTGGTTCACAAGGCTAGGTATGCAACACGATGACTATACAAAAATAATGTGATGTAACCTGGTGATCATCCCCTCCCTAACTACCCTCCTCCCCTCCCTATCTACCCCCTCCCCCCCCCCCCCCCCCCATCACTCCCGTCACCCACGTCACACCTGCATTGTCACACCTCCCCCGCGGCCCCCCACCTGCACGTGCCCTACCATTTGCACGTGCCGGATCAGCGCGCGTGAGGCAGGTGATTATTACAGAGTCACCGTTTTCCTGTTCGTTAGGGCCCCACTGTCGGATGGTGGGTGTTATGCTGATTAAGAGGGGATTTTTTTTTTTTTTTTTTTTTATTAGTTTATTTATTCACGTATTTGTTATTGTTTTAATTTCCTCCCGAGACCTCCATCAAGCTTCATATATTATCCTCAAGATCCCCCTTCGACATAAATTGTACATTTTTCGATAACAAAATATCCCGGCCGAGGACTGGGCCGAGGGCTGGGTCGCTATCGCTCGCCCGGAAAAATCGACTCGTAAATGGCAAAAAGGTCTTGTTATTTATTTAGATCAGGGACGAAATGTTTTAAAGTCGACAAACAAATGGGGCAAACGTCTTAAAATCTCAAAACTAATTCGGCAAAACATGAGGGAGGAAGGGGGTCAATAATAAGCAACAACTACCTTCCCCCTTACAGGTGACCTCTCGTACACACCCCTAGACAGGTGACCTCTCGTACACACCCCTAGACAGGTGACCTCTCGTACACACCCCTAGACAGGTGACCTCTCGTACACACCCCTAGACAGGTAGGTACAGTTACCTATGTTAATTGGTATACACTCCTTGATTAATATATGGAAGGAAACTATAATCCATGCATTATAAGTAGGCGAGAGATCTTAACTTCTATCCTCCATAAGTAGAGTATATCGAGTTAATATTTCTATCATTTGGGAAGAGTCAGCCAGAGAATAGGTGTGGGAATTTATGGCCCATTTGTTCTAGCCTTTTTTTAAGTTACAGAGGATATAATTTACGTTATCTTGCCTACTTATAATGAATAAACTACAGTATGATTGAATTCGGAGTGTATTTTCGTATGTAGTAGTTAAGGGAGCTCAGACGGTATTGTGCAGCATAATTTACTGGTTAGGATCAATGGTTTAAGGAAGGGTTTTAGTTTGCTCTCTAAACCTCTTATCAAGCTTTAAACAAAAAAACACCCACAAGACCACCTTCGATATAAACACCCACAAGACCACCTTCGATATAAACACTCACAAGACCACCTTCGATATAAACACCCACAAGACCACCTTCGATATAAACACCCACAAGACCACCTTCGATATAAACACTCACAAGACCACCTTCGATATAAACACCCACAAGACCACCTTCGATATAAACACCCACAAGACCCACCTTCGATATAAACACCCACAAGACCCACCTTCGATATAAACACCCACAAGACCCACCTTCGATATAAACACCCACAAGACCACCTTCGATATAAACACCCACAAGACCACCTTCGATATAAACACCCACAAGACCACCTTCGATATAAACACCCACAAGACCACCTTCGATATAAACAGTATTTGTTCATTTTTCGGTAGAAACATGTCCCGGCCGATTCCTCTTCAAATACAGGCTCGCTATCGCTCGCCAAAAAAAAAAAATCGACATTTTGCTACCGAAAAATGTACAAATCTATGTCTAGGGGGTGTTTTTTACAGCTTGATGGAGGTTTGAGGAGGAAACTAAAACACTAATACAAAAATAAAACAATAAGCAAATAAATAGGCCCATCTCCCCTTAACCAATCCTCCTCTCCTCCTCCTCCTCCTGAGCAAACAAGTGATCCCTAAAGATAAACAGGTCTAAACAATCCATCAATCACTTTGGGGTTATAAGAGAGTGAGTATACTGTCCTGCTGATGCTCTTATTTACCACTTCAGTCTTCCTATCTCCCTATCTCTCTCACTTAACCCCTTCTGTACAGGTGATGTACTTTTCATTCGATATTGGCAACTAGTAGACGATTGTGGACAGCTTATGAAGGACGTCTACTCATTCAAAGGCTTCAGACTATCTCAAGTAATCCTTTTAGCTACCATATATGCTTCCTAAGCTTCATAAAACCGTCTAAATGTGGCTATAATAGAACATATAAGACGTCGCCGGTACAAAAGGGGTTAAGGGGGCCCACCTCGCTTTGTTCTCTTTCTCTCCTTCTCTCTTTGGCTAAGTATAAATTGTAGAGATTTTGTTATATTCAAAGTTCATGATCCATATGTTAGGCTGGCAGGGTGCATTGTACATATGTTAGGCTGGCAGGGCGCATTGTACATATGTTAGGCTGGCAGGGCGCATTGTACATATGTTAGGCTGGCAGGGCGCATTGTACATATGTTAGGCTGGCAGGGCGCATTGTACATATGTTAGGCTGGCAGGGCGCATTGTACATATGTTAGGCTGGCAGGGCGCATTGTACATATGTTAGGCTGGCAGGGCGCATTGTACATATGTTAGGCTGGCATGGCGCATTGTACATATGTTAGGCTGGCAGGGTGCATTGTACATATGTTAGGCTGGCAGGGCGCATTGTACATATGTTAGGCTGGCAGGGCGCATTGTACATATGTTAGGCTGGCAGGGCGCATTGTACATATGTTAGGCTGGCAGGGTGCATTGTACATATGTTAGGCTGGCAGGGCGCATTGTACATATGTTAGGCTGGCAGGGTGCATTGTACATATGTTAGGCTGGCAGGGCGCATTGTACATATGTTAGGCTGGCAGGGCGCATTGTACATATGTTAGGCTGGCAGGGCGCATTGTACATATGTTAGGCTGGCAGGGTGCATTGTACATATGTTAGGCTGGCAGGGTGCATTGTACATATGTTAGGCTGGCAGGGCGCATTGTACATATGTTAGGCTGGCACGGTGCATTGTACATATGTTAGGCTGGCAGGGCGCATTGTACATATGTTAGGCTGGCAGGGCGCATTGTACATAGTCTCTTAACTGGAAGATGTAGTTTGCTCTTCCAAAACAAGGCTTTATTTACTAAATGTGCTAAATGTTATGCCTAGTCTTCGCTTAATTTCTGTATCACTTATGGGTTTGCCTTTACAAACTGACCAAAGTTCTGTATATATTATAGTTTTCCATAAGTTCTATTGACCCATCTTGTATATACTGTATATTGTAGTGGTGGCACAATCAAATTATATTGTAGTGGTGGCACAATCAAATTATATTGTAGTGGTGGCACAATCAAATTATATTGTAGTGGTGGCACAATCAAATTATATTGTAGTGGTGGCACAATCAAATTATATTGTAGTGGTGGCACAATCAAATTATATTGTAGTGGTGGCACAATCAAATTATATTGTAGTGGTGGCCCAATCAAATTATATTGTAGTGGTGGCCCAATCAAATTATATTGTAGTGGTGGCACAATCAAATTAAGCATAACCTTGGTTTTCTTTCAATTAATTACCAATCAAACTTTATGACTTTATTTGTTTTATGTTTCATCATTTGCTGCAGCTCCAAATGACGGAAAAAACTAACAAATAAGCTTTATAATAGAACTGAAAAAAATGAGAAAGCAACTAAGATTATGTTAAATTATCTAATGCAATCACTACACCCACTTACACATATCTTGGAAGAGACAGACAGACAGACAGGCAGACAGACAGACAGACAGACTAAAAATAATCCCCTCAGTCTGACACTATCAGTATTTTCCCACGGTCTATTATCTGTTATCTGTCTTACACTTACCTTCACTCCTACCTCACCCACCCACCCCCACCACCCACACTTACCACCTCCCCCACCCCATCTTACACCACCACCCACCCCCACTACCTCCCCAATCCCCATCTTACACCACCACCCACACTTACCACCTCCCCCACCCCCATCTTACACCACCACCCACCCCCACTACCTCCCCCATCCTCATCTTACACCACCACCCACACCCCTACCTCCCCCACCCCCTTCTTACACCACCACCCACACCCACTACATCCCCCACCCCATTCTTACACCACCACCCACACCCACTACCACCCCCACCCCATTCTTACACCACCACCCACACCCACTACCTCCCCCACCCCATTCTTACACCACCACCTACACCCACTACCTCCCCCACCCCATTCTTACACCACCACCCACACCCACTACCTCCCCACCCCATTCTTACACCACCACCCACACCCACTACCTCCCCCACCCCATTCTTACACCACCACCCACAACCACTACCTCCAACACCCACTTCCTACACCACCTCCCACACCCACTACCTCCCCCAACCCATTCTTACACCACCACCCACACCCACTACCTCCACCACCCCCTTCTAACACCACCACCCACCCCTTTCTTACACTACCACCCACACCCCCCACCTCCCCCACCCCCCTCTTTCACCCCCACCCCCTTCTTACACCGTTAGTCGATGAAAAAGGAGAATACACCAAAGACGAAGTACAAATGAGTAATGCCCTCAATACCTTCTTTGCATCAGTTTTTACAACAGAAGACCTCAGTGATATCCCTACACCATCGCCGATTCAGATGTTCTAAGCAATATCACCGTTACAGAGAGAGAAGTATTGAATTGTTTAGATAAACTCAAGGTAAATAAAACGCCAGGACCTGATACAATCTCGCCTAGAGTTCTAAAGGAAGCTAAGAATGAGCTCTCCAAACCACTGACATTACTATTCAATAAATCCTTGCAGTCTGGAACTATGCCTGATCAGTGGAAGCTAGCCAACGTAACACCGATATTCAAAAAAGGCAGCAAATCCCTACCCAGTAACTATCGTCCAATTAGCTTAACCTCAGTTGTATGTAAAATGCTAGAAACGGTCATACGAGACAGACTCGTAAATCACTTAGAGGAAAATAACATACTTAAAGATACTCAACACGGCTTTCGTAAAAAACGTTCCTGTTTAACAAACCTCTTAGACTTCTTCCACGATATCCTCAACCTCTACGATGAGAGTAAAGCTGTAGATATTATACCTTGATTTTCAAAAGGCCTTTGACAAAGTTCCCCACAAACGTTTACTGCTAAAACTAAAAGCGCATGGAATACAAGACGGTGTGTTGAAATGGATAGAAAATTGGCTCAGCAACAGAAAGCAAAGGGTAGTCATAAACGGTAAGGCATCTAAATGGACCAATGTAAGTAGCGGGATACCCCAGGGATCGGTACTAGGACCAATTCTCTTTCTAATTTACATCAACGACATAGATGAGGGTCTCACCTGCACAATCTCAAAATTTGCTGACGATACAAAAATTGCAAATAGCGTACTCTCAAAAGAACAAGTTGACGATATGCAACACAATCTAGATAAATTGTCATGTTGGGCCCAAATTTGGCAAATGAGTTTCAATGCGGATAAATGTAAAGTACTACATGTCGGATACCTAAATGAGAAAGCAAACTATTCGATGAATGGCACTCAGCTTAAGAATGTAAACAGAGAAACTGATCTGGGAGTAACAATATCGAGTAACCTAAAACCGAGTCAACAATGTTCAGAAGTTGTTAAGAAGGCAAACAAAATAATTGGCTTTATAGGCAGGTCATTTGAGCATAAATCCAAAGAAGTTATCCTAACCCTTTACAATTCCTTAGTCCGCCCTCTTCTGGAATACTGCGTTCAATCCTGGTGCCCTTATTACCAAAAAGATATAAACAAGCTAGAACGAGTTCAACGTAGAGTTACCAAAATGATACCTAGCCTAAAGAACAAACCATACGAAGAGCGTCTTAGAGAATTAAATCTATTTCCTTTAACCCAGCGCAGATTAAGAGGCGACTTAATTCAAGTGTTCAAAATCATCAAAGGCATCGACAATATGAACTGTAGTAAGTACTTCACTATCGACCAATCTAATTACACGCGGGGAAACGGTTGCAAAATTATTGGTAAATCTTTTAACTCGCACGAATCTAAGAATTTCTTCTTCAATCGAGTTGTCAACTTGTGGAATGGGCTTCCCCGAGACGTTATAGACTGCAGCACCGTTGATTCATTTAAATTCCGCCTAGACAAATATCTCGCATCAAACCCGCGACTGACTGCGTTTGTAAATGAATAACTTTATCCTCCCCTCAGTTACTAACCCATATGTCCCCTACTAACTTCCTAGTCCTGCCACATTAGTGGCAGGGCAGTAGTTCCCTTTCCAATGTTCCCTTACCCACTCTAAACCACTGTTTGGACACTTGATCCTCAGTGTTTTGGAGGACAAGCAACCTAGAAGGGTCACTAGACCTGTTGTTGCTTGATTTCCTTTGTACTCCTTTGTACACCTCCACCCACACCCCTACCCCCTTCTTACACCACCACCCACACCCACTACCTCCCCCACCCCATTCTTACACCACCACCCACCACCTTCTTACACTACCACCCACACCCACTACCTCCCCCACCCCCTTCTTACACAACCACCCACCCCCCCCCCCCTCTTACACCCCCACCCACACCCCCTACCCCCTTCTTACACCACCACCCACACCGATGAAAATGGAGAATACACCAAAGACGAAGTACAAATGAGTAATGCCCTCAATACCTTCTTTGCATCAGTTTTTACAACCGAAGACCTCAGTGATATCCCTACACCATCGCCGATTCAGATTGATAATTCAGATGTTCTAAGCAATATCACCGTTACAGAGAGAGAAGTATTGAATTGTTTAGATAAACTCAAGGTAAATAAAACGCCTGGACCTGATACAATCTCGCCTAGAGTTCTAAAGGAAGCTAAGGATGAGCTCTCCAAACCACTGACATTGCTATTCAATGAATTCTTGCAGTCTGGGACTATGCCTGATCAGTGGAAGCTAGCCAACGTAACGCCGATATTCAAAAAAGGCAGCAAATCCCTACCCAGTAACTATCGTCCTCCCATAACTAGCTTAACCTCAATTGTATGTAAAATGCTAGAAACGGTCATAAGAGACAGACTCGTAAATCACTTAGAGGCAAATAACTTGCTTAAAGATAGTCAACACGGCTTTCGTAAAAAACGTTCCTGTTTAACAAACCTCTTAGACTTCTTCCACGATATCCTCAACCTCTACGATGAGAGTAAAGCTGTAGATATTATATACCTTGATTTTCAAAAGGCCTTTGACAAAGTTCCCCACAAACGTTTACTGCTAAAACTAAAAGCGCATGGAATACAAGATGGTGTGTTGAAATGGATAGAAAATTGGCTCAGCGACAGAAAGCAAAGAGTAGTCATAAACGGTAAGGCATCCAAATGGACCAATGTAAGTAGCGGGGTATCCCAGGGATCGGTACTAGGACCAATTATCTTTCTAATTTACATCATCGACATAGATGAGGGTCTCACCTGTACAATCTCAAAATTTGCTGACGATACAAAAATTGCAAATAGCGTACTCTCAAAAGAACAAGTTGACGATATGCAACACAATCTAGATAAATTGTCATGTTGGGCCCAAATTTGGCAAATGAGTTTCAATGCGGATAAATGTAAAGTACTACATATCGGATACCTAAATGAGAAAGCAAACTATTCGATGAATGGCACTCAGCTTAAGAATGTAAACAGAGAAACCGATCTGGGAGTAACAATATCGAGTAACCTAAAACCGAGTCAACAATGTTCAGAAGTTCTTAAGAAGGCAAACAAAATAATTGGCTTTATAGGCAGGTAATTTGAGCATAAATCCAAAGAAGTTATCCTAACCCTTTACAATTCCTTAGTCCGCCCTCTTCTGGAATACTGCGTTCAATCCTGGTGCCCTTATTACCAAAAAGATATAAACAAGCTAGAACGAGTTCAACGTAGAGTTACCAAAATGATACCTAGCCTAAAGAACAAACCATACGAAGAGCGAAGAGCGTCTTAGAGAATTAAATATATTTCCTTTAACCCAGCGCAGATTAAGAGGTGACTTAATTCAAGTGATCAAAATCATCAAAGGCATCGACAATATGAACTGTAGTAAGTACTTCACTATCGACCAATCTAATTACACGCGGGGAAACGGTTACAAAATTATTGGTAAATCTTTTAACTCACACGAATCTAAGAATTTCTTCTTCAATCGAGTTGTCAACTTGTTGAATGGGCTTCCCCGAGACGTTATAGACTGCAGCACCGTTGATTCATTTAAACTCCGCCTAGACAAATATCTCGCATCAAACCCGCGACTGACTGCGTTTGTAAATGAATAACTTTATTTTATCCCCCCCTCAGTTACTAACCCATCTGTCCCCTACTAACTTCCTAATCCTGCCACGGACATTAGTTCCAGGGCAGTAGTTCCCTTTCCAATGTTCCCTTACCCACTCTAAACCACTGTTCGGACACTTGATCCTCAGTGTTTTGGAGGACAAACAGCCTAGAAGGGTCACTAGACCTGTTGTTGCTAGATTTCCTTTGTACTCCTTTGTACCCACTACCTCCCCCACCCCATTCTTACACCACCACCCACACCCACTACCTCCACCACCCCCTTCTTACACCACCACCCACCCCCTTCTTACACCACCACCCACACCCCCTTCTTACACCCCCACCCCCTTCTTACACTACCACCCACACCCCCCACCTCCCCCACCCCCTTCTTACGCCACCACCCACCCCCTTCTAACACCACCACCCACACCTACCACCTCCCCCATCCCCTTCTTACACCACCACCCACTCCCACTACCTCCCCCCCCCTCTTCTTTCACCCCAACCCCCACCTTACACCACCCCCGCTTCTTACACCCCCACCCCCGCCCCTTTCTTACACCACCACCCACTTCTTACACCACCACCCACACCTACCACCCCCTTCTTACACCACCACCCACACCTACCACCCCCTTCTTACACCACCACTCACACCTACCACCCCCTTCTTACACCACCATCCAACCTCCCCCACCTACCCCTCCAGCCTCACCCACCTCACACCCTCACCCCTCCACCCCATTATCTCCTAACACCTACTTACCTTCCCACTACCCTTCATTAAAACTCCTTCAGTACAACGGGAGGCACACCAGCAGTATTTCCGTTCAATTTTGTAGGCAGTCATAGGTTGTTAACATGGCATTCAATGTTAGGTTTATCTTTTAAAGAACACATTTATTTTTTAGCCACCGTAAAATACGCAAAATATAACCGGACCATTACCAGAACTAATGCGTACACACATAAATGGCACTTGTGTTCGGGCTTTGCTGGGATGGCGAACTATTGGTATTGATTAACTAAGGTCTAGTTCTCGTACTAGTTTTCTGACAAGATATTTAGCGACGGTTGAGTAATTTTACGTATTCTGTGTATTACTGCGCCCCCCCCCCCCCCCCCTCCTTCCTCTGCACATAAATCCCCCCAACCCCCAACCTCCCCCTCTCCCTCCCCCTCAACAACCACCGCCACAACCCCCTAAATGTTTACTGTGTGTCATGCGCCTGTCAGTCCTCCTTTGTTTGACCTCAGACCCTCATTATCGGTTCCTTGGGCAGCTCTCGGGCGGTAGTATGTGTGGGGGCTGTGGGAAAAGGGTTAGGGTAGGACTGGGAGGATTACTATGCCTTAGGATATTTCGGTTGCTTATGGAACTAGCCTCGAATATTGCTAAACATACTTAAACCTTTAGAAGACATGACACATTTATTTTCTGTTTTCTGGCTATTATTAGAAGATTGTATTCATATTAAGAAGGGTATATGGAAGCAGAGGGTTAATTGAGATAGTCTTTAACCTCATAATTCCCACGGATCCTTCCTATATCGTATAAAATCATCAAATGATAGCCATAATAGTGTCAAAATGCGTCTTAATCTTCAAAGGGTTTATTGTTATGCCATAACTATTCTTATAGTTATATAAGAATGTTACTTATCATGAGTTAGATAATATGTATTTCCTTATAAATGCATGATATAATATTATTCATCATGAGTTACTTTGATGGTATAGTTAGCCCTGAATATACCTCAAATGACCAAAAAGCTAACTCAATACTCAAGTTGTCTTTACCCCTGCAAGTTAGTAATTAAAGTAAAGGGGAACTATTTTAAAGGCAGGAACTAAATACTGGAGATGAAACAGAAAGCAGTGGTGCCAGTGGACAAAAGCAGTGGTGCCAGTGGACAAAAGAACACTTTTGAGTCTTAGTCTACAAGGAAGTTGGAGCCATAAACATAAATATCAAACAGAAATGCAATGATAATGTAGGTTTCTGATGGATAGGATGTATGATTAATTTGATTTGGTGTGTTTATAAATGCACTAAGACTATAATTTAGCTGGCAATTTTGCTTAATATCGATGTCTGCAGCTCCAGTTTCCTTCTAGCCCAAAACTCGCAAGTGGTCAATTTAATAATAAAAGACAAACAGACATGGTTCTGGGTTAAGCCGGTTTCACATGAGCACATTTCCCCTCTACATTTTTCCTCAATACTAGCCTGGTAACTTTTGAGGTAAACTTCTATAATATTTCCTTTACTTAATGTAATCTTTTTTTTTTAGGCTAGTTATGATTATTCCCTCACATCCCGCACATATTACGATGCCCCAAAACAGCCTTCTGCGGTTCCTCAAGGAACTTGATTGTTTTGAATGATCAGCTGTATGGTTGAAATAGGTTAGGAATAGCCATTTTAAGGGTTTGACAAAAGTTAGTTCATAAGGTGGAACAGAAGACAGTGGTAGTGGACTGTGGTATGGTTAAAGTAGACAGACAGACAAACAGATAGATAAATATAGATAGATAGATAGATAGAAAGATACAGACAGACAGACAGACAGACATATATGCAGACTGAGAGTATACAGTAGTAGATAAGCAAGCTGACTCGCAGGCATACAGATAGACATGAACCAAGCAGGTAGACAAACAGACATAAAAACAAACACACACTTCCACAGGTTTTCCTCGTACTCCTAATATTAAAACTCCCACCACTTCCCATCTCTCACGAATTTCTTCTCCCCGATCGTCAAAAGCAGCTCAATTAAACCAGGAGACCAGATTATATTGACTTAGGGAAATGCTGGCTAATTTTTCATGAAAGATTTTAATGCCTTTGCTGAAGGAGCTGGAGCGGGGAGGGTTCAAACTCAGGGCGGGTTTAGAGTTTGATAAAAAGAAGTTTTGATTTTGATGAAAGTTGCTTTTAAATTATTAAATGTGGCTTAGGAATGTATACCGGTAACGTTTATTTGTATTTGATAACCATTATTATCAAATGACAAAGAGGCCTAGATAGTTTAAAGTTTCTCATAAATTAATAGCATTAGTTGGATGTTACACTATGGATGAAAATAGATGCATACTCAGGGTTCAGCTATTACACTGGATGATATTAATTATTTACTTAAAGTAGTCATGGGACAGATAATGGTCTGCTTGATCTCTGGAGGAATGTCCCACAATAGGTTCCGGGAGATGGCGACCACAAAACGGATGAGTCTTCCAGGTATGGGAGGCGGCAATTAGAGCGATGACACTATCTAATTAGACGATGAAGGTTGAGCTGGAAACCTGACAGATCTATAATGTGGTGATGGTGTTAAAAGCACTGAGATGGAAGATGAGCTGGTATTTCAGTTGATTAAGCTGGTGTCATTGTTGGTGGAGTTTGGAGATATTCTGGGTTCAACACGCAGGTTCTGGCACACAGGTGGTTATGCCTGTGGCAGCAGTTTCGGTTAGCATCATGAGAGAGCTGGTGAGGCACACGACGTTGCTGTTTAGCAAAGCAAGTTGGGCCTGAGAGATTGTTTAATTTGTCAGGATCTGTTGTGTCTGAGAAGGGGTGTTGCTGGTGCGGCACAGCAGCTTCCAGAAGCCCAACTTCCTTGATATTCTGGTCAGGTTTCTATATAGACATTTAAGTACAGGTGTTGCTATCCTGCCTAAGTTGGGGTTGCTGACAGGTAATCATGTTGTTTTGGCTGGTGCCCTGTAGCTGTGTGGTGTATAGAAATATGGTAAGCACAAAGTGTGGAGAAACATGCACTTGACTTGATCAGTTGTAGTAAGTCAGTTCATAGTTACAGTTCAGCATACTATAAAATAATGATAAGATTTAGCGAGTTTCTGCATAATATATAACATATAATTCACTATATATAACTACTTGGTTATCTTCCTATGTGTTTCTTTATGCAAATGCAATTATGAAGATTGATGTTGGGTTTAATATTAGTGACTGAATACACTCTGAACTGAACTAAACTGAACAAACACATACACAAGCTTGCTAATATAAATGAATATACATATATTAATAAGCTTAAGGAAAAATTGGGTTATTTACTCAAACAATTGCATATTGACACATACATAGACTACAGTAGATCTGGACTGGACACAAAAATGGAACTTTGCAGTAAGGGACCCAAAATCGGAGAACGAACCCCCAAGTTCAAACCTCGAAACCGCGAAAATGTCACATTTTCGCGGTTTCGAGGTTCAAACTCAATATTAGTCCATTAACTATTAAATATAGTAATCACCGAAGACTAACTATCTGTTTTCCGTCTCTCAATAAATCCTCCCGGTAACGTTTGAAATAGTCTTATGTTAAGGGTAGATTGTTATTTATTTGTACATTTACTCGTTTATAATTGTTTTAGTTTCCTCGCTAGACCTTCATCAAGCTTAAAAAAAAAAAAAAAAGACACCCCTTCTAGATAAATTTATGCATTTTTCGATAAAAAAGGCCGGTACCCCTATTGCAGGCTGACTATCACTTGCCATGAAAACATTGACACCTAAATGGCACGAATGGTCTTAAAATCGCCATACTAATGAGGCAAATACATTAACATCTCAAACAAATGGGGCTAAACATGAGGGAGAAGGGGGTCCAGAATCCCCTACCTCCTTCCTACCCTGTATAGTAAGCCCCCGTCCCCTCCCCTCCCCTCTCCGGTAACCGCCCCCACCCCCCACCGGTAAACTCCCTCCCTCCCTCCTACTGTGTATTAATCCCCCCCCTCCCCCCTACTCCTACATATACCCGCCCATCCATCATTGATACCACTGTGCCAATGGCTAATGGCTCACAGGGCTAGGTCGGCAGGAGGGCTAGATGGAAGGCTATGTATACAGATAGATACATACATACATAGATAGATACAGATAAATAGATGAATGGTTAGGTATATAGATAGATGGATAGATACATATATACAGATAAATAGATAACTGGATGAATGGCTAGGTATATAGATAGATGGATAGATACATAGATACAGATAACTGGATGAATGGCTAGGTATATAGATAGATGGATAGATACATAGATACAGATAACTGGATGAATGGCTAGGTATATAGATAAAGATAGATACATAGATACAGATAACTGGATGAATGGCTAGGTATATAGATAGATGGATAGATACATAGATACAGATAACTGGATGAATGGCTAGGTATATAGATAGATGGATAGATACATAGATACAGATAACTGGATGAATGGCTAGGTATATAGATAGATGGATAGATACAGATAAATAGATAAGAATATATAGATCGGTGGAAGGATGAGTAGGTATACAGATGGATGGATAGACAGATAGATACAGAGATTAATGGATGGATATAATTAGATAGATGAATGGATTGATGATGATATGGATAAGAGGATTGATAGATGAATGGATTGATGATATGGATAAGAGGATTGATAGTCAGTCCTCCACCATTGAGAGCATTAACGAGATGACCAAAGGAAGTATAATATTAATGGAATGAAGAAAACTGGAAGATTATGCGGCGTGTCGTTGGAGAAAGAGAGAGAGAGAGAGAGAGAGAGAGAGAGAGAGAGACAGAGAGAGAGAGAGAGAGTTTACTAGTGTTTTTCCATGCCATATCATCCATCTACTTACTAGGGTCTATAAATTATACAATTAAATCCCTGCCTCAAATGGACCACAGAGACTGTGCAGTACATGCATATCTATGCAAACCTATGTAACTCACTCTCTCTTTCTCTGTCTCAATCTCTTTCACACTCACTCTCACTCTCACTCACTCTCTCTCTCTCTATATATATATATATATATATATATATACAGTAAACTTACTATCCTTCTAAATATATTTCGTTTACTGTTTATGAATATACCTTCGTCGGGATCATATCTATGGTCAATGTATCCACGTAGTGCACACACACACACACACACACTGGCACTTTCTCTCTCTCACACACACACACACACACACACGCACATACACACACGTACATACACACACACACACACGTACATACACACACACACACACACACACACACACACACACACACACACACACACACACACACACACACAACCATATAAGCCTCATCCATCATTGATACCTCTGAGCTGATGCCTAATGGAAGGGATGGATGGACAAGGATTAACTGATGGATGGATGAGTGGATGGATATTTGGGTGGCTGAATGGATGGATGAGTGGATGGATTTGTGAGTGGGTGGATGGATGAATATGTGTGTGGCTGGATGCGTGGATATGTGGGTGGCTGGATGGATGGATGAGTGGATGGATATGTGGATGAATGGATATGTGGACGAATGGATATGTGGATGGAAGGATGGATATATGGGTGGGTGAATGGCCAGATGAATGGCTGGATATGTGGATAGATGGATGAAAGGATGGATATTCGGATGGTTGGATGGATATGTGGGTGGGTGGATGGATAGATGAATCGATGGACATGTGGATGGATGGATGAATATGTGGATGATTGGATGGATATATGGATGCTTGAATGTGTGTGTGTATGAATAGGTGAACGTATGGATGAATGGATGGATATGTGGATGGTTGAGTGGATGTGTGTGTACATAAATAAACGAATGGATGAACGGCAGGGGTGAACGGCCTGAACGTTAATTGGAGGGAAGAATTTGGGTGAATGAATAGATGAAGAAAGAGACTAATGAGTGGATGGGTGAAAGGAGGAGTAAATATATAGATGGTTGGATGGGTAGATAAAAAGTGAAATGGTAGAATTGATTGACTGGTTGGTGGGTGGATGGTTAGAGAAAGAATAAATGCTAGAATAGATTGATAGACACATGGGTAGACAGATGGAGAGATACATGGAGTAATAGAGGAATGGATGGATGAATGAATGGGTGAAATGATAGATGAATGAATGGAATGATAATAAGATGCATAACAATAACTAACAGAGATGGATCGGATAAATTGATGACTTACACACTCACACTCTCACTCTCTCTCTCTCTCCCCCCCCCCCCCCACCATTGATACCGGAGAGTTGATGGCTAATGGAAGGGGTGGATGGGTTCAGACCGACTCATGGATGGATGGATGGATAGATGAGTTATTGGGTGGATATATGGATAGGTGTGTCCGTGGATGGATAGATTAATGGAAGGATGAATAGATGGATAACCAATAACTGAAATGGGTTAATATGTTAATGGGTAGAAGGTTGGAGGGATGATTAGATACAAAATTGAATGGAAGGATTAATTAACAGAGATACAGGTGAATGGATGGATAGAAAGAAGGCTAAATTGCAATACTATAGCATATTAAGATATATATACGGTATATATATATATATATATATATATATATATATATATATATATATATATATATATATATATATATATACTGTACATGCAATGGATAACAAAGGAATATGCCGAGAAAACATTTACATGAATATAATGTTAATACAGTAAATGACACATGAACAACTCGTAAAACATTAAATCATATACACATGGAAATTGCAGTGAATGATAAAGAGAAAAGTAGTAAAAGCTAAGTAAAATTAGGAGGGGAGGAAAAAGAATAAAACAATGAAGCGGTAAAATTTAATTAATGAATAAGCACAAATCCTGGTAAAGAGACTAGAGCTAAAATGTAGCCTAATGTGGAGGAGGGTGTTGGAGTAGGAGGGGGGGGGGGAATGAAGAAGGACAGTACATGGGGACGCTCATGTAGGCTTATTATGTATACACCACACACACACACACACACACACACACACACACACACACACACACACACACACACACACACTACGCCAGACCTACTTATGAATCTACTATGTAACAAAAAAATCTCCCTACACCTACCCTATATCTCTCTCTCTCTCTCTCACACACACACACACACACACACACTACGCCAGACCTACTTATGCATCTACCATGTACAGAATAACTCCCTACACCTACCCTATCTCTCTCTCTCTCTCTCTCACACACACACACCTACTTATATATTTACCATAAGGTGCTCACTTACCAGCTTTCGGAAACATATAAAAGTAGCGGAAATTGGTGAGTTATTATGTAAGCACTGTTTTGGGGATGTTCCGTGCGGCATAGCTTTAGTGTTTGTTCATTTTTCGCTGGATATCTGAACAAATACATTCAAAATTGTCTCCCACCCAATATCCTCCTCCACAACAACAAGAAAAACAACAACATAGATTGCCATTCAATACATTATCCTTTGCGAGCCAGACATGAAAGAAAAGTGAGCCTACTGAAAAGACCCATTCATTTAGTAATGTAGGTACCGTTTGCTCTTTTGTAAAACCTAAGCGGCTTACTTTAAAAATGTAAAATGGGAGTGAGGCCCTTTTATATTACCACCACCACCACCAGCAGCAGCAGTAGTATTTGTAGTAGTTGTAGTAGTAGTAGTAGTAGCATTGTAGTAGTAGTAGTAGTAATATTTGTAGTAGTAGTAGTATTTATATATCTATTAACTTATTTACCGGTATATATTATTGTTTTCTTTGTTCTTCCCTAGACCTTCATCAAGCTTCAAATATTACTTCCAAGACCTCTCTTCAAGATAAATGTCTGCATATTTCGGTAGAATAATGCAGGGCCGGCCGGTTCCTCCTAAATTGCAGGCTCGCCAGGATAAAATCGACACCTTAAAAGCACGAAGGGTCTTATAATTAAGGAGTTAAGTAATGGCCTGGATTAGGTGCCACCTGTCTTTCTCATTGTTTAGATCAGCACTTATATCCTCTAAGTCTAAGGGGAACAAGACTGTCTGCACCCAACTATGAAGTAGCAGTGGCGGAGAGTCCCATCAGAATGCGACTGGATTGAGATTGTATAATATAAAGTATAGGTATAGATTAGTAACTGATATTTGCAACAGATACTGAAAAATTAATGGAGAAGGATGGTTGGGGCCACAGTTACTGGCGTGATTGGGGCCATTATAACTTGTATTATTAAAAGCATACGATCCTAACACTAACTGCAAAGTTAATGGTGGTAAAATCTGAGTGTATATTGTGTGTTGGAGATATGGTTATTCATTTAACAGTGATAATACATAATGGAGGTCCCGTTCAGTATAATTATATATAAAAAAAAAAAATAGTAGTACTGTAGTAGTAATAGTAGGCGTAGTAGTAGTGAGGGAGAGAGCTTGCACCTGCTACACAACACCAATAACACTCCTAATGGACTCCCAACATTTTTGGTTCACTTCTTGGCAGGGTCCCAGTCTGTGTGTGTGTGTGTGTATGTATGTATGTATGTCTGTGTGTGTGTCTGTGTGTGTGTGTGTGTGTGTGTGTGTGTGTGTGTGTGTGTGTGTGTGTGTGTGTGTGTGTTTGGTGGAGGGTAGATGTGTGTGTATTTGGAGGGGAGGGGGATGTTTGTGCCATTGTGTGAATATATATGTGTGCATGTGTCTTTTGGAGGCAAGGATGCATTTATGTATGTGAGGGTTATTGAGGGTATGTGGTTTGTGTGTGAGAGAGAGAGAGAGGTGCAACATGGTCAACAGGCCTAGTAAGAGGTGCAACATGGGAGTGACCACTGCTGAATAAGACAGGAGGGTGTAGGTGTCAGTGAGAGAGAGAGAGAGAGAGAGAGTGAGAGTGAGTTATCTATATTCCTCTCTCGTTGCACTCTTTCTTTGTCTTCTCATGTACAGTATATCTTATGTTCTCAGGTATCTTCACAACAACACATTGTTAGAAGCAATGTACGAAATACAGGTTTGTAAGTCCCATAGGTTATATTGCACAAATGGCCACTTGCGAGTTTCAATATATAAGAAAGTTGACGCTGTAGACATACTGTATATATTTAACAGACGTACAATAATGTGAGTTTGTAATGGACGTATATTAGACCTATTTGTTCTAATGTACTGTTCTACATACTTATGTAGTACAACAAGTATTTCAACTTATATTTATACTGCGTATCAATGTCTACACCTTGATCCTCTTTAAATCCCGCAACCCACATGTGGTTAAGGAGATGGTAGGACTTTTGGAGAAGGGAAAGTGAATTGAAAGAGTTTGAATCCCGATATATTTAGGACAGGTAACTTTTATCTTCAATTATAACTGTACACAAATTATCAGTCCATTATTATAGAACACCAGCGACTTTCCACAACAATACACCGCTACTGTTTGGCCATTCACAAGGTCTAGAAATACAGACGACTTTAGTGTTGGTGTTGTAAGTGGCAGTCCAAGTAGGTCATCAGGTATATTACATATATGGGTAACTTCCATTATGACTCTAAAAGAAAGGTGGTGGTCGTGCTGGTATGTTATGGTTATCTTACCGCACTGTCCATCATTATTCACAAATGCATTTATGTGTACACTTCTCTGCCCCTCTGTTCCGCCATATATATATATATATATATATATATATATATATATATATATATATATATATATATATATATATATATATATATATATATATATATATATATATATATATATACCGGTATATATATATACATATATATATACTGTATATATATATATTACAATTAATTAATTCATAACTCATACCTGACAATTGGTGATTAATTAGTATGGCGTAAATGACTGTCAACTAGTAAACAAAAGCTAAGTGGTGCCTGGTGAGTGAGTGACTGGTGACACGAGGCAGCCGTCACCAGACACACAAACAACTGGTCCACACTGGCTATTAGTGCTGGTGATCTGAACAACCTGGGTGGTGAGAAGGGAGTGCAGTCAGGGGTTGGGTAGTGGTGAGTGGTTGGGTAGTGGTGAGTGGTGATTGGGTAGTGGTTAGTGGTTGGGTAATGGTGAGTGGTAGGGTAGTGGAGAGTGGTGATTGGGTAGTGGTTAGTGGTAGGGTAGTGGTGAGTGGTTGGGTAGTGCAGTGCGGGGTTGGATAGTGGTGAGTGGGGGTGGTTAGTGGTAGAGGTGGAGTAGATGGTTGTGTCGATGATTTGTAAGTGAATATTTGATGATGAATGGGTGGGTTTGGGATGATGAGGAGTGGGCAATAAAGAATGTGGTGAGTTGTACATGAATAGGTGGTAGTGAATGATAACTAATAACTGATAAATACCTTCCTAGCCGATACCTACTAGCCACCAAATATGTAACATATGGTAAATAACTGTGAGTTGCAGTTGAGTAGGTTGTGGTGAGTAGTAGATGAGTGGGTGATGAGTAATGTATGAAGTAATGAATAAGTTAACGGACATTATTTTAAGGAGGGGGGGGGGGGGTGACCCGCTTCCCCGGAATGTTTAACACCATTAGTTTTGATAAGACATTCGTCCTATTAGTTGGCGGTCTTAATACCTGTAGTGCCATTTAGGGTCGATTTTTTCTGGCGAACAACAGAGAGCCTGCAATATGGGAAGAACTGGCCTTCGGCCGGAAAATTTATCTCTTTAATTAGACCTCGTAGATAATCGTGGACTGGATCTTGGTATTCAACAAATCTCAACCAAACATTATTCAACAGGTGGTAGTACTGAATGGAATATTTCACTAACATTATATTGCAAGAGCATTGGTACATATTGCATTTAGGCTCAAATCCCCGGAGGATCACATGCTTTCATTAATTTAATTTGAGGTTATTTGGTGTTGGGAGTTGAATGAATTAAATAAGAGTATTATCTTATAATATTATAATGTTTCCTTCCATATAAGGTATCCATATGAACAACTATCAATTTCATGCACACTTTAATATGCATACCCCAATTAAGTGGCCACAGTCATCATCCTTGGGCCAGGATGAAAATTATTATATAAAAAGGCATTTTTCTTATTGTTGTGGAAAAAATTAAAGAGGTGGATTTGCTTGAAGAATAAAATGGTGATGGGAAAGAATTATTTGATACGACTAGTGCACACCAACACGCTCGCTCTCGATCTCTTTCTCACACACACACACACACACACACACACACGCACGCACGCACGCACGCAAAGCTAAAATAGAGAATGACTATTTCAGGCATGGTGGTCAATGAATGTAAAATCCTTGTACAAAAGTTGAGTGAACAGATGTCATGAGTGAACGGGCGCATCGACTAAATAGTAGTGGCAGGGGGACGATTAATATTAGTTGGAAGTGTGGTGAGAGTGGCTTTCTCCGCTGCTGTTTGCCAATCGGAAACCTCTCCGGGTATCCCTGCTGGAGCTACCTTGGTAATTGGTCTCTGGGTCTCTCCTATCTCGGATTTTTGTGGTTTGTGTTTTTTATCTGTGTGTTTCTTTTTTTGCTATCTGCTATTTTTGTTTTCCAGCTGTCCTTGCTCTCACCTGAGTCGGTACCCCAAAATGGTTGATTGGCCTACATTGATAATAATGATAGCTAGCAATTCTTATATTTCATAATGATTCATATAAGATGACTAATTTATATAATTAATCTCCTCAACTGCTACTATACGCTTATATTCAAATGTGGGAGTATCGAGCTTTCAATATGAGGTGAGGAGATTAGTCTCAAAAGGCTGGCATCAATTTGCCTATAATTAAATACGTAGTTATTGCTATAGGAAAGAATAAGATTTCAAATCTCCTCTCGCTCTCTCTCTCTTCTAAAACTCGATATCGTTCCATCACCCTGCTTCTTTAGTTCTCTCCCCATAACTCCTCTTCATCTCCTCTTCTCTCTCTTTATTGCACTTCCACCCTCAAAACCCTGTATCAGCCCCATTTTCTCCATTTTTTTTTTTTTTTTTTTTTTAAGAGACAATGAACGGAGGCAGGAACACAAAGATAAAACAAAAAGGTCCATGTGCCTAAAAGCATCCTCCATTTATAAAATGTTTGTAACAACTGGATTTGTAGATTGTAAGTTTGTGGAAAGCAATTCGAGGGAAGTGAATTCCAAAGAGTAGTAGCTCTGGGGATAAATGAATTCTGATAAGCAGAAGTTCTGCATTGTGGAGGAGAAAGTTAAATTCATGGGCGCTCTCAGCTTGCCCTAGTTCTACGGGAAAGATGTGGAGAGGCGGCACAATTGAAGCAAGGTCCCCGGGACAATTGCTGTGAACATATCGGTAGAATAATGCAAGGGATGCAACGTTTCTTCGTATGGCTAAGGTAGGAAGGTCCTGTGTGATTGCAGGGTTATTGATTAATCTAATAGCTTTATTTTGAATTTTGTCCAACTGCCTCAAGGCAACCACTCCACTTCCACCCCACAGAGGTGAACAGTAATCCATCTGAGAGCGCACATGACTTTTATATATTACGGCCAACTGCTCGTCAGTGACGAATTCTCGAACTCTGTACAGGTGTCCCAGTTTTTGAGAGGCATTCTTAGCAATGCTTCTAACATAATGTGTCCAGCTCAAGTTAGTAGTTAATGTTACACCGAGAATGTCAATACTAGGGGAAGTGGGAATATTTACATCATTAAAAATATATGGGAGTCAGTGAGATTCTGTCGATTAGAAAATTGCATGTACTTGTTTTCTGTGCATTAAAGGAAACTAGATTCTCTTGTCCCCATTCATTAATTCTAGAAAGGTCCTGGTTCAGAGAAATTGCAGTGTTTATTTTTGAATTTATAAGATCGGGTTGGGTGAAAGAATTGGTAAATGTGAAGGAACTGTGGAGTGTTGAGTCATCTGCGTAGGATGTATTGGATTATGAGTGGTAGATATGAGATCACTGATATGAATGAGGAACAGAGTTGGGGCCAAAACTGATCCCTGGGGAACACCAGCATTTATTGAGTGAAATTGAGAAGAAAGGCCATCTACCATTACACATATTTTTCTGTTATGAAGATAAGAAGAAATTAGTGGAACTAATGATGCAATGCCGTAGTGTGACATCTTCGACAATAAGGATTGATGCCAGACTCTATCAAATGCCTTTGATATATCCAGTGCTATTGTATGTTTTTCACCATGTTGGTCTGTAGCTTGGTTGATTTGATGCATAAGAAGGCAAAGAATGTCTGCAGTTGATCGACATCGTCTAAAACCATATTGCCTATCACTGATTAATTTATTATTCTCCAGATGCTTAATTATGTGATTATTTAATATAATTTCAATAACTTTGCCAAGAGTGGAAGTTATAGCTATTGGTCTGTAGTTTGATAGATCTGAAGAGGCACCTTTTTTAGGAACTGGATGGATGTTTGCTTCTTTCCAGGGTACTGGGAAGCATGAGGTATGATTACACAGACGGAAATTTTTTGCCAATACAGGAGCGAGCACCAAGGAGCAATTCTTAAGTACTATTGGAGGAATTTCATCTGGACCAGGAGCCTAATCTAGCTGAGAGATTCTGCAAAATAGTTTTGACATGTCTGGTGTGGATCTTAAGTGAGGGAATTTCAGGTGAATTAAAATTAAGTACAGGGACATCTTGATTTATTTCATCTAAGGTTGAGTTGGTGGAGAAAATATCCGCAAGAAGGTTAGCTTTGCCTCGTGGGTCACTTACAAGATTGCCAGTCGGAGATTTTAATGGTGGAATGGATGCAGCAGTAGTGAAGTTGGATTTAAATGAGTTAAGAGTAGACCAAAATATTTTGTTATCATTTGGATTATTTAGAAGTTTATTTGCCTGCTTATGAGAAAGTTTGATTTAGTTAGGTTTAATACAGTTTTGGCATGATTTCTGATTTTCTAAAGTAATTAAAGGCTTCATGTGTTTTTGATCTTGGGTAATGCATTGTAGGCTATTGCTTTGTGTTCATGTACTCTAGCACAATTATGGTCAAACCATTTAGGTGAATTAGATCTTTTACTGTACTTTTGATGAGGAATAAAAGTTTCCATTCCAATTTTTACAAAATCTTGTATGTGGCTCAAGGTGGAGTGTGCATCATTAGAAAAGAAAGAGGTCCAGGTAATATCAATAAAGAAACCTTGAAGACCCTCCCAGTCTGCCCTATCGTAATGCCATTTAGTCACCAAAACAGGTTCAGAGTGGGAAGGTGTGGTAAGTGATAGACAGGTGGCCTGTATCAGACAGTGATCAGAAGATCCACGTGGGGACCTCCACTGTAACATCATAATTTTCTGAATTGGTTGTTAAAAATAAGTCCAGTAGGTGGGAATTATGATTAGGATTATCTGGTACAGGGTGGGTTGGTTGACTAGTTGAATGAGATTAAATGAGTCTGCAAATAGCTCACATTCAAGACCAGCATCATCAGTCCTGGCTGAATGAGTGAGCCATTCAACATTATTGGACATTAAAATCACCCAACACAGTGATTTCAGAAGAAGCATTTAAGTTGAGGACACTGAGTTGTGAGGACAGAGAATCAAAAAGACTTTGCTCTGGAGGAGTATTTGGGGAACGGTAGATGCAACATATGTATTTAAATTTACCAGCAGAAATTAATTTGTATATAGAATAATCAAAATAGGGACAATTGAAACTAGTAACCTCCTCCAGGGCAATTTCAGATTTTGCGAAGCAACATACCCACCTTTAGGTCTGAATTTTGGAGCAATTGATAACCTGGCCAATTAAATCTAGATGTGCCAGATTGATGTTACTTGAGTCTCTGTCAAAAAAAGGAGAGTAGGGGATTCTGCTTGAAGAAATTGGTGTACAGAATTGATGTTAGAGTGAAGTCCCCTTATATTACTAAAGAAATAGCTGTACGGACAAGCAGCTTTGGGACGTTGCAATGCGCTTGACACAGTCGCATGATGACGACCGGGAGGGCCCTGTGTCAATAACCCAACCCTGCCGGGGGTGGATATCCGAGGACCACCAGGTTTGCTCTTAACAATTGTACTGCCATATTTATAAGGTCAGTGTATGGTGTTACATGTATGATATGTAGTGGGAAGAGTAGTATTTTATGGATAGAGGATAGCGATGTAGGGCAATGTCGTGAAGTTGGATGTGTATGTTATATAAAGAGGGTTTTCCTGATACCCCTGATGTGTGAGGCAGAAAGATATGTATCCAGCTACCAAGGATGGGAGAGAAAATGGAATCAGTCTATTCCCTGAGTCTCCCGAAACCTTGGCGGTAGTACTTCCCTGGGCGGGGCTGCCTACCCCTACTACCTACACCTAACACTACCACAACTACCATACACCGAACACCACCACAACTACCATACACCTGACACTATCACAACTACCATACACCTGACACTACCACAACTACCATACACCTAACACTACCACAACTACCATACACCTAACACTACCACAACTACCATACACCTGACACTTCCACAACTACCATACACCTAACACTACCACAACTACCATACACCTGACACTACCACAACTACCATACACCTGACACTACCACAACTACCATACACCTGACACTACCACAATTACCATACACCTAACACTACCACAACTACCATACACCTGACACTTCCACAACTACCATACACCTAACACTACCACAACTACCATACTCCTGACACTTCCACAACTACCATACACCTAACACTACCACAACTACCATAAACCTGACACTACCACACTACCATACACCTCACACTACCACACCTACCATACATAAAACTACCACACCTACCATACACCTGACCTACCACAACTACCACACACCTAACACTACCACCACTACCATACACCTACCACTACCACACCTACCATACTTACAACTACCACACCTACCATTACCACACCTACCATACTTACAACTACCACACCTACCATACACCTAACACTACCACCACTACCATACACCTAACACTACCACAACTACCATACACCTAACACTACCACAACTACCATACACCTGACACTACCACAACTATCATATACCTGACACTACCACACACCTGACACTACCACAACTACCTATACACCTAACACTACCACAACTACCATACACCTGACACTTCCACAACTACCATACACCTAACACTACCACAACTACCATACTCCTGACACTTCCACAACTACCATACACCTAACACTAACCACAACTACCATACCCCTGACACTACCACAACTACCATACACCTAACACTTCCACAACTCCCATACACCTAACACTACACAACTACCATGTACCTGACACTTCCTCACATACCATACACCTAACACTACAACAACTACCACATACACACCAGACACTAACACAACTACCACATACACTACCACAACTACCACACCTGACACTACCACAACTACCATATATCTAACACTACCACAACTACCATACACCTGACACTTCCACACAACTACCATACACCTAACACTACCACAACTACCACACCTGACACTACCACAACTACCACACCTGACACTACCACACCTACCATACACCTGACACTACCACACTACCATACACCTGGCACTATCACAACTACCATACACCTGACACTTCCACAACTACCATACCCCTAACACTACCACAACTACCATACACCTGACACTTTCACAACTACCATACACCTAACACTACCACAACTACCATACACCTGACACTTCCACAACTACCATACACCTAACACTACCAAAAACTACCATACACCTGACAATACCACAACTACCATATACCTAACACTACCACACCTACCATACACCTGACACTTCCACAACTACCATACACCGACACTTCCACAACTACTCTACACCTAACACTACCACAACTACCATACACCTGACACTACCACAACTACCATACACCTGACACTACCACAACTACCATACACCTAACACTACCACAACACCATACACCTAACACTACCACAAACTACCACACCCTGACACTACCACAACTACCATACACCTGACACTACCACAACTACCATACACCTGACACTTCCACAGCTACTATATACCTAACACTACCACACCTACCATACACCTAACACTACCACAACTCCCATACACCGACTCTACCACAACTACCATACACCTGACACTACCACAACTCCATACACCTGACACTACCACAACTACCATACACCTGACACTACCACCAACTACCATACACCTGACACTACCACAACTACCATACACCTGACACTACCACAACTACCATACACCTAACACTACCACAACTACCATACACCTGACACTACCACAACTACCATACACCCGACACTACCACAACTACCATACACCTGACACTACCACAACTACCATACACCTGACACTACCACAACTACCATACACTTGACACTACCACAACTACCATACACCTGACACTACCACAACTATCATACACCTGACACTGCTACCACAAACCTACCCTACACCTGACACTACCACAACTACCCTACACCTAGACACTGACCACAACTACCATACACCTAACACTAACCACAACTACCATACACCTAAACACTACCACCAACTACCATACACC
>CM064513.1:39209167-39241436 GCA_032716605.1 Paralithodes platypus | reverse complement strand
ACAACAGAGAGCCTGCAATATGGGAAGAACTGGCCTTCGGCCGGAAAATTTATCTCTTTAATTAGACCTCGTAGATAATCGTGGACTGGATCTTGGTATTCAACAAATCTCAACCAAACATTATTCAACAGGTGGTAGTACTGAATGGAATATTTCACTAACATTATATTGCAAGAGCATTGGTACATATTGCATTTAGGCTCAAATCCCGGAGGATCACCATGCTTTCATTAATTTAATTTGAGGTTATTTGGTGTTGGGAGTTGAATGAATTAAATAAGAGTATTATCTTATAATTATAATGTTTCCTTCCATATAAGGTATCCATATGAACAACTATCAATTTCATGCACACTTTAATATGCATACCCCAATTAAGTGGCCACAGTCATCATCCTTGGGCCAGGATGAAAATTATTATATAAAAAGGCATTTTTCTTATTGTTGTGGAAAAAATTAAAGAGGTGGATTTGCTTGAAGAATAAAATGGTGATGGGAAAGAATTATTTGATACGACTAGTGCACACCAACACGCTCGCTCTCGATCTCTTTCTCACACACACACACACACACACACACACGCACGCACGCACGCACGCACACACGCACATACGACCTGACGCCTGAGCAGGAAGCTCATGTTATCTTACCATACACCTGACACTACCACAACTACCATACACCTGACACTACCACAACTACCATACACCTAACACTACCACAACTACCATACACCTGACACTACCACAACTACCATACACCTGACACTACCACAACTACCATACACCTAACACTACCACAACTACCATACACCTGACACTACCACAACTACCATACGCCTGACACTACCACAACTACCATACACCTAACACTACCACAACTACCATACACCTGACACTACCACAACTACCATACACCTGACACTACCACAACCACTATACACCTGACACTACCACAACTACCATACACCTAACATTACCACAACTACCATACACCTGACACTACCACAACTACTATACACCTGACCCTACCACAACTACCATACACCTGACACTACCACAACCACTATACACCTGACACTACCACAACTACCATACACCTAACATTACCACAACTACCATACACCTGACACTACCACAACTACTATACACCTGACACTACCACAACTACCATACACCTGACACTACCACAACTACCATACACCTGACACTACCACAACTACCATTTATTTTTATATTTTTTAAGAGACAATGAACGGAGGAAGGAAACACACAGATAAAACAAAAAGGTCCATGTGCCTAAAAGCATCCTCCATTCATAAAATGTTTGTAACAACTGGATTTAAACATTTGTAGATTGTAAGTTTGTGGAAAGCAATTCGAGGGAAGTGAATTCCAAAGAGTAGTAGCTCTGGGGATAAATGAATTCTGATAAGCAGAAGTTCTGCATTGTGGAGGAGAAAGTGTAAATTCATGGGCGCTCTCAGCTGCCCTAGTTCTACGGGGAAAGATGTGGAGAGGCGGCACAATTGAAGCAAGTTCCTCGGAACAATTGATGTGAAAATATCTGTAGAATAATGCAAGGGATGCAAACGTTTCTTCGTATGGCTAATGTAGGAAGGTCCTGTGTGATTGCAGGGTTATTGATGAATCTAATAGCTTTATTTTGAATTTTGTCCAACTGCCTCAATGCAACCACTCCACTTCCACCCCACAGAGGTGAACAGTAATCCATCTGAGAGCGCACATGACTTTTATATATTACGGCCAACTGCTCGTCAGTGAAGAATTCTCGAACTCTGTACAGGAGTCCCAGTTTTTTAGAGGCATTCTTAGCAATGCTTCTAACATAATGTGTCCAGCTCAAGTTAGTAGTTAATGTTACACCGAGAATGTCAATACTAGGGGAAGTGGGAATATTTACATCATTAAAAACTATATGGGAGTCAGTGAGACTCTGTCCGATTAGAAAATTGAATGTACTTGGTTTTCTGTGCATTAAAGGAAACTAGATTCTCTTGTCCCCATTCATTAATTCTAGAAAGGTCCTGGTTCAGAGAAATTGCAGTGTTTATTTTTGAATTTATAAGATCGGGTTGGGTGAAAGAATTGGTAAATGTGAGGAACTGTGGAGTGTTGAGTCATCTGCGTAGGAATGTATTGGATTATGAGTGGTAGATATGAGATCATTGATATGAATGAGGAACAGAGTTGGGGCCAAAACTGATCCCTGGGGAACACCAGCATTTATTGAGTGAAATTGAGAATAAAGGCCATCTACCATTACACATATTTTTCTGTTATGAAGATAAGAAGAAATTAGTGGAACTAATGATGCAAGGCCGTAGTGTGACATCTTCGACAATAAGGATTGATGCCAGACTCTATCAAATGCCTTTGATATATCCAGTGCTATTGTATGTGTTTCACCATGTTGGTCTGTAGCTTGGTTGATTTGATGCATAAGAAGGCAAAGAATGTCTGCAGTTGATCGACATCGTCTAAAACCATATTGCCTATCACTGATTAATTTTTATTATTCTCCAGATGCTTAATTATGTGATTATTTAATATAATTTCAAAAACTTTGCCAAGAGTGGAAGTTATAGCTATTGGTCTGTAGTTTGATAGATCTGAAGAGGCACCTTTTTTAGGAACTGGATGGATGTTTGCTTCTTTCCAGGGTACTGGGAAGCATGAGGTTATGAGTACACAGACGGAAATTTTTGCCAATACAGGAGCGAGCACCAAGGAGCAATTCTTAAGTACTATTGGAGGAATTTCATCTGGACCAGGAGCCTTATCTACTGAGAGATTCTGCAAAAATAGTTTTGACATGTCTGGTGTGGATCTTAAGTGAGGGAATTTCAGGTGAATTAAAATTAAGTACAGGGACATCTTGATTTATTTCATCTAAGGTTGAGTTGGTGGAGAAAATATCCGCAAGAAGGTTAGCTTTGCCTCGTGGGTCACTTACAAGATTGCCAGTCGGAGATTTTAATGGTGGAATGGATGAAGCAGTAGTGAAGTTGGATTTTAATGAGTTAAGAGTAGACCAAAATATTTTGTTATCATTTGGATTATTTAGAAGTTTATTTGCCTGCTTGTGGAGAAAGTTTGATTTAGTTAGGTTTAATACAGTTTTGGCATGATTTCTGATGTTTCTAAAGTAATTAAAGGCTTCATGTGTTTTTGATCTTGTGTATGCATTGTAGGCTATTGCTTTTTGTTCAGTTACTCTAGCACAATTATGGTCAAACCATTTAGGTGAATTAGATCTTTTACTGTACTTTTGATGAGGAATAAAAGTTTCCATTCCAATTTTTACAAAATCTTGTATGTGGCTCAAGGTGGAGTGTGCATCATTAGAAAAGAAAGAGGTCCAGGGAATATCAATAAAGAAACCTTGAAGACCCTCCAGTCTGCCCTATCGTAATGCCATTTAGTCACCAAAACAGGTTCAGAGTGGGAAGGTGTGGTAAGTGATAGACAGGTGGCCTGTATCAGACAGTGATCAGAAGATCCAAGTGGGGACCTCACTGTAACATCATAATTTTCTGAATTGGTTGTTAAAAATAAGTCCAGTAGGTGGGAATTATGATTAGGATTATCTGGTACAGGGTGGGTTGGTTGACTAGTTGAATGAGATTAAATGAGTCTGCAAATAGCTCACATTCAAGACCAGCATCATCAGTCCTGGCTGAATGAGTGAGCCATTCAACATTATGGACATTAAATCACCCAACACAGTGATTTCAGAAGAAGCATTTAAGTTGAGGACACTGAGTTGTGAGGACAGAGAATCAAAAAGACTTTGCTCTGGAGAGTATTTGGGGAACGGTAGATGCAACATATGTATTTAAATTTACCAGCAGAAATTAATTTGTATATAGAATAATCAAAATAGGGACAATTGAAACTAGTAACCTCCTCCAGGGCAATTTCAGATTTTGCGAAGCAACATACACCACCTTTAGGTCTGAAATTTTGGAGCAATTGATAACCTGGAAAATTAAATCTAGATGTGTCAGATGTTGATGTTACTTGAGTCTCTGTCAAAAAAAGGAGAGTAGGGGATTCTGCTTGAAGAAATTGGTGTACAGAATTGATGTTAGAGTGAAGTCCCCTTATATTACTAAAGAAATAGCTGTACTGACAAGCAGCTTTGGGACGTTGCAATGCTCTTGACACAGTCGCATGATGACGACCGGGAGGGCCCTGTGTCAATAACCCAACCCTGCCGGGGGTGGATATCCGAGGGACCACCAGGTTTGCTCTTAACAATTGTACTGCCATATTTATAAGGTAAGTGTATGGTGTTACATGTATGATATGTAGTGGGAAGAGTAGTATTTTATGGATAGAGGATAGCGATGTAGGGCAATGTCGTGAAGTTGGATGTGTATGTTATATAAAGAGGGTTTTCCTGATACCCCTGATGTGTGAGGCAGAAAGATATGTATCCAGCTACCAAGGCCTGGGAGAGAAAATGGAATTCAGGCTATTCCCGGAGTCTCCCGAAACCTTGGCGGTAGTACTTCCCTGGGCGGGGCTGCCTACCCCTACTACCTACACCTAACACTACCACAACTACCATACACCGAACACTACCACAACTACCATACACCTGACACTATCACAACTACCATACACCTGACACTACCACAACTACCATACACCTAACACTACCACAACTACCATACACCTAACACTACCACAACTACCATACACCTGACACTTCCACAACTACCATACACCTAACACTACCACAACTACCATACACCTGACACTACCACAACTACCATACACCTGACACTACCACAACTACCATACACCTGACACTACCACAATTACCATACACCTAACACTACCACAACTACCATACACCTGACACTTCCACAACTACCATACACCTAACACTACCACAACTACCATACTCCTGACACTTCCACAACTACCATACACCTAACACTACCACAACTACCATACACCTGACACTACCACAACTACCATACACCTAACACTACCACAACTACCATACACCTAACACTACCACAACTACCATACACCTGACACTACCACAACTACCATACACCTAACACTACCACCACTACCATACACCTAACACTACCACAACTACCATACACCTAACACTACCACAACTACCATACACCTAACACTACCACAACTACCATACACCTAACACTACCACAACTACCATACACCTAACACTACCACCACTACCATACACCTAACACTACCACAACTACCATACACCTAACACTACCACAACTACCATACACCTGACACTACCACAACTATCATACACCTGACACTACCACACACCTGACACTACCACAACTACCATACACCTAACACTACCACAACTACCATACACCTGACACTTCCACAACTACCATACACCTAACACTACCACAACTACCATACTCCTGACACTTCCACAACTACCATACACCTAACACTACCACAACTACCATACACCTGACACTACCACAACTACCATACACCTAACACTTCCACAACTACCATACACCTAACACTACCACAACTACCATGCACCTGACACTTCCTCAACTACCATACACCTAACACTACCACAACTACCATACACCTGACACTACCACAACTACCATACACCTAACACTACCACAACTACCATACACCTGACACTTCCACAACTACCATATATCTAACACTACCACAACTACCATACACCTGACACTTCCACAACTACCATACACCTAACACTACCACAACTACCATACACCTAACACTACCACAACTACCATACACCTGACACTACCACAACTACCATACACCTGACACTACCACAACTACCATACACCTGGCACTATCACAACTACCATACACCTGACACTTCCACAACTACCATACACCTAACACTACCACAACTACCATACACCTGACACTTCCACAACTACCATACACCTAACACTACCACAACTACCATACACCTGACACTTCCACAACTACCATACACCTAACACTACCACAACTACCATACACCTGACACTACCACAACTACCATATACCTAACACTACCACAACTACCATACACCTGACACTTCCACAACTACCATACACCTGACACTTCCACAACTACTATACACCTAACACTACCACAACTACCATACACCTGACACTACCACAACTACCATACACCTGACACTACCACAACTACCATACACCTAACACTACCACAACTACCATACACCTAACACTACCACAACTACCACACACCTGACACTACCACAACTACCATACACCTGACACTACCACAACTACCATACACCTGACACTTCCACAGCTACTATATACCTAACACTACCACACCTACCATACACCTAACACTACCACAACTACCATACACCTGACTCTACCACAACTACCATACACCTGACACTACCACAACTACCATACACCTGACACTACCACAACTACCATACACCTGACACTACCACAACTACCATACACCTGACACTACCACAACTACCATACACCTGACACTACCACAACTACCATACACCTAACACTACCACAACTACCATACACCTGACACTACCACAACTACCATACACCTGACACTACCACAACTACCATACACCTGACACTACCACAACTACCATACACCTGACACTACCACAACTACCATACACTTGACACTACCACAACTACCATACACCTGACACTACCACAACTACCATACACCTGACACTACCACAACTACCATACACCTGACACTACCACAACTACCATACACCTGACACTACCACAACTACCATACACCTAACACTACCACAACTACCATACACCTAAACACTACCACAACTACCATACACCTGACTCTACCACAACTATGCCCGATCAGTGGAAGCTAGCCAACGTAACACCGATATTCAAAAAAGGCAGCAAATCCCTACCCAGTAACTATCGTCCAATTAGCTTAACCTCAGTTGTATGTAAAATGCTAGAAACGGTCATACGAGACAGACTCGTAAATCACTTAGAGGAAAATAACATACTTAAAGATACTCAACACGGCTTTCGTAAAAAACGTTCCTGTTTAACAAACCTCTTAGACTTCTTCCACGATATCCTCAACCTCTACGATGAGAGTAAAGCTGTAGATATTATATACCTTGATTTTCAAAAGGCCTTTGACAAAGTTCCCCACAAACGTTTACTGCTAAAACTAAAAGCGCATGGAATACAAGACGGTGTGTTGAAATGGATAGAAAATTGGCTCAGCGACAGAAAGCAAAGAGTAGTCATAAACGGTAAGGCATCAAAATGGACCAATGTAAGTAGCGGGGTACCCCAGGGATCGGTACTAGGACCAATTCTCTTTCTAATTTACATCAACGACATAGATGAGGGTCTCACCTGTACAATCTCAAAATTTGCTGACGATACAAAAATTGCAAATAGCGTACTCTCAAAAGAACAAGTTGACGATATGCAACACAATCTAGATAAATTGTCATGTTGGGCCCAAATTTGGCAAATGAGTTTCAATGCGGATAAATGTAAAGTACTACATATCGGATACCTAAATGAGAAAGCAAACTATCGATGAATGGCACTCAGCTTAAGAATGTAAACAGAGAAACTGATCTGGGAGTAACAATATCGAGTAACCTAAAACCGAGTCAACAATGTTCAGAAGTTGTTAAGAAGGCAAACAAAATAATTGGCTTTATAGGCAGGTCATTTGAGCATAAATCCAAAGAAGTTATCCTAACCCTTTACAATTCCTTAGTCCGCCCTCTTCTGGAATACTGCGTTCAATCCTGGTGCCCTTATTACCAAAAAGATATAAACAAGCTAGAACGAGTTCAACGTAGAGTTACCAAAATGATACCTAGCCTAAAGAACAAACCATACGAAGAGCGTCTTAGAGAATTAAATCTATTTCCTTTAACCCAGCGCAGATTAAGAGGTGACTTAATTCAAGTGTTCAAAATCATCAAAGGCATCGACAATATGAACTGTAGTAAGTACTTCACTATCGACCAATCTAATTACACGCGGGGAAACGGTTGCAAAATTATTGGTAAATCTTTTAACTCACACGAATCTAAGAATTTCTTCTTCAATCGAGTTGTCAACTTGTGGAATGGGCTTCCCCAAAACGTTATAGACTGCATCACCGTTGATTCATTTAAACTCCGCCTAGACAAATATCTCGCATCAAACCCGCGACTGACTGCGTTTGTAAATGAATAACTTTATTTTATCCCCCCCCTCAGTTACTAACCCATCTGTCCCCTACTAACTTCCTAATCCTGCCACGGACATTAGTTCCAGGGCAGTAATTCCCCTTCCAATGTTCCCTTACCCACTCTAAACCACTGTTTGGACACTTGATCCTCAGTGTTTTGGAGGACAAGCAACCTAGAAGGGTCACTAGATCTGTTGTTGCTTGATTTCCTTTGTACTCCTTTGTACTCCTTTGTACTAACTACCATACACCTGACACTACCACAACTACCATACACCTGACACTACCACAACTACCATACACCTGACACTACCACAACTACCATACACCTAACACTACCACAACTACCATACACCTGACACTTCCACAACTACTATACACCTAACACTACCACAACTACTACATTATTAAAGGTACTACAGCCACCATACACCTGACAGTACCACAACACTCAGGGGTATCACAATACCACAACCACCACCTCACATGGGGACTATAACTACCAACAATACCATACGTACAATACTGCTACCACAACTACCATGGGTATCACATCTACCACAGTTACCATCCACCTGACTCTTCCAACTACCATGGGTATCACGTCTACCACAGTTACCATCAACCTGACTCTACCAACTACCATGGGTATCACATCTACCACAGTTACCATCCACCTGACTTTACCAACTACCATGGGTATCACATCTACCACAGTTACCATCCACCTGACTCTACCAACTACCATGGGTATCACATCTACCACAGTTACCATCCACCTGACTCTACCAACTACCATGGGTATCACATCTACCACAGTTACCATCCACCTGACTCTACCAACTACCATGGGTATCACATCTACCACAGTTACCATCCACCTGACTTTACCAACTACCATGGGTATCACATCTACCACAGTTACCATCCACCTGACTCTACCAACTACCATGGGTATCACATCTACCACAGTTACCATCCACCTGACTCTACCAACTACCATGGGTATCACATCTACCACAGTTACCATCCACCTGACTCTACCAACTACCATGGGTATTACATCTACCACAGTTACCATCCACCTGACTCTACCAACTACCATGGGTATCACATCTACCACAGTTACCATCCACCTGACTCTACCAACTACCATGGGTATCACATCTACCACAGTTACCATCCACCTGACTCTACCAACTACCATAGGTATCACATCTACCACAGTTACCATCCACCTGACTCTACCAAATAACTCATGGCTATCACAATTAACAACACTACAACAACTACCACTACCACAATTGACCAAAATCACAATTACAATTATCACCACCACCACCACCACCACCACCATCACTGACACTCTATTATTAGCATCACACCAACATAATTACCACAACTTAATACGGGGAGATTTGTGTTTATTTGTATTTATTAGTTAATTTATTTATGTATTTATTTATTACTTATAATTTCTTCGCAAGATGTCATCAAGTTTTAAATATTACCCACAAAACCCCCTTCGAGGTACATTTATACATTTTTCGATAGACAAATGTCCAGGTTCCTTCTATATTACAGGCTCGCTATCGATCGGTAAGACAAAATCGACACCTAAACGGCACAAAAGGTATAAAATCGCCAAACTAATGGGGCTAAAGGGAGAAGGGGGTCCAGAAAAAGCCCAACCACCCCCTTAAACTACCCTTACCACAAACACTCTCATCACCACCATCATTACCACCACTGCCACCTCCACTTCCATATCCACAACACAACCACCACCTCCTCCAACAAGAACAATGACAATAACAACACAAGAACAAGTTACTTTCCCACCTTTTACTAAATCTAATACATAAACACACGCCTTCCTTCTTAAGCACGCACACACACACACGTAAACACACACACACACAAAGAGGGAGGCACATCTCAGCTACTCTCTGTCATTTTAAACCACATCTCCTTTTAACCCTATTTGGTCCCAGATGGGTCTTTTTGGGCCTCTTCAGCTTCTCTCCTTTAGCTTGGGGATTTTAAGACGTTTCATCTTATTACTTTGGCGATAATAAGACGCTTCACCCCATTCAGGTGTCGATTTGTTTTTTAGACGAGCGATAGCAAGCCTAAATCTTAGAAGAATTTGGTCTGCGACCGGTACATTTGTCTATTGAAAAATATACACATTTATCTTGAAGGAGGTCTTGGTGAGCTTTTTTTTTTCTTCTTCTTTTGTTAGTTTAGAGGAAGTCTTGGAAGGCGTTTTTGCTAGCCTAGGGGACAAACTATAATACATTACTCTAAAATAACAAACACAAAATTCTGGAATACTCTCCCTAATGAAGTAGTGAATGAGGAGAGCTCCCAGGTTTTCAAGACGAGGGTTAACGCCTTTTTAGCTAGCTATTTATATCTTCCTGGCTATTTGTGGCCCCCACTGAGACCCTTCGGGGTATATAGTATAGTCTCCCCACGGCTCTTCGGTGGGGCTCACATGTAGTATCTGATAATAATAATAATAATAATAATAATAATAACAAGCACAATCCTCAATAATACTGTAATAATTAAACATAATATCATAATACCCACAAGAGGTCGGACCAGATAGAGTTAAAGGCCCACTAACATCAACTGATACTCTTTGTGGATGAAACACTAATAAAGTATGAACATGTAGAATATATAGCTCTTACAGCTGACTATGTGTTGTATTGACTAATATAATAAATACAAATATGTATAACTATAAAACTAAAACTGAATCCCTTCGCAACTGATTTGTTTATACTTCATGGGAAAAATAGGAAACTGCATTACTAAGTATCTGCGTCATATTAATGCCAAGTGTTCTCAATTAACAACATATCTCACTCTAAATTCTTCGTAATACCTGAGTAATCAAGATAGAGACATGGCAATTTACCGTCACCTGGATAACAGATTAGAGTATATGGCATCAACATTATGACTTCATGGGTGGACCAGAAATGATGATCCAGTACAATCTGAATATTATTTCCGGCAAACTAAATATGGTGACTTGAATTCTTATCTGGAATAAATAATTCATAAGACCAAGATAACGAGTTTTGTATCAATAACTAACAGCTTTGTTAATTGTTTTGGTCATTAGAAGTTGATAAGGCTTGTCTAATTGCCACTAATTTACTATTTCATAATTTTCCCGGACTTAAACGTGCAAATAAGGTGTCTATTTATTAGGTATTTGCTCATCATATTGTACAGTCGCACTCATTAATTCTGATACATTTTGAAGCTTCGAACTGAATAAACGAACCCCCGAAATTTGTATATATGGCAAAGAATTAAAAAGAAGATTTAATTAATCTCGAAACACCATTTAAAATGTATGTATAGTGTATTAATGACCACAGCTGTACCTAATCAATTTCTGGAATACAAAATAACAAACAAACATAAAAATATAAGTAAATAAACAAATAAATCTGATATCGGTGGACCTTTAAAGTTTGATAAGAATTCGGTCACCAATATCAAAGTTTCACAGCCAACAGTACCGAACCAGCCGGACATTTTCACCCAGCCGGTGAGACCGATTCTGCCCAAACTTTAAAGGCCAATGATTTTTCAAGCTCGGCCCATTTTTCGACCTTTTCCAATCAACAATTCCTCTTTTTTGGCTTAATATTACGAGTCCTTTATATATATATACTGTATATATATTATTTATTTTTTCTTAATCTAGCCAAAATTATCCATCACTATTTACCAATCCCGATAAAGTTCTACACATGATACGTAATGCTTAGTGCGTTGAATTTCGGTGTGAGTATCCTAGGTTCGAATCCTTAGAATACCACACCCGCCCAATCATCACTAAACTTCCGAACCGTCACCACCATTCATCACATATCATCCAAAACTTAAGGCACCCGTCATCACACTTCGTCCAAACCATTCTTATCACAATTCGTCTAACCCTTTAATACATTTCAGTTTACCTTTAAGCATCACAATTCATCCAGATTGTCACCACCATTTGTCCCGACTGTCACCACCAATCACCACTATTCGTCCCAATCATCACCATCAATCACACAATCACGACCATTTGTCCCAACCGTCACCACCATTCGTCCCAACCGTCACCACCAATCAACACCATTCGTCTCAACCGTCACCACCATTCATCCCAACCGTCACCACCATTCGTCTCAACCGTCACCACCATTCTTCCCAACCGTCACCACCATTCACCTAACCGTCACCACCATTCACCTCACCGTCACCACCATTCGTCCAAATCGTCACCACCATTCGTCCCAACCGTCACCACCATTCGTCCCAACCGTCACCACCAATCACCACTATTCGTCCCAACCGTCACCACCATTTTTTTTTTTTTTTACCACCATTCGTCCCAACCGTCACCACCAATAACCACCATTCACACAACCGTCACCACCAATAAACACCATTCACACAACCGTCACCACCATTCACACAACCGTCACCACCATTCGTCCCAACCGTCACCACCATTCGTCCCAACCGTCACCACCATTCGTCCCAACCGTCACCACCATTCGTCCCAACCGTCACCACCATTCGTCCCAACCGTCACCACCATTCGTCCCAATCGTCACCACCAATCACCACCATTCGTTAACCATCACCACCATTCGTACCAATCACCACCATTCACCCAACCGTCACCACCATTCATCCAAACCGTCACCACCAATCACCGTAATCCGCCTGCTAATCCCGGCCAATCACGGGGAAATTGTGACCCTGGGCGCGGCTGACTATTACGCGCGATTATTTCCGCCCATTACTTTTAGAATTAGTGAAGGGGTTAGTGATGACGGGGAGAGAGAGAGAGAGAGTAGAGTTTGAGTTAGTTAGTTGGGTATTGACGGGAAAAAAGGGGGGTGAGGAATGGGTTAAGAGAGAGAGAGAGAGAGAGAGAGAGAGAGAGCGTTACAGTTACAGTTAGTGCAAGGGTTATTGAGTGCTTCAGACGGGTATGGTGGGAGGTGGGAGGAGTTGAATTTGAATGAGAAAAAGAGAGGAATAGTTTGAAAGAAGAGAAGAGGGGGGGGGGGTAAAGAATGGGTTAAGAGAGGGGAGGGTGGTGTAGAGGGGGGATACTGTCTCCTATCCTTCACCTTTCATTTATATGTTGTATGTTTTTTATTTTTCACGTAACTTGCCGTAAACAGGTGGAGCGCAAGGTTAGTGCATAGTCTGTTTATTATTATTATTATTGTTGTTATTATTAATATTATTATCTAATTATATTCTTGTATAACCTTTTCACGTTCATCGTACCTTTCCCGTTTTCTTCATCTTTCAGTGTCCTCCACTTTCGTCTCTCCCTTTAAATTTCTCTTGACTGTTTCATTTTTATTTCTTATTTTTCTTTTCCTCTTTCTTATTCATTGTTCGTTGTCCATTTGATTTTTTTCTAGTGTTTTTCTTCTTTTATTTTGCTCCATTTTTTCCCTTGTTTCGCATTCTTTATATTTTCTATATTTATCCTTCGTTCCATTATATTTCATTTTTCTTTTTCAATACATGTTTACTGATATCCTTCTTTCAACCTCACTTTCATGTGTGTCTCTCCATTCACCTTTATTTTGGTTCTTTTATTTTGTTTTCCCGTTTTCTTCTTTCAAAAATTCTAATTTTGCTTTTCTCAGATTCTCCTGTGTTAAATATTTTACTACCCTCTCAGAGTTTACATCTAGTTAGTGTATCTCTTTCCTCTCTGTCACTACTCTCCTTTCATTTTTCTCTCTTCTCTTGTACTTTGTGAGCTTAATTTCTTGATTTCATTTTTTTCTCATAGCCTTTTATTTCCACTACATTTGATACTTTAATAGGTTTTCCTTCTTTCCTTCATTTCTTCGACATTAGTACCTAGACTGCCATATCCATAGCTTACTCTGACTGTTCCTTTTACTTATATATTTTCTAGATCTCAAGTGACGGCGTCTCTTCCGTGGATTGACCTCCCAATCTACCATGATTGGAAGCCAAAGCGTCACATTTTTCCTTTGCCCCTCAACTTTCTCTTCATAATTGCTGAGGGGCACAGGGCCTTGGGTGGGGCTTTGGTTTCCCGGGCGTTTCCGCATCCTCCTTAGCTCCCCGCTATGGAGTGGCTTCGGTCACCCAGGCTTTATTGTGGTCGGCAGGGAGGGTTCTTTGGGGGAGCTCGATTATGGCCTTGGCCTTATTCGGGGCCTTGGGGCTGTTCGGCCAGGCAGCTTGAGGAACAACAACAACAACAACAACCCTTACTTTGCTCTTACCTATGTTCTCCTGTATGCTCTCTCTCCTTTGTATGGTCTCTTCCCCCCGGACAGATCTCACACTTTTCCTTTAATTTAACGTTTATAACTCTATTGTATCTTAATTTATTTTATCGATCTCGTTTATCTGTCTTCTACCTTTTCACTGTTCATTTCTCCCTTCCCTCTCTTTTTCATTTCTCCCTCTTCATTAATTTTCTCTTCTATCGCTTCCTCCCCCCCCCCCCCCCTCTCTCTCTCTCTCTCTCTCGCTATCTCTCATTCGCTTGCTGGTTTGCTTGCTCTTGCTAGCTTTTACTTGCTCTCTCTCTCTCTCTCTCTCTCTCTCTCTCTCTCTCTCTCTCTCTCTCTCTCTCTCTCTCTCTCTCGTTTTACCCCTGGACTTTGAACATGGCGGCCGCGTTGCTCTTTCGTTTAAGTTAACCGTGAAGTTGGGGCCCCTTGCTTCGTTAATTAAGTGCGGCCCAAGTTGTGTGAAGTTGTTGCTGCCCGGAGAGAGAGAGAGAGAGAGAGAGAGAGAGAGAGAGAGAGAGAGAGAGAGAGAGAGAGAGAGAGAGAGAGAGAGAGAGAGAGAGAGAGAGAGAGAGCAAATAAAAACAAGCAAGGGCAAGACAAACTGCAACCTGAGAGAGAGAGAGTAAATGAAAGCAAGTAGAAGAGGGCAAGGACAAGCAAAACAGTCAACGAATGAGAGAGAGAGAGAGAGAGAAAGAGAAAGAAAGCAAGCAAAAGAGAGCGAGCCAGCGAGCGAGACAGAGACAGAAGATCCCCCCAAAGACAGAGGAGAAGCATCATCGTTTTACAAATTTGCGGCCCCAACAAAAGGTCCGCTTGTTCTTAATGAGTCAACATGGAGGCCTTCCCGGAAACCTGTTTTGGACCAGTGGCGGAAACACGCACATTACGGGACCAATACACGTCTTTAACCCTATTTGATCCGATGGGGGGGTTATTATTAAGACTGCCCCTGTTTCACTCCATTAGTTTGGAGATTTTAAGAAGTTTCACTCCATTAGTTTGGCAGACACAATTCCTGGTTCAACCTACACAATCGAACAGCAAAAAGAACCTCCGAAGTGTAAGTATTAGGTAAAGAAATAATGAAAAGCTTCAATTCAGTTCGGTATTTATCTATCTACTCAGGCCTAATCCCCACTTTTCCTTTTTGTTGGGGGGGGGGGACTCAAGACAGAGCCAGAATAGGGACAACACAAAACACAACATAAAACAATGAACACACAAAACCAAAATACACATTCACAAACATCTAGTTCGGTGTAGCTTCCAAAACATAAGGCCATAATTCATGTTCTAGACTCTAGAGTGTAATGTGCAGTTGGACATATAAGTTCTGTTCCTAGTCCTGATCTTATGTATGAAAGCAAAGTATATGAATGTATTGCGAGTGGGGTTCCTTCTAATTATCAGTTGTTTAACCCTTGTCGGACGGGGACATTTGTAACTTTTACTACCTGGCAGGCGGGCAGATTTGCCCTAAACGAGCATCATTCCATGCTCTTTTTCATGCATAAACAAGAGCCAGAGCGTAATACAATTATGTATCCGTGAAATGGCGATAATAGAGCTTTCCAATGACACCTGAATCATCCATGTACGACAATGGGTTCGCTTGCAACTATGTTGCAACGCGAGTACAAAAACCGTAAAATACCGTAATTTTACCCTGTCTAGCGAGGCGAGGGAGGTGTAGGTATGTGTTATATACGTCAGTAACCTCGCTAGGCTCGGGCCAAGCGGTGAGAGCCTGCCTGCGGTCCTCCCACCCCGTGGACTCTCTCTCAGAGCCGATAATGTGCTCAAAATCCCTTGCGACTTAAGTCGGGACCCGCTCTTTAGGCCTTGGTTCTCTAACCCGACTTAAGTCGAGACCCGCTCTTTGAGGGTTAATCAGATAAGTTAATTTAGTTAAACATTGAATAAGAAACTAATCTCGTAATTCAATCATGCGTATTATATTTCCATTTATAAGATCACGGAGAGGAACAGAACTTATGTGGGCAACTGCACTGTACAGTTCTCAGCATATTATAAGATTACACCAAGTCGAATATTTGAACTTAACTGAGATGGGGGATAAAAGCACCAAAGAAATGAAAGCAAGCAACGAAGCTCCACCAACAACAACAACAACTCCTACCACGCCGCCAAGGCAAGAGGGCACAAGAGCCATCTCACCATGTCCTAACAATGTGTAACATTAACTACTAACTTGAGCTCGACACATTATGTTAGAAGCATTGCTAAGAATGCCTCTAAAAAACTGGGACTCCTGTACAGAGTTCGAGAATTCTTCACTGACGAGCAGTTGGCCGTAATATATAAAAGTCATGTGCGTTCTCAGATGAATTACTGTTCACCTCTGTGGGGTGGAAGTGGATTGGTTGCATTGAGGCAGTTGGACAAAATTCAAAATAAAGCTATTAGATTAATCAATAACCCTGCAATCACACAGGACCTTCCTACATTAGCCATACGAAGAAACGTTGCATCCCTTGCATTATTCTACAGATATTTTCACAGCAATTGTTCCGAGGAACTTGCTTCAATTGTGCCGCCTCCACATCTTTCCCCGTAGAACTAGGGCAGCTGAGAGCGCCCATAAATTTACACTTTCTCCTCCACAATGCAGAACTTCTGCTTTTCAGAATTCATTTATCCCCAGAGCTACTACTCTTTGGAATTCACTTCCCTCGAATTGCTTTCCACAAACTTACAATCTACAAATGTTTAAATCCAGTTGTTACAAACATTTTATGAATGGAGGATGCCTTTAGGCACATGGACCTTTTTGTTTTATCTGTGTTTTTCCTTCCTCCGTTCATTCTCTTAAAAAAAAAAAAAAAGAAATCCTGCCCGGGTCGCCAGCTTCACCTCGCCTCATCCCTCATCCCCAGGAAAAGACATACGAATAAGAGTCTCCACGGACAACCACATAACAACGAGAGATGTCCAGCTTAAACACCAGGAAGGAGAAATTGACCATAGACAAAAACACACCAAGAAGGGCTACCATCATCGACCCAGACCCTCCAAGCACATCCACCCTTCTAGCAGCGAGATGTCTAAACGGGAGGAACGTCGAAATTGGTAAGACCTCTCCAGCCCACCTCACCATCAACACAGTTGGAACGATATCCTTGACCGCACAGGCAGGCTAGGTATCTGGAAGACTTGGGCTAATTACAGAGAAAATTGCCTTGAGGGAGTAAGACACTGGTGGAACTACTAGACGGGTTTTCTCAAAGATACCTTGGATTTACACGTATCCTTGTTGGGCCACACTGGTGCAACCCAACATCGAGAACATTGCCTTGGTATAGGAATTACTATAGCTAGATTATGCAGCAATGGCCATGCGCTTTAGCTATAGTAAGCCTACAAACACAGTAAGACTGGTTGGAAGAGTGTAAGACACTGGTGAAACAGCTTCCTTCTAAGTCAGGGCTTGTAGTGGATTGTAGTAAGACACTGGTGAAAAGACTCCCTACTTAAAGTCCCATGATACAAGAGCGTAAGACACTGGTGGAATGGCTCATTTCATGTAAGACCTCAACATCAAAGTCTTCAGAAGATCATCGAGGAAGTCTTCCCTACCTTCTATCACCGTCACACGACAGGACCACCACCACGGACCAGGAAGTCGTCGGGAATCTGCTCAACATCTTCCCCTTGAGACGCCTAGAGGATCCTCGATCGTGCTGTTATAATATTGCAATTCTGTATCTCTATACACATGATCAATGTTGAATAAGAATAATCTATGTGTGTACTCTGTGTTATATTATTCTTATTAGGCTACTTTCGTGCTTGTGTTCTTGTGTGGTCTCATCTTCTCCAGTCGAGTAAGAAACCTACCTACAGTATTAGTCTATACAACCCCAGTAAACACCTGGTATAACACTAACCATCAACATTACCGGTACTAGTATTTTACTGTTTTATTCCTGTAAATTAGAGTACAAAGGAAATCAAGCAACAACAGATATAGTGACCCTTCTAGGCTGCTTGTCCTCCAAAACACTGAGGATCAAGTGTCCAAACAGTGGTTTAGAGTGGGTAAGGGAACATTGGGAAGGGAGCTACTGCCCTGGAACTAATGTCCGTGGCAGGACTAGGAAGTTAGTAGGGGACATACGGGTTAGTAACTGAGGGGAGGATAAAATAAAGTTATTCATTTACAAACGCAGTCAGTCCCGGGTTTGATGCGAGATATTTGTCTGGGCGGAGTTTAAATGAATCAACGGTGCTGCAGTCTATAACGTCTCGGGGAAGCCCATTCCACAAGTTGACAACTCGATTGAAGAAGAAATTCTTAGATTCGTGTGAGTTAAAATATTTACCAATAATTTGGCAACCGTTTCCCCGCGTGTAATTAGATTGGTCGATAGTGAAGTACTTACTACAGTTCATATTGTCGATGCCTTTGATGATTTTGAACACTTGAATTAAGTCACCTCTTAATCTGCGCTGGGTTAAAGGAAATAGATTTAATTCTGTAAGACGCTCTTCGTATGGTTTGTTCTTTAGGCTAGGTATCATTTTGGTAACTCTACGTTGAACTCGTTCTAGCTTGTTTATGTCTTTTTGGTAATAAGGGCACCAACATTGAACGCAGTATTCCAGAAGAGGGCGGACTAAGGAATTGTGAAGGGTTAGGATAACGTCTTTGGATTTATGCTCAAATGACCAGCCTATAAAGCCAATTATTTTGTTTGCCTTCTTAACAACTTCTGAACATTGTTGACTCGGTTTTAGGTTACTCGATATTGTTACTCCCAGATCGGTTTCTCTGTTTACATTCTTAAGCTGAGTGCCATTCATCGAATAGTTTGCTTTCTCATTTAGGTATCCGATATGTAGTACTTTACATTTATCCGCATTGAAACTCATTTGCCAAATTTGGGCCCAATGTGACAATTTATCTATATTGTGTTGCATATCGTCAACTTGTTCTTTTGAGAGTACGCTATTTGCAATTTTTGTATCGTCAGTAGAGGTATGATGCAGTTGAGATAGCCTAGTTCTGAAGCATCTGGGCTATATCAAAACATTGTATTGTCTCATTTGTGTTCGATGCTAATTAAAGTGGGTGCGTCGCGATTGATGCTCTTAATTGAAAATGGTAAACAACTAAAACAAGTCGGTTTGAATGGCAACTATGCAGAGGATACACGGAAGCAAGACATTGAAAACAGTTCCACTAAAATTAGGTTACCATGTAATGCAAAGCGAATAGAAACATCGATGGTGAAGTGACTGCACATATATAGGCTACTTCTCGACCTTCCCGACCTCAGGATGTTCAGGCTGTGATCTAAATATACTAATCATTGCATGAAAGGTGACTCACATCACGTGAATGATGAATTCCGCACATCGCTATACTTCTTCCACAAAGTAGTCACCTTAACCCCTTGAGGATTATGACGCGTTTTAACAGTTTATTTTGGCTAACATTAAACAATTTGATTTAGCATGAGAAGGCTCTCTATGAATCAAAGGGATAACACATATATTAATTAACCCTCTGACGCCCAAATTCTGCTCCTAACTTATATAAAATCGTCTACTGATAGCCTGAATAAAAGGAAGACCAGTGTCATCAAATACTGAAGGGGCTAACTATAGACGCTTATGAACCTGACCATCCACACCTTGAACCCGCCTGTGCACTACCAAACATTATGGGTGTGTAAAGGGTATATGATGTCAATAATCTACCCTTTGATAGGTAGCCTATGTTGGTAGTAATATTCCCATCTAATATAAGGAGAGAGAGGTAAATAACTCAGTACACCTAGTGATCTTATATGCCTTCTCCATACCTTATAATTTATTATTCCATGGATTTTGTTTTTTTGTTTTAGTGTATGACCAGGATTACGCATTTGGTATGGCAGTTATAATTGTGCGTGCATACAAGTTCGTTAGGCTAAAACCCAAGCGCAGTGCGATATGTCCGGCACATTATGAGCTAGTCATTTTAACGGTGTATGCAAGCCCGTGATATCTGTAATGTTCAAATTATTCCATTGTTTTTACGGTCACAGGACAAGTAGCCGTATTGCCAACATAATACCGTAATTGTAACGGTCACAAGCATAGCGTACCTAACCATCAACATTACTGGTATTTTATTGTATTATTACTGTAATTTAGAGGTATGATGCAGTTGAGGTAGCCTACTGTAGCCTAATATTGAACAAGGTTTAGGAAAGTCATAATTTACAGTCTTTTGCTGTTATCTAGAGGATAATTTTACAGTGTGTGCAGACTGTGAACCCCCACCCCCTACCTGTACGTACACGCTCAAACTGGCTTGGAGGCTACTGAAACTTGACGGATTAACATGAGGGTTTATGCCAACCCTAACGACATACACGCGTTCTGTTTGGATCGTCAAGTCGTCTGGTCAAGCATCATACACGCCAGTTCGAGTGTTGCATGTGCGTATGTATAAGACAGAGTGTGTTTGGGTGTGTGATACAGGTATGCAATCCTCACAGGCCTGTACAAACCGTCAAACTATTCAGTCCCGCTATTCAACTTTCGGACTGTCGACTCTAACAGCATAGGCTATATTATACAGTACACTGACAGCGGTAGGTCCCGGTAGCAGACACGGCCGTATAAAGGCAGAAAAACACTCTTTATCCGCGAGTCAACGAAATGAACAACACGTAAGTACTTAATCCGTATTGATCAATTTGGTCCTCCCCCGGCACCCCACCTTCCCCCAAGCTACCCTTTTAATCTCACATTTATACCCCCTCCCCCAGGCACTCTCTCCCCTTTATTGTTTATTATCAGGCTAGTTCACTACGACTTATTCACCTCTCTCTCTCTCTCTCTCTCTGCCACTGAACTCCATAAACAAAGTAATGGAGTGCAGTGCTCTGTCCCTATTATTGTTTATCATCAGGTTATTTAACTTTTCCATATTCTCCTATTTATTTTATGCTTCTCTTCCCTTTCTTTCCATACGTGCGCTCGTGTGTGTTTGTGTGTGTGTGTAATAACAAATTATGTAAATACTTAGCACCTATACGATCCAATACATGGCGATATCCCTTTATCAAGATGGTAGGCTATACTGATTTGTTTGCGGCAAGGCTTGTGGAATTTGTTTCAAATTATAGACTCACTTCATAGTTATAAGCAAAATAATAGATTTCATACTCGAGGTAGGAATAATTAAACAATATATCACTCCAAATTAAATATAGTACTGCTATGGCATAAACAAAAAGAAAAAAACAAAGAAAATGTGGATTCGTCAATCTTTTAGAGAAGGAGAATTCGACAACGTCCGTTCTCGGCAATGTAATATCACATTTCGTTCTTCACCTTAAATCACTATTATTTCAAAATGCAAAGGTGGTATATTATGGAACCTTGTATGTGGTTAGGTATTCATAAAATTATAATGAAGTATGATGCATAAATTGCCGGTGTACTCGATTACCGAAATGTCTTATGTGCAGTGTATACAAACAAGGTGCCGCACGTGTTGCATCGGCGTCAGTTTTCGTGTTTTTAGTGTTCAGTGACGTGTGTTCGCGATTAAAACTATGTTGCTTCACCAGAAACGTGTTTTTTAGTTCCGTCATACCTAGGAGAAGCCGAGTGACTAAATAAGGCTGCCGTGGTTCCTTTAGTTGGCACCTCCGGACTCCGGTATTGTCCCGCTTTGTTTAGGCTAGAGTTCTTGGTTCTAGTTGGCTTTGAGAGGCTCCGTGTCCTGCCTGACGTGCATCAATGTTGGCGCTTACACATGAAGAATGTGGGAAACTAGGCCATCATTTGACAGGTAGGAACCACTGGTATTATTGCAGAATTGGCAGTTTCTGTGTCAATTGTCGCCTTGTCGGTAATTTTCAACAAGACAGTCGAAAGGTTAATTTGGGTTATTTTCAGCCCAAACTTTCAGAATACATCTAGGCCTATATAGCAGACTGTAGCAGTAACACTCCCCGCCTACTTAAAAAAAGGAACCGGTACTTACATAGCCTAATACAGAAAGGCTAGGCCTACGGGTACTTTAAGTCTATTAATTTTATGGGTGTGTTTCAAAGTTATAGGAGTTTTTAGTAAATATTTATTATATATTTAAATCTCAAACGCGATTTGTTAACTTTCGGTAGAGTGAGCCGTAGGCTAGGCCTAGGCCTATACGATTATAGAACACCGCCAAGATATGTTTGCATTCGCTTTGTGTACCGTACGAGAACAAGGTGCCACATTATTGTTAGGGAGCCTATAATATATGCGGTAGGAATCTGTCTAAATCCTTTATTTTGTGGTTTTCGAAACACATGCCGATGATAGGCCCTATCCCTGTTGTTGTTGGTAGAAAATAATTATTTTTATTCCTCGTTACTAAAGGTAGGCTAAATACCTATTTTAACCTAACTCAACTTAGCCTAACCCAAGTCATCAGCGGGGGTATAGGGGCAGCAGCTCTCACTTAGGACACTAGTTCAGGTTGTTAGGTTATTTTTAACCAGATCTAATTTTGGGTAGGTTAGTTGCAATGTATAAAACCTAGGTTAGGTACGGTAGTTAGTTTAGTGATTGTGTCATATTTTAGCCTGTTTTACCTTATATTTCCAGCATAATTCAAGCCCTGTGCACACTTCAGGTTCAATATTACCGGTAGTATCGTAAGGTAAGAAAGCACAACATGCAAAACTGTATACGAAACTGAAACATTTATCGAAAATCGGTCATCGTTAGCAAAGCTTGTTCTGTTGCTAGCCTACTGCTGATGTAACCAAATCCCGCGCGGTAACGTCATCAGACGTACCGGTATGGGATTTATTTTTAAAACAAACACATTTCATAATGCAAACAAATCCAAAATCTTTGAAACGCACCGACAAAAAAGCACACTGTAAGTAGAATCGATTACTCTCCCTGTAATTTGTAAGCGGTTCTTTAACAGGCGGAGATTTTTACTGCTACTAGGCCTATTACCAATACCAAATGCTGTACGAGAACAGGTTTACCTTTTTTGTATCTAGCTTTAGAATAACCTGTAATCATAACTTAACCTTAGCCTACCAAAGGATCCTATACCCCAATTATATTTAAGAAATTTTAGTTTAGATAATTAGGCTAGTCTGGAAAATATTACCGAAACTACCACTAATTTTTCAGAGTATATAAACAACCATGTTTTGCCTTGGGATACAGGATGGGTTGTTATTGAAATCAGCATATATTTTGACAGTAAAAGTTTTACCGCCATTTATAGGGAGAATTTTATGTTTTTACAGTGCTTTATATAGTGCACATACAATGCCTTTCGGGTGGTTCAAACAAATTATAATATGATCTTTGTAACATCCTGATTCTATAATAGCCTTCAAATATTGAGAACAAATTAGTGGTAGTTTAAGTAATAAGTACCGGCTAGTCTAAAGCTAGACGTTAGAATAGGCTACCGGTATACCATTTGAGGAAATATGTGTTCATACAACATATTTAGGCTATTCATCCTATGAATATATAAATGTAGGCTATTCTGAGAGTTCAGGCTAAAATATATCGGTAAAACGCTCAGCCTATTTTATTGAAAATTACCCGACAATAATTTGCAATTGAAATTACTGTAACTAATGTTGCAATTGCCTCACGAAGCTCATGTCCGCATTTATTTATATAGGCTATTGAGTTATTTTATGTATTTTATTGATGGCTAGATATGGGCCTTAGCGGACACTCCAAACATCTTGCCAGAGCCCATTAATGTCAGTTAAATCCTTACTAGTTCTACCTCTTGATCTTAGAGTTGATTTCATTTGAATAAGGCCAAGAAGTACCGTATCTGTGCCACAATTTAAACCACATATCACATGACTCGAACACAAGATCCGCCTGTGTGAGGTCACACATTGGGAAACATGAAATAATTATTCACCTAGATAGTTAGGCCTATTATGAGGTACCGTATGATAGTTACTCGTGGGACACTTAGGTTTTATAACTAGATACCGGTAGTATTATTATAGCCGCGATGATTGCCAGCGAGTTTGTGTTCAAGCATGATCCAACTTAATATACTATATAAATAGTAACGATATTAGTATTACCGGTACCGTATCAAACATAATTTTCGCACCCATGAACAAATTCAACCTTCCTGATAGATACAACAGATGATTATTTTGTATTTGATTAAAATGTTAATATCCGGTTCAAAAGTATGATTTGACCTGCTTTTCATTGTATGTCACTAGTTTTATCATTTACATGTTTTCACAAAACTTTTTGCCGTAATAATTTCTAGTTTGACTCAAAGCTTTACAATATAACATCTGCAGCAGGTTAGCTTATGTTGGATGAGGTTGGGTAGTTAGGCTAGAGATAATCTTTATATAATATATATATATATATACATATATATATAAGGGAGTTTCATGCATTGTGATAAAACTAACTGATAAGCTTAGGGAATTTAAACCCCTTACAGGCTTACACCTCTTCACCCAACTGACTCTAATAATTCCCTACCATACCTTACCCTTTTATAGCCCACTTCACAATCCTCTGCCCGGGAACGGCGAAGGTCCTCAATTAAGTCTGTACCAAAATTTTATTTTTATTTTTTTACATAGGAAAAAAAAAAAAAAAAAAAAAAACACTATACAGACTCAATTGAGGACCTTCGCAGTACTTGGGCTAACTCCCTTCCCAATCCCCATCATAACCCCTCTTCCCAGCCCCCTTTGTAACCCCCCTTCCCTATCCCATTTGTAAACTCATTCCCAATCCCTTTTATTACTCCTCCTTGTGTAAATCCCTCCACATACCCCATCCTAACCCCCTTACCGGTGACAATGGCAGCAGAGGCAATTAGGATACCCTGGATAGAAGGCTTGGCTAATACTGTGTAAAGGGGACGAGCTACAATATGGTAATAACAGATAATCATCATTTACCCTAATGTTTGTTTGGCTTGGTTGACATATTATTGGCTATGGGTATTTGTTGTGTGGTTTGTTACATTAAACTATAAAGGTAGTTAATCATGTTAATTATTATATACGTGTACCTTAGTTAAAGTTCTTTAAGTTGATTGGAACATGGCGTCTAAAAACATAATAACATTATAGTACTGTATGTGTGTGTTCATGCATTGCTGTGCGCATTTAGACGCTGGGTTCATATTATTAGGCTAGAACACGCTACTAATAGCGAAAATGTATTCGCAATGTACGGTATATATATATATATATACTGACGGTAGTGAATTAATTGGATGAAACTCACAGTGAGTTGAATCCTGAAAACGTTAAAGAACAAGGAAAGCGTCTGAAATTTCCTTTCAATAGAGTTTGAACGCAATGCGGGATGAACAATACACCCCGCCCCCTTTCTCTCGTAACTACTTGGACCCACTGTTTTCGGCGCAATGCATCAACTTCGGTCCCAATACAGTACCGTATCAACCAATTCTGGCCCTTATGTATACCTATAGTTGAGTCGAAATTCTGATGGATTAGTTAATTCAGACTGGTATAGGCCTATAGGTGAGTCGTGGCATACGGGACTATGTATTACAATCCCTTGCAGTAACATGTGGTATTGCAGTGGACAATCTAAAACATTGATGAACATTATTATATTTAAACATTCCCTCAAAACATATGACGTAGTTACTATTTTCTCTTATTTAATATTAACTTCCGGTATCTCAAGTTTAGGATATTATAGTGTACCAGCTACTTATGCAAAAAAGGGTGGGGGGAGGGGGGGGGGGGCACAGATGAGAAAGTGTGTCCTCAGAGGGTAGAGTGGAATAAAGATGTCCGTCTTGCTATTTTGCCAAGGATAAGGTAGGAGAGTGGTTAGAAGATGAGAAAAAGTATGATCTTAGGGTAGAGAACAGAACAGCGAAGAAGGGCAGTAGGAAGTAGAAGAGTGAAAGATGACAGGCTATGTGACACGCGCTATAACGGTATGCTATACTGGTATACAATGTGAACAAACACGATTTTTGGCCGCGATTTCGCGAATTCATTGGCTACTCTATTTTTGAGGATGGAAAATAGTTGTAGTTGATTATCAGAATAATGGGTACCCGGTACCAGTATTGTAATTTTTATTATGTTTTTGTTTCGTATTATTGTTAATAGTTAGGCCTATAGCCTATATACCAAAGATTGAAAATTTTCAATACAGACTATCGATTTCAAACGTCACTAGGCCTATTAATCAATAGGCTTATATGATTTTATGAAAATCCGACACTTGCATACAACATATTTGGTTAAAACAAGTACCACAGAAGAAGGTGCCAGACGTCACCGGTACTGTTCGTTTTTTTCTGCATTGATGATATTGCCAATATAATTTTCCTGCCAGAAGACATTGCACTACGGATAAAGATGAAATACTTGCAAGCTCCTATTTATGTGTATGTAAATAGAGCAATAATATCACCCCATTCATCTTGCATCAAATATTGCAGTAATGAGCACAAATTATGATAATTCAATAATGACCTTTCTTACACCTGGCAATAAGGGTGAGGATGGGTGTGGTCAGGAAAGAATGATGTGTATAGTTTACCCTCCTCCCTCGCTCCTCCTTTTATCACATAGTCTTCTACTTCTATGTACGGTACCCTTGTTTGTTTTTGTTTTTTTTAGAGGGAGATTTTTGTTTTTTCTGGACATTAGTTTTGAGATTTTTAAACGTTTGCTCTATTACTTTGGTGATTTTAATACTTTTCGCCCCATTTATTTGATAATTTTAAGTTCTTTCGAGCCATTAGGTGTCAATTTTTTATCCTGGCGGACGATAGCGAGCCTGAAATTTAGAAGAAACCGACTTTTTCAACTGAAAATGTACAAATTTCTCTGGAAGAGGGTTCTTGAGAGTATTTATTTAAACTTAATGGAGGTCTAGGGGGCAAACTATTTTGTATTCTTCCCTTAATTCTTGTAGTCTATCTATGAAGTTTCCGGTCATTATATACTCCTATTTTCATTATGCATAATTTAATAAGGCTTAATGTAATTCATCAAGTTGGCATTTAATTATTTGTTTAATATTATGTTGCAATTTGCAATATTCTAATATATTCCCCCTGCCCATTCAATTGTTCATGCATTTACTCCTTTCTTCGTTTCTCCAATTTAGTTCATTGTCAAATTATCCTTTTCTTGGGTCTTAATATTTTACATAAGGGTGTGTTTTTTTCTGAATCGCCATCTCCCTCATGTTTAGTCCAATTCGTTTTGAAATATTAAAGTGTTCGCCTCATTACTTTGGATATTTTTAGACTTTTCGCTCCATTTCTATGTCATTTGTAAAACCTTTCGTGGCATTTAGGTGTCGATTTTTTTTCGTCTACCGAAAAATGTACTAATGTATCTCGAAAGGGGGCCTTTTTTTATGGAGGTCTACAGGGAAACTAAATAGATACGGTAATTAACTAAATAATTCACCCCATTATGAAATTAATGTCCTCGATTTGAATTAGACTACCGGTATAATGATATTAATGATTCTATGATTATTCCTACACCCTTTTACCTCATTATACTAATACGGTCATTCACCAACATCAACAGTCTCGATTTATTGCATATTATTTTTTCCCTCACTATCACCTTACATCTATCATTTGAAGCCTGACATAATATATAGGCCTAGAGCTAGCCTATTAATAGTATGCACCATATTATATTATTCTCCATTTTCCCTTTTATCTTGCATATCTTCCTCTCATTTCTATCTTCCAAATATGATATCTCTCTCTCTCTCTCTGTGTTCCCCTTTTATCTTGCATATCTTCCTCTCATTTCTATCTTCCAAATATGCTATCTCTCTCTCTCTCTCTCTCTCTCTCTCTCTCTCTCTCTCTCTCTCTCAGAAGATACACCAGGTGGGTTGATTACCTGGGTGTTATTAATCAGTCTGGTCTTCCTCTCTCTCTCCCTCCGGCTATACACCCCCTTATATCTCCCCCCCTCCCCCCATTTCTCCTCTCTCCCCTTCTCTGTATCTCTCTTATTCCCCTCTCTTCCTCTTTTCCTATATTTTAGTTTTTATTTATGTCTGATTTTAGCATCTATTTCTTTCTTTCACCTATATATTTGTTTACTTTATTTATGTCCTCTTTTCTGTTTCTAAGCCACTGTGTCCTTTTCCTCATCTGTTCTTACATATGTTCTGATTTCCTCACGCACCGTACATATCGAGCCAATTTTATTTATATGTGTGTATTTATCTTCCGCTCGTAATTTGCCTTGGCACTTTTCATTACGGAAGCGAAGCATGAACGTTGGTTGAGAGACTCAGACCAAGAGTGAGAGCAGTGGAAATGAATTACTTAAGAAGTGCGTGCGGAGTTACATGGAGGGATAGACAGAATAATGAGGAAGTAAGAAGGAGGTGTGGTGTGGAGGTAGATGTGCTGGAAAGTGTGAAAAGGAACAACTTGAGATGGTTCGGCCATATGGAACGTATGGAAAGCGAGAGAATGCCTAAGAGGGTGTACGAGAGCGAGGTGGAGGGACAGAGAGGAAGAGGTAGACCGAAAAAGAGGTGGAAGGATGGAGTGAGGAAGTATATGAACGAAGGCGGTGCTGGTTGGGAGGAGGGGCGTCGACTGACTGGGGACAGAGATGCATGGGGGCGGTTCGTTCGTGGCCACCCCTTCGGGGATCACGACGTCGGGCAATAGATAGATAGATAGAGTTTTAATTTCCTTTTTCCTTCGTTCATTCAATTTACTGGAACCGGTAGTTTAAATACAGAAATGGTACTGTATTACGTGCTTAGACTTTCTCACTATCATATTTTTGTTTCTTTGTTGATGTTTTTGTCTATGTGTATGAAAGAAACAAAGGGCAGGTTGCCTGTAACGAGTGTCTCCCCCAAAGCCAAAAGAGTGACAGAGCCAAATTCAAGGGGCGTTGGGATCAAAATGCCTGGACACACGAAGTTTAAAGCAGTCTAAATCATAGAAAGAAGGAAAGATTGATTGGGGGATATAATGTTAGTGCAACTTTATAATGTGTATGCCACAGACTAAGTGTGTTTTTACCTCACTGATTAAAGTGTTCCCTTTCTATTATTGACACTACCGGTACGGTACTCTTCTTTCTAAATCTCTCTCTCTCTCTCTCTCTCTCTCTCTCTCTCTCTCTCTCTCTCTCTCTCTCTCTCTCTCTCTCTCTCTCTCTCTCTCTCCGTCCCCCTGGCAGACAATATAGTAATACTTTTACAATCCCCTCCACTGCTACCGCCTTCATTATCTCACACTTTTTGTTACTTTCACTTTTATTTGTGGAGCTAGATCTTTTATATTATGTTTTTTCCCTTTTCATTTTTATTTGTTGAACCTAGGTCTTGTATATTAAATATTTTGTTTTTCCTTTTCACTATTATTTGTTGGAGCTAGATCTTTTATAATAAGTTTTTTTTCCTTTATATTCGCTAGGCTACCTGACATTTGAACTGACCATTTTAAATTATTTTAACTATGTATTTCCTCGGATTTAAATCTGAGAGCCACTTCTAAGCTGAAGGATAAGCTATAAATTTTCAGTTTTCAAATTGCATGTAGTAATTACACACACACACACACACACACATACATAGAGAGAGAGAGAGAGAGAGAACGAGAGAGAGAGAGAGAGAGAGAGAGAGAACGAGAGTGAGACTGTTTATGTGTGTTTCTCTCTGATTGCCTGGTTGTATGTATGCGTGAGAGTACTGATGTGTATGTGTGGGCAATAGGTGTGTTATTTGAGAGTGTAGGCCTATGTTTGTTGTACCGTATGTGTTTGAGAGTGTACTGTATGTGTGTATAAGGTGTAGAGATGGCTACCCCCAGGTTTTATTGATCACAGCAAGGGTAGGAGCCAGGTCAAACGTCTCTACCCTACCGAACCCTAAGAGAGAGAGCGAGAGCGAGAGATACACATACATTTACAGTATATGCCGGTATGCATGCCTACATATTGACAGACTGACAATTGTTGATGACAAACTGCGCATTTAAGTTGCTAGAACTTTTCCTCGACACTAGTACAGTACTTTGTAATAACCTGTGGGAGAACTATTTATATGACACCGTTAGGGCCCTTTACTCATCCAACTATCCCTGTACTCATCCAACTGGTCCTTTTCTCATCCAACTAGCCCCTTACTCATCCAACTAGCCCTTTACTCATCCAACTGGTCCTTTACTCATTCAGGTAGCCCTTTACATATCCAACTGGCCCTTTACTCATCCAACTGTCCCTTTACTCATCCAACTGGTCCTTTACTCATCCAACTGTCCCTTTACTCATCCAACTAGCTCTTTACTCATCCAACTGACTCGTTACTCATCCAACTAGCTCTTTACTCATCCAACTAGCCCTTTACTCATCCAACTGACCCTTTACTCATCCAACTAGCCCTCTACTCATCCAACTAGCCCTTTACTCATCCAACTAGCCCTTTACTCATCCAACTGGCCCTTTACTCATCCAACTAGCCCTTTACTCATCCAACTAGCCCTTTACTCATCTAACTAGCCCTTTACTCATCCAACTGACCCTTTACTCATCCAACTGGTCCTTTACTCATCCAACTAGCCCTTTACTCATCCAACTAGCCCTTTACTCATCCAACTGGCCCTTTACTCATCCAACTGGCCCTTTACTCATCCAACTGTCCCTTTACTCATCCAACTAGCTCTTTACTCATCCAACTGACTCATTACTCATCCAACTAGCTCTTTACTCATCCAACTAGCCCTTTACTCATCCAACTGACCCTTTACTCATCCAACTAGCCCTCTACTCATCCAACTAGCCCTTTACTCATCCAACTAGCCCTTTACTCATCCAACTGGCCCTTTACTCATCCAACTAGCCCTTTACTCATCCAACTAGCCCTTTACTCATCTAACTAGCCCTTTACTCATCCAACTGACCCTTTACTCATCCAACTGGTCCTTTACTCATCCAACTAGCCCTTTACTCCAACTAGCCTTTTACTCATCCAACTGGTTCTTTACTCATCCAACTTGCCCTTTACTCATCCAATTGGCCCTTTACTCATCCAACTGGTCCTTTACTCATCCAACTAGCCCTTTACTCATCCAACTAGCCCTTTACTCATCCAACTTTCCCTTTACTCATCCAACTTTCCCTTTACTCATCCAACTGTCCCTTTACTCATCCAACTGGTCTTTTACTCATCCAACTGGCCCTTTACTCATCCAACTGGTCATTTACTCATCCAACTGGCCCTTTACTCATCCAACTGTCCCTTTACTCATCCAACTGGTCCTTTTCTCATCCAACTGGCCCTTTACTCATCTAAATGTCCCTTTACTTATCCAACGTTTTACCCACAAGTTGTTCCATGCTCCGTCTATTTTGTCATTGCATATAGTGTCCCCCTTTTATATTCTAGTATTCTATTCTTACAAGCAGTATGATTATAAAGTAGCCACATGGTTTTTCACATTTTGTTCGTCCATTATTTTGTCCATACCTCATCCATCACCCTTTATTTACGGACCATCCATCGCTCCTCCTTATTCGTGTACGATACTCTATTCTTACAAGCAGTATAATTATAAAGTATGTCACATGGTTCTTCACTTACTGTTCGTCCATTAGTTGTGCCATACCTCATCTATTGTATTATCCTCTATTTAT
>CM064513.1:39154167-39204167 GCA_032716605.1 Paralithodes platypus | reverse complement strand
TGCCCCCCCCCCCCCCCCCCTCTCTCTCTCTCTCTCTCTCTCTCTCTCTCTCTCTCTCTCTCTCTCTCTCTCTCTCTCTCTCTCTCTCTCTCTTCTCTCTCTCTCTCTCTCTCCTATCTCTCTCTCTCTCTCTCTCTCTCTCTCTCTCTCTCTCTCTCTCTCTCTCTCTCTCTCTCTCTCTCTCTCTCTCTCTCTCTCTCTCTCTCTCTCTCTCTCTCTCTCTCTCTCTCTCTCTCTCTCTCTCTCCCATTACACAGATTGCCCCATGCCCTATAGTTCGATGTGTCTGATTGGGTGTGCGTGTGTGTGTGTGTTTGCAGGTTATGTGTGTGCGTGTGCGTAAATGCATGTGTATGTAATTGATGGGTCTCTTCCTTCATTCATGCGCGGTTGATCTGTGTGAGTGTTTTTCAATACAACCATGAATGAATAATCGTTTAACTTTAAGGGGAGGTTTCTTTCATTTATTCTTTCATTCATTTATTTAATCATTTAATTGTTTTCTTTTCTGTTTTAGTTTCCTAGCTATACCTCCATCAAGATTAAGAAATACCTGCAAGACCTCTCTCGGGATAACTTGTGCATTTTTCGGTAGAAAATGCAGCTCGTTATGGCTCGGCAGGAAAAACTCGACACCTAAATAGCAAGAAAGGTCTTAATATTGGCAAAGAAGTGATAGTGGTGCAATATATAACAAAACAGACGGATATGTTCGAAACCCAAATATATATAGAAATTCTATAATGTGATATTATTTATAAATGAAATGTGTGTGTGTGTGTGTGTGTGTATATGAATGTGTGTGTGTTTGTGTGTGTGTGTGTGTGTGTGTGTGTGTGTGTGTGTGTGTGTGTGTGTGTGTGTGTGTGTGTGTGTGTGTGTGTGTGTGTGTGTGTGTGTGTGTGTGTGTGTGTGTGTGTGTGTAATCCTCGCTCCCCCATCTATACATCACAGGCTACATACTACCCACCACCATGCAACACACAACAATTGATCGGGCACAGTGCAGTACATAATAATGTTTAATGTACAGAACACTAACACGGCGGTATGTCTCGAGCCTCTCTCATCGATCTCTGGGTATCTGTTTACGTCTGCCAGTGGAATATCTATCTGTATATCTGTCTATCCATGGTATCTATATTTTAGTCAATGTTTATGTCACCAGCTCAGAGGTACGGTATGTTTCGACCGCCTCTTTCTACCGGTGTAATTCACTTACTTGTTCGTCAAGGGGAATCCACGCAATGCGAGCTAAGCTCATTATTATCGCGCCTCCTTAACTGGGAATGTATTGCGTGAAATGCATGTTACGTGTTTATGTATCGTTGGAATGGCTGTTGATGTGTGTGTAGTCTGTATTTCAGCCAATTGGCGACATCTGGAAACGAAGGCTTAGGGTTAATATGTACGGTACCATTCTCACTACGGTACCAGTCTCACCCGAAGGCTTAGGTTGACCAGTAGCTTAGGTTGACCAGTACGATACCCATCTCACCTTGTAACCGATCACCAACCCCAGATGGGACGTCACAACTTCGTCCACTTATTCCAGGTTCCTATTTATACTGCTAGGTAAACAGAGGCTACACCGTTAGGAAACTTGCCCAAATGTCTCTTCCCCGCCCAGGTCTCGAACTCGGGACATTCTGGTTGTGAGCCAGACGCGCTATCAGTTACGCCGCGGTGTGTGTGTGTGTGTGTGTGTGTGTGTGTGTGTGTGTGTGTGTGTGTGTGTGTGTGTGTGTGTGTGTGTGTGTGTGTGTGTGTGTGTGTGTGAGATTTTGCTTTTCTCTGCACTATTATCTATAGATTATTCACATTCAGCAGTATATTTATCGATGTGTATGCAGGAGACATAAGGCAGGCTGAATGTAACGTGTGTCTCCCCAAAAGCCAAAAGAGTGACAGAGAGCCAAATTCAAGGGACGTTGGGGTCAAAATGCCTGGACAAACGATGTTTAAAGCAGTCTAAGTCATAGGATGAAGGAAAGATTGATTGAGGGAGACGCCGTTAATTCCCAACTAAACAGTTCCTCTAAACAATGACATTTTATTGAAGTACTGTGTGAGGCGTAAACCATTTAGTTTTCCTTAATGCTAATAAAATAAAATATATTTAGTTCAAGTACAGACAATATCAACCGGGAATTTGTACAACTTTCAGTAAAACGTATATTACCAAGTCCACTATTCCTTTGATCTCCCCCCCCCCTCTCTCTCTCTCTCACTCACTCTCACTCTCACTCTCACTCTGTCTGTCTGTCTGTCTGTCTACCTACCTATCGTTCTATCTCCATATATTTATCTGTCTGTTTATCTATCTATCTATCTATCATGAATCTATCGTTCGGGTTGTCTTTGTCTATACGACTGTCCCTATTAGTTGCCTACTTAGCGATCTGTAGCCCTGTCATGGTACTAGGACATCTTTCTGTATTATATTGTGGCTATCATTAGACGATGTTTTACAGTTTAGGTAGGGAATATGAATATTAGAGGGGTAATTGAGATAGACTGACTTTAGCCAAAGTTATAGTAATGACATTATATAGAGACGATTTTTTATCCTTATTTTACATACACACACACACACACACACACACACACACACACACACACACACACACACACACACACACACACACACACACACACACACACACACACACACACACACACACACACACACACACACATATACACGAAAACATAAAACATTAGAATGTGTTAGACATGTTTAGGGAAAATTATTTAATCATGAGAGCAGCTAGTAAATAAAAAGTATTATTTTATATTGCGTGGCACACTAAGTAGTTGCGGTCTAATATGTAAATCAAATTCTCAATGTCAAATGCCCTCATTGTTACCTGATTGTTCGTTGAAACATGTCACTCATGCAAGCACACAGCAAAACATACACACAAACACATATATATTTTTCAGCTGAACCGTGAGTCCTGCTACTTTCGAAAACCGGAAGTTATGGGGACCTTGTTGTTCATCAGTACAAACTTTTCACATTATTACTGTATAGTTAGACCAATATATATACCCTGTTCATTATAGGGAGGCCAGAAATACCCAACACAACCTCTCATAACTCACAAACGACTACATTGATTATCTGTTATTTGGAAAGAGTCAACCAAGATATATTGTAGGTGTGAAAATGTATAGCCCATTTGCTCTAGACCTTTTTGAGTTATAAGAAGTTAGGGATTCTGATGTTAGCCTAATTATAATGAATAGGCTTTATATATTTTAGTGTGTGTGTGTGTGTGTGTGTGTGTGTGTGTGTGTGTGTGTGTGTGTGTGTGTGTGTGTGTGTGTGTGTGTGTGTGTGTGTGTGTGTGGTGTGTGTGTGTGTGTGTGGTGTGTGTGTGTGTGGGGGGGGGGGGGGGGGGGGGGGGGGTTGTACGCGGCCACTTAAAACATATACGGTATTTTTTCCGCGCCATCAAAAAGATTTGTACACAGAAATTTAGCTGTGATAATGGGGCCGCAGAGAGAGAGAGAGAGAGAATATTGATAGATAGAACAATATAAACAATAGACACCTAAATAGCACGAAAGGTCTTAATATTGACAAACAAATGTGATGAAAGGTCTTAAAATCGACATACTAATGGGGAAAACATCTTAAAATCTGAAAACTAATGGGGCTAAACATGAGGGAGCAGAGGGTCTAGAAAAACAACTCATCTCCCCTTAACCAGTTCGAGGGTATAAAATGTGTGGGAATTTATGACCGCGACTGTATACTAACAAAATGGGCTAATAAAAGCAAGGAATAAAAACGATAGATAGTTATAAGCAATGAACTACATACTACATTAATTTGACTTAATTATAAAGTAAACTTACTGTAGATTATGAAGTAAATTATGTATATTAATTATTTTATAAAACTAAAAGGGATTTGTTTATACTGTGAAAGCGGATTAATTAGGGAATAAAAAACCTCTCACACAATGTTTGCCAGCTATACAGTATATACGATATATACATGTTTTTATTATTTAGTTTTTTAAGTCGAGGTGTTTGTCTCAATGGATAAAAACATTTAAACATGGCGGTATGTTTTTTTCCCTAGCGGCTGGATACGCTAATATAACAACTTATTTACCAGAAAAACAACTCGGGATGGCGGTTCTACAGATTATGAATAAATAATGTCCAAACTGAATTTGATATTACTTGGGTATTATTCGTATAGTAAATTTTGTCAGGACCAAACTCATATTAATTTTTAGTGTGAATCATGAGTTTCCTGTGATTAAATATTAACTATACAGTACGGTGTATATATATATATATATATATATATATATATATATATATATATATATATATATATATATATCGCGTAATTGGGCAGTCGTAGGGATGTACAGGCTATAGCTTGAACATTTAAATATGCTCAGTTATGATTTAGTGATGATAATGTTTGTGCAAATATGATTCAGACAAATAGTTATATAAGTATTGTTATAATGTACTTATGATAGCTGGTATTACAGTGATATTACTCGTATTATTCACATACATATACAGTATGGTGCAGGCTCCACTAATAACATAAAGTTTTAAATATAATTATAGTTAATCTCCTTTTCGCGCAGGGATGCATATGTTAATTTAATTAGTTGGGATAAAAGGATATGATGTTCATTTAATTATCCTTGATGATGATTATTATTTATATTTATATACCGGTATATTTTATATTTTTAATATAAACCAGGGTATTATACACTGTTCCAAATAGGTACGTCAAAACATATACCTGTACCACTTAGCCTCTGTAACTCAAAAAGGGCTGGAGCAAATGGGCTGTAATTAGTTGCACACCCATTCCCTGGCTGACCCTTCCCAATGGTAGAACTATTAGCTCGATTACTCTAGTCGATGTTGAGTTATAGAGGTTAGTGTTCAAAAGTTTTGGCCTACTTATTTGGAACCGAGTATAACATAATAATAATAATAATAATATACAGAACCTAGGTATTACAAATTATCTTTTTCCCACAGTTTTCCCTTCAGAAGCTGAAGAGTTTTGTAGCCAGAGTTAAAAGTATGGTATATTATAGTTAACGTAAGCTATAGTGTATGTTAATGTTTTTAATGAATATATTAAGTACTGTACGATTCTTCTCTGTTTTTAATTCAGGATTATTTGCACACATATGCATTTCCGTGTAATTTTTATCAATGCATATCTCGAAGCAAAGAAGGGGACAGATGAAGTAGTAGGGGGTGAGGAAGGGAACTGGAGGAGGACATGAAGGGGTCGGGGCTTGGCCAGCATGCGTGAATTGTATCTTTTTGAGAGTCTCTGCAGAGGGGGACGGACAGGAAATAACATGAATACGGGAAACTTGAGCCAAGTAATCAGTAAGTTTTCAGTACATTCCCTGGTCTTTGTCACTGAAGGCAAGTGAGGACCTATAAGTCTAGTCACTGTAAGTAGGCGAGAAGTCATGACCTCTAACCTTTTGTAACTCAAAAACGACTTGAGTAATCGATCTAATATTTCTACCATTTGGGAAGAGTCCGCCAAGGAATAGATGTGGAAATTTACAGCCAATTTGCTCTAGCCCTTTTTGAGTTACAGAGGATAGAGGTCATGATTTCTCGCCTACTTACAGCAAATAGACTATAGTGCCATCCCCGTGTTTACATTGACGACATCTGGACTTGAAGGCTTGGATGACCTGGACGGTACCCTTCCAACTATAGTCTATTCGCTGTAAGTAGGCGATAAATCATGATCTCTATCCTCTGTAACTCAAAAATGGCTACAACAAATTGGCTGTAAAATTTCACATCTAGCCTATTCCTTGGCGGACTCTTCCCAAATGGTAGAACTATTAGATCGAGTCCTACACACTCGCACACACATTTGTCTCATTCATTATCGGTGGCAATTACTATAATTTTGACGTTTTCTTAGCCAATTATTATAGCATGTATACAGTATTGCTGTGTTTGTAGCTATATAAGAGGTCCTGGAGCATTCATATAGTACTCTAATTGTAATTGCGACGACTATCATACCATACTGACTGACTAGAAGTTTGGTACAATTACATTTATTTACACCGACAATAATCGAGTTTGTCTAGGAATACAGGACTATAATCGGTTACCGTATTGAGAATTCAGAAAAAAACGACTAAATACTCTGATTAAGAACACATAACATTAATAAATCCAATATTAACAATACTCAAAGAATAAACCAGATTAACAGAATTAAAACTTAAATTCATCTGCTGTTAATGGCTATCCACAAAAGGTCACCAAGACAAACCATTGATTTTACCTGACTAATTACCATAATGACTAAGGGATTGTGTTCTTATATATCCCTTATGATTATCCTGGTGTGATAAAGACTAATTACTATAATGACTAAGGGATTGTGTTCTTATATATCCCTTATGATTATCCTGGTGTGATAAAGACTAATTACTATAATGACTAAGGGATTGTGTTCTTATATATCCCTTATGATTATCCTGGTGTGATAAAGACTAATTACTATAATGACTAAGGGATTGTGTTCTTATATATCCCTTATGATTATCCTGTTGTGATAAAGACTAATTACTATAATGACTAAGGGATTGTGTTCTTATATATCCCTTAGATTATCCTGGTGTGATAAAGACTAATTACTATAATGACTAAGGGATTGTGTTCTTATATATCCCTTATGATTATCCTGGTGTGATAAAGACTAATTACTATAATGACTAAGGGATTGTGTTCTTATATCCCTTATGATTATCCTGGTGTGATAAAGACTAATTACTATAATGACTAAGGGATTGTGTTCTTATATATCCCTTATGATTATCCTGGTGTGATAAAGACTAATTACTATAATGACTAAGGGATTGTGTTCTTATATATCCCTTATGATTATCCTGGTGTGATAAAGACTAATTTTGTGTTACCGACATATATACAAAAGTCTACTGGAGATATAATAGACGTTCCTGATTCTCTCTCTCTCTCTCTCAGACCACGAACTGAGCAATGGGGATCAGTCGCTAGGTGGGGAAGGGGTGTGAATGAAGGAGGGTTACACATAGTTACATAGATACACTGTCTGCACAAACGCTGCGGTAGAGTTGAAGGATACCTGGCTAATTCTACAGTTTGTGTTCAGTACTGAGTAGACTAACAGGATTGTAAATATACTTCCGTCTAGGCAGAGATATAGATAGATTGAGAGAGAGAGAGAGATATATATATATATATATATATATATATATATATATATATATATATATATATATATATATATATAGAGAGAGAGAGAGAGAGAGAGAGAGAGAGAGGGGGGGGGGGGGGGGGGGGGGGGGAAGGATAGGACGAGGGGTAGAGAGCTCTATAAATACACTAACCAACAATTCCTGCGGCCCTGACGAGTTGATCCGCCCACTAACAAAACAATAGCATACACATACAACAAAGACAAACACAGAATAATGCATGAAGAGAAGGTAAGAGCGAACAAGCCACATAGACAAGGCTAAGATGATAATTAATGAACAAACCAAGATTAAAAAGAGAGGAAAGGGAAAAAGAGCGGGGGGGGGGGGGAATGATGATATGAGGGGGAGGGGGGGGGGGGGAAATGGGGAGGGGGTCTAACCGCAGGGTCTCCTCTCTGTAATGGTAATGGTCTTCAGTCATGGTAGCTGGGGAGAGAGAGAGAGATAGAGGGGGGGGGGGAGAGAGAGAGATTGAATGTTACGCGTTTTAAGGAGGTATTTTGTTAATACTCATTCTGTTTATAGAGTGAACAATGCAATGCTTCAATTATTATAACCATTGTAATAGTTATAAGTACAGCTAATAAGAAAATTAGATAGATAGATAGCTAGATGGATGGATAGATAGATAGAAAGATAAATTCAGAGAGAGAGAGAGAGAGAGAGAGAGAGAGAGAGAGAGAGAGAGAGAGAGAGAGAGAGAGAAAGAGAGAGAGAGAGAGAGAGAGAGAGATAATGATGCCATAATCCTGGGTCTGACACATGTAGTCTAAATTACATCGCCATCATTACATTTTTCACACATATTTTTCCATGGAAGAGGGGAGAGAGAGAGAGAGAGAGAGAGAGAGAGAGAGAGAGAGAGAGAGAGAGAGAGAGAGAGAGAGAGAGAGAGAGAGAGAGAGAGAGAGAGATAGAGAGAGAGAGAGAGAGAGAGAGAGAGAACATGATAACGAGTGAAATAATAATCCCATTGCAGCCGTCTAAATCAATCATCATGTCCTCTTGACCACAGACAGATGTAGGTCTCTCTCTCTCTCTTCTTTGCTATCCTTTCCTTCCACTGTCCCTTACTCTCGGGTTAGCTATCTCTACTAGAATTAAGTCCTGACCACCTCGCTGGGATCGTAAGGTCTGTGTGGTCAGTGTATCTATATAAATATATGTAAATCTCTCTATCTCTCTCATTTTCTTCCACTTTTTTTATTTGGGAGTGTGCTATCTCTACTGGACTCTAGTACTAAATCTCGTTTGGATCGTGTGGTCTATGTGGCCAGTATATCCATGTAAATCTATGTAATTATCTCTGGCTGGCGTAATTAGTATACGTCAGCCTACCGTGATCATGTGTCATTAATTACAAATAATAACGTTGATAATAACTGCCTCAACCAATCAGCTGACCACTGTTTTAATAGCTTTAATATTTGGAAATGCGTTGGTTTTGTAACTTGTGATTAATCAATTACATTCCCAACTGGCCTTTTGATTATTGAAATAGGTAATGAAATAGCCTGACTGTCGTTACGGGGAGTGACCTGCTTTTTTTCTCTCCTTTCTCTCTTTCTCTTGCTTGTATCCATTCAGCCTACCGGTACTGTTTTAAGACGTTTATCCCCCAGGTGTCGATTTCTTCCTGGCGAGCGATAGCGAGCCAGCATTGTATGGCTAAGTTTGTACATTTTTCGATTGAAAAATGTTCCAGGCGTAGCCGGATTTCTCCAAAACAATGCTGGCCCGCTATCGCTCGCCAGGAAGAAATCGACACCTGGATGGGGATAAACGTCTTAAAACAGTTGGCTGAATGGGGCCGAATGGATACAAGCCAGGGAAAGAGAGAAAAGGAGAGAAAGATAAAAACAAATCCTGTGACCCCCCTTAAGTAAAGGAGGGGTCTACGTGAGTCAAAAGGTTAACCGAGATCAACTTTACCCCTTTGATTCCTAGACGCCTTTCCTAAGCTGTTGAAAATCACCTAATAATAGCCAGAAGAAACTGGTAAAGCACGTCATGATCCTCAAAGGGTTAAATTCTGTAGTCAGGAAATGAATCCCTTGGAATATGATAATAACACATTAATAGTAGGGTAGCAAAGTTGTTAATCTAATCCGTGAGTTAGTAGATCAAAGAGTGTCTAGCAAACTATCAAGCCATGTTCTGGTTGTCATGTTCTGGTTGTCATGTTCTGGTAGTTATGTTCTGGTAGTCATGTTCTGGCAGTCATGTTCTGGTAGTTATGTTCTGGTAGTTATGTTCTGGTAGTTATGTTCTGGTAGTCATGTTCTGGTAGTTATGTTCTGGTAGTCATGTTCTGGCAGTCATGTTCTGGTAGTTATGTTCTGGTAGTTATGTTCTGGTAGTCATGTTCTGGTAGTTATGTTCTGGTAGTTATGTTCTGGTAGTCATGCTCTGGTAGCTATGTTATGGTAGTCATGTTCTGGTAGTTATGTTCTGGTAGTCATGTTCTGGTAGTTATGTTCTGGTAGTCATGTTCTGGTAGTTATGTTCTGGTAGTTTTTTTTTTTTTTTTTTTTTTTGTTTCTATATTCCAACTTACTTCCTCTCGGGCATAGGCTGAAAGCCTTAACATTCACCGCTTTACAATGAACAGTGAAGCCCGTGAGGTCTTGTTCCAGTATAGGGAGTGAGACATGTGAAGCACGTAGAGTACAACGAGCACCTGCCATCTTGCCTTCACATGAGGCACGGTGCTCACTCATGGCCCGAAACGACCCCATCTCTGAAGCCACCTCGTTCCCGTGCTTCACTGTCTCACCACCTACACTCGGACTCTCACACTTACACACACACAACGCCACCTGTTGAGCAGATAACTCACCAGGCATTGCACCCCTATAGCCTATTTTGAATATGGGAATATTCATACAGTGCTATTTAATCAGGGAACAATGAGGGTATTTTATTGACGTTTCGGTGGGCTTGTGGTAATGCACTGATACTAGGTACAGCACAAATTCCATCCCAATAATATCTTCCCATTGATACATCGGGATTTGAACCCGGGACCTTTGGATTACCAGGCCAGTGGCAAGACCACTCCACCACACCTCCCCTTATGTTCTGGTAGTCATGTTCTGGCAGTCATGTTCTGGTAGTTATGTTCTGGTAGTTATGTTCTGGTAGTCATGTTCTGGTAGTTATGTTCTGGTAGTCATGTTCTGGCAGTCATGTTCTGGTAGTCATGTTCTGGTAGTTATGTTCTGGTAGTTATGTTCTGGTAGTCATGTTCTTGTAGTTATGTTCTGGTAGTTATGTTCTGGTGGTCATGTTCTGGTAGTTATGTTCTGGTAGTTATGTTCTGGTAGTCATGTTCTGGTAGTCATGTTCTGGTAGTTATGTTCTGGTAGTCATGTTCTGGTAGTCATGTTCTGGTAGTTATGTTCTGGTAGTCATGTTCTGGTAGTTATGTTCTGGTAGTCATGTTCTGGTAGTTATGTTCTGGCAGTCATGTTCTGGTAGTCATGTTCTGGTAGTCATGTTCTGGTAGTCATGTTCTGGTAGTTATGTTCTGGTAGTCATGTTCTGGTAGTCATGTTCTGGTAGTTATGTTCTGGTAGTCATGTTCTGGTAGTCATGTTCTGGTAGTTATGTTCTGGTAGTCATGTTCTGGCAGTCAGGTTCTGGTAGTCATGTTCTGGTCGTCAGCCGTGAAGTCAATCAATAGAATGACGAACCTGAAGTTAGTGATTTATTCTTATCAGTAGGTATGTCTGTCACTTGGTATGTCAGTTAGTCATAAGTTAGTCAGTCAGTCAGTCAGTCAGTCGGAATATTAGTCACTATATGTATTCTAAGTATTCAAGAAGACAGTAATTCAGTCAGTCAGTCAGTCAATATGCATGTCAGCACTAGATGAGTCAGTTAGTCATTCAAATGTAAACAGTAAGTCAATTAGTCAATAGACAAAGTAGTTACTGGGTAAATCATTCAGCTAGATACGAAGTAAATTAGTCAATCGGTTAGTCAGTCACTCAGTCAGTAGTTACTCTATGGTTACGTTCAAGTTTGATAGTGTAACACGTTAGTAAGCTTCTCTACCAGTTAAACAATCGTCATTCAGTAAACACGTCAGCAAGTGAGGCCAGTCCCCCCCTCAGAGAACGGTAGTGAATCATGAGATCAGTCAAATATATGGGGCTATCACGATTACTTCATCACTGTTATTATCATCCCCCCCCCCCTCTCTCTCTCTCTCTCTCTCTCTTTTGCATGACAGTCACGGAGTCCAGCTGTTTAGGGGCCCAAAATCTTCTTCACTAACCTTTCTATTTATAAACATCGACTGGAGTAATCAAGTTAATAGTTCTACCATTTGGGGAGAGTCGGCCAGGGAATAGGTGTGGTCATTTACAGCCCATTTGACCTAGCCCTTTTTTAATTACAGAGGATACAAGTTAAGATTTCTGGCCTACTTATAATAAATGGACTATAGTGTAGTGGATATGAGGGGGGTGAACTTGCAGGGGGTTGGGTGGGGATGGTGGGCTAGTCCCATCGTGGATGTGTTTAGACGAGTTAACCAAGCTGGTGTTAGATTATGTTAGGCTTGCATGTTTGATGTGTGGATTCTATGTTTTGTTTTTGTCTGTGTGTGTATGAAGGAGACAAAAGGCAGGTTCCCTGTAACGAGTGTCTCCTCAGAGCCAAAAGAGTGACTGAGAGCCAAATTCAAGGGACGTTTGCGTCAAAATGCTTGGACACACAAAGTTTAAAGCAGTTTTAAGTCATAAGATGAAGGGAAAATTGATTGAGGGAGAGAGTTCTCGAGTTCACTAGTTGAGTAGAAGAAAGACTGAACAAAATTGCCAATTCTTGGATTGGAGAGTTGGACAGAATTGGAGTGGGTCTGTGTTGAAAGGCGGTTGCCTCGCACTCGCCGTATGGGAGGGGGTATGCACTGAGAGAGCTCTGAAGAACACTGATTGTTGTAGTAGCGATAGCAGAGTGAAAGAGATGCAACATTGCGTCGTGTAGATAGAGATTGTAGTGAACTAATAAGAGGAAGTGAATTTGATGAGGCGAAATGTTTGTGACTCTACTCTTTCGAGAAGTGCGGTATGGGTGGAACCTCCCCACACATGCGAACAATACTCAATACATGGGTATACTAGTACGTGCCCCTATACAGCTAAAACATTCTACTGTCAGCTAAAATATTCTACCATCAGCTATAACAATATAAACAATCTACCGTCAACTAAAGTATTTTATCGTCAGCTAAATCACTATATAAGATAATCTACCGTCATCTAAACAATTTACCATCAGCTAAAACAATCTACCGTCTAATCTACCGTCAGTTAAAACAATCTACCATCAACTAAAACAATTTACCATCAGCTAAAGCAATCTACCGTCAGCTAAAACAATCTACCATCAGCTAAAACAATCTACCATCAGCTAAAACAATCTATCGTCAGCTAAAACAATCTACCATCAGCTAAAACAATCTACCGTCAGCTAAAACAATCTACCGTCAGCTAAAACAATCTACCGTCAGTTAAAACAATCTACCGTCAGTTAAAACAATCTACCGTCAGCCGGTCAGTCATCTAGCATTAGAAATTTCCCAAACGGAGTCCCGCAAGGATCCGTCCTGTCGCCCGCACTCTTCAATCTGTACATGCATGATATAAATACACCAAATTCACCCCAAATAACCATAGCCTCCTACGCAGACGACATAACACTCACAAGCACACACTCACAAGCACGCACCAAAACCCAGACACAGCAACAAGACTCCTTCAAGACTATCTCGACACATTACATGAATGGTGCACTACAAACAGACTCAATTTAGCCCCAGCTAAATCCACTGCAACCCTCCTCACAAGCTGGACAGGAGAGCACGATTACGTCCCGGGACTCAACATAAACAACACACCCCTAACACACACACACACACACATACAAAATCCTAGGAGTAACATACGACACCCAAATGACATTCAAATAGCACACCACAAACACGAAAAAGAAACTGACACCCAGACTTAACGCCCTCAGATCACTTGCCCACACGAAATTTGGACACAACAAAGAAACCACCACCACAGTCTACAAACAATACATAAGATCAGTTATGGAATACGCAAGCCCGGCCTGTGCTTCTAACCTAGCTGAAACACATCATAAGACCTTACAGACTATTCAAAATAAAGCCCTGAAAATCATCACAGGATGCCCAGCTACGACACCCACAGATCACCTACATCAAGAAACCAAAGTCCTCAAAGTCAAAGATCATCTAGACATGAGAGGCACACAATTCCTGGCAGCAGCCTCCGCGAAGCAACACCACCCACTACACTACATGGCTACACACCCACAGACACCAAGAAATATCAAAACAACACCCAGCACACGCTATCACACACAAATACTGTCTTCTCTCCCTCCCTGCCCACCCCAAACCAACTTCCGGAAGCACATCCATACTCATATCACTCACCGTTCCATCCACTCACTCATAGAAGCTGCAAGCACGACCTCCCGAAATCCATCCTTCTGAATCCTCCCTTCCTCGCGAGGACAGAGTCCACCGGGCCAGGCTGAGATGCGGACACCATCCGGCTCTTCTGAGCTATCAGAAGAGACTGGATGACTCCGTCGTCGACACCTGCCCGGGTTGTAACACAGCACCCCATACCATTAAACACATCATAGAAGACTGCATTTCACACAACCACTTACGCTAACAACACAATTTACACTCTTTGAGAGCTCTGTGGGAAAGCCCGACTGTGGCCATGGCCTTCCTTAGGGACTCGGGGCTGTTCAGCCAGGCAGCTTAGGGAACAACAACAACAACAACAACCGTCAGCTGAAACAATCTACACGCAGTTAAAACAATCTACCGTCATCCAAAACAATCGACTGTCAGTAAAAAAAATCTACCGTCAGCAAAAACAATTACCATCAGCTAAAACAATCTACCATCAGCTAAATCAATCTACCATCAGCTAAATCAATCTACCGCCAGCTAAAGCAATCTACCGTCAGTTAAAACAATCTACCGTCAGCTAAAACAATCGACTCAGCTAAAAAAATCTACCTCAGCTAAAACAATCTACCGTCAGCTAAAACAATTACCATCAGCTAAATCAATCTACCGTCAGCTAAATCAATCTACCGTCAGCTAAAAAAATCTACCGTCAGCTAAAGCGATCTACCGTCAGCTAAAACAATCGACTGTCAGTTAAAACAATCTACCGTCAGCTAAAAAATCTACCATCAGCTAAAACAATCTACCATCAGCTAAAACAATCTACCGTCAGCTAAAACAATCTACCGTCATCTAAAACAATCTACCGTCAGCTAAAACAATCTACCGTCATCTAAAACAATCTACCGTCAGCTAAAACAATCTACCATCAGCTAAAACAATCTACCGTCAGCTAAAACAATCTACCATTAACTACATACAAACAGATTATAGTTGTTACACTGACTTACTTACTGTCACACCTATCTAAAGCTTTTAGGTTAAAACTGTATGCAGGTGAGCACAGATATTATTTGTCTTCAATCAAATAGAAAGCTATGATTGAAGTTGTCATATTGTTGAAGGTTTATCGCACGCTGTATAACTACCTACTATATATATATATATATATATATATATATATATATATATATATATATATATATATATATATATACAGTATTTATATAGATAAATCATCAATACCTATCTACCTGACTTTCTTGATAATTCATATATTCTTGTTTTTTGTTTATGGTATCTATAAAAATAAATACCCTCTATACCTCTTGCATCCCTCTCCCTCTCTCTCTCCCCAACAACTGTCACCTCCTACCATATGGCTGCCTTATCTTAGTCTCCCCTCCTCTTCCCTCTGTATTTCCCCTCTCTCTGCATTACCTACCCATATTTAGTTCAGTGTGTCTGCTATTTTTACATTTTATCCCTATTCCTCATTATTGGCTTTATTTTTGTTTTTCATTTAATCACGTTTTACCCTTTTTCGGCATTCCAACCTTCATACTTTTTTGTCTTGTTTGTTTAATTATAATATACTTGATCCATTACTATCTGATGTCTATAATGTTATGCTGTTAAATATTTTTTATAATTTTATTTTATTTTATTTGTTGCATGTTCGAGCTATTTATATATATATATTTTCCTTCCTTTGACTTTTTAGCTAAACATTCAATTATTTGTTTATTCTTTAAATCAATGAGTACTCATTCAGGTTTTTGCATTACCGTATCCATTCATGTATTTATATATTTATACTTTACTCTGGCCCAGCTATTTTCCTATCCCCCCCCCCCTCCCCCCCATAATAATTCCCCTTTTATGTTTTTATAATTGTTTTTCCCCCTGGCCCTTTAAGCTGACCCTCATATTCTCCCCTCACTCCCCCCTCCCCTCCCCTGATTATAGCTTGATTATATCTTAATTACAGAGCGTGGCTGCCTCTGTCCACTACCCCACCTCCCTCCCCTAACCCCCATCCCCTCTCTCCCTCTATCTATATATCTGTCTGCCTATCTCTCTATCTATCTATCTATATTTTATTTTCCTTCTACTCTCTCTCTCTCTCTCTCTGTTAAATTATTTATAGATTAAGGAAACAATATTGCTATATGGAAATATATGAACACGTACCGGTATATATATATATGTGAATGGATACATAATGTGTATCTCTCATGTATCTGTATGTGTACGTGTATACTGTAAGGTAAGCGTAACTCTAGTACGGATGTATGTTGCAGATATATTTATTAACCAACACATGAGTATTATCAATGACGACCAATTCGAGTCCTATTATCCATGTGCCTTGTAAAGAGAGTTATCTCCGAAAAGGCTCAACCTTTAGGTATGTGCATTATGTAATATTGTTCTAGTTTTTATGAAATAAAAAGGATTCCCTTTATCTTTCCGTGCGTCCCGCTCCCCTGCCTAGCCTACCCTGCCCCTGACCTCCTGACCCCCCTCCCTCCGGGTGTGCATGCGTGTGTGTGTAACCATTACATCACAACAGGTCACCACACAGCTGCTGCCTCCATCACTGTCATCATTAACAGACACCACACACGTGGTATAATATATATTCTGTATATATATATATATATATATATATATATATATATATATATATATATATATATATATATATATATATATATATATATATATATATATATATACCCGGTATATATATATATATATATATATATATATATATATTGCCAGTTGACAGACTACAGTCACTACATTATCCTCGAAAGACATACTGTACATATTAAATACAAAAACCCACCATAAAACGTTTCGGTTTAAGCATAAACTATAATTTATTCAAACTTAAAATAGAAAGTGAAAACCTATGCAAATGGCAAAACTAACCTTATTGATATTGATAGGCTTAATATTATCATACAGATTAATGAAGCCTTAGATAACACTTTTAAGTAATTACACTTAAAATACTTTTAAATTTTATCTTAGGTTTCATTAAATAGAATAAACATAATTATTAAGAATAATTGGTAAATTGATATCAAATTTAGTACCGTATGTAAGATTGATTTTTTAAATCCCCTTCGTGTTACCTTTATTTTATTTAGGAAATACCAATGCACATGTATAACAGGTCTTAAGTTTGTGTTCCTAAATATATAAAATTACCTTTTACATTCGTCCACAAAAAATTATGCTAGCATTTGGGATTTTGAATCAACATATACAGTATATTATACAGTCTTACACTATGATCATACTCTGTTTGTATTGTTTAAATGTGTTATTATTAAATACCGAATACCCTTTCTTGAGCTTCACACACACACACACACATACACAATCGCCGATACATGTACATACACATACAAAACCACAAACTGACACTCACACACACACACACACACCCTGACATACACACACCATAAGGAGACCTAAAGGGATTACCAAGACTCCCTTTGAAGACCACAATCATATTACCCTTTATACCATCATCTCCAACATCCACTGTCACAACACCTTTCACACTGTCAACACCCTCACACTATCAACACCCTCACACTTATTATAACCTCACACTATCTCCATTATCTTCAATACCCTCACACTATCAACACCCTTCACACTACGTCAACACCCTCACACTATATCAACACCCTCACACTATATATACACACTTATAATATTATCACCTCATACTATCTCCATTATCTCTAATACCCTCACACTATCAACACCCTACACACTATTAACACCCTTTACACTATATCAACAGCCTTACACTATATATTTACACTTATTATATTATATCCTCACACTATCACCCTTACCCTTTATACGATTATCTCCAATACCCACACACTATCAACACCATTCACACTATAAAACCAACACACTACATCAACACCCTTCACATTGTTGGGGGGGGGGGGGTTTCTGGACCCCTTCTCTATGTTTAGCTCCATTAGTTTTGATATTCTAAGACGTTTGCCCCATTAGTATGGTTCGTGTAAGACCTTTCTCCCCATTTTAGTTGTCAACTTTTTAGACCTTTAATTCATGTCATTTAGGTGTCGACGTTGTCCTGGCGAGCGAAAGCGAGCTTGCAATTTGGAAGTTATTTGTTTAAGCGTAATGTAGGTCTAAAAAAAAAATATATATATTACAAAACAAAAATATTAAAAACCTATCACATAACCGTCACACTAGCCTCTGACACAGTACTCACTAATATCTTACGCACCCATAATTAACACCTTTCACACTACTAAGCTTAATCTGTATTATATTCACACGATAACATTCAATTATAGTATATTTTTTTTATAATTTAGCGATAAATGACGTCCCCCCCCCCCCCCCCCCCCACACACACACACGGTTATTGCTATCTTTTATAGCAAACTATTCTGTTCTGAAAATTGGTATAAGTATGTTACAGAGACAGCAGTTTCTCGCATTCCCATTAAATATCGAGAAATCAGCTGCTAAAAAAAATATATATATTCGTACTTTGGTAACTGTGATTAAGCATTAACATTCAATGAAAAGACAAAGGTATCTACAATGCCATAGTTGTATTCTTATTACTTATCCTTACATTTTGCAAGTAAGGTTTTCGTCAATATAATTAATGTATATTAAAACAGTACATGACCTAGCACTGAGCCCAGTGGCATACCACTAAGTATATCCTGCCAGTCGGATTCTCTCTAACATTTATCACAACTCGTTATTATTTATCCGTCAGTCATTCGCCAATCCACTGTAGTATTTTCCTTTGTGTCCAGTGAGATTATATTTTAGAGTAAGCTTCAGTGTGGGACCTTGTCAAAAGCTTGTATAAATTCAAAGTAAATGACATCGGCAGCTTTGTTTTCATCATGTAATCCATTTGTTAATTTGAATTGCTGATTTGAACTGTTGTACAATATATATATATATATATATATGTAATGTGTGTGTGTGTGTGTGTAGTGATACTGAACATATACGATGTACAGTATTTGCTAACATATTACATAGAAAAACTAGCAAGACTATACACATGTGGAAAGGCAAAGATAGAAGGTATAAGGATAGAATGAAGAAGCAGAAAAGTAGGGAATGGAAGAACTTGAAGGACGGAAATTCGGAGGGAGGGATGAAAGGAAGGATGCAGATAGGAAGGAAAGATGAACGGACAGATGCAGGGAATCTATTTTATTAATTTCACTCCAACACCAAATACCTCCCAATCAAATTAATGAAAGCATGTGATCCACCGGGATTCGAACCTGGGTTACCACACACAAATTTTAAACACTCATAACCATTACACCATCGAGATAGTTATAAGTACAGCACATGACAACGATATATATCCATTTATCGAATACTGGATATTAATCTAATCATGTACTATATATACCCAACCGTACTTATGAATAGCCTAATGATTAAGGAGAGATGGGCCCATTTTGGGTATGTTATTTAAATTATTCCTTTATTTCTTAGTTTTCTCGCTAAACCTCCATCAAGCTTAATGAAGTACCCCCTAGACCCCTCTGCAAGATAAATTTGTTCATTTTTCGGTAGAAAATTTTCCCGGCCAAAGGCCGGTTCCTCTTAAAATTTCAGGCTCGCTTTCGCTCGCCAGGAAAAAAATAGACACCTAAATGGCACGAAAGTTCTTAAAATTGACAACGAAATGGGACGAAAGGTGTTATAATCGCCTAACTAATGGACCGCACGTCTTATAATCTCAAAACAAATGGGGCTTGACACGAGGGAGAAAGGGGACCAGAAAAACGGCCCTTCTCCCCTTAAATGAGATGAAAGGATATTCATGGGGCACAGATCATAATTATAGACCAACCTCGCTACGAAATATCCCTGAACCTGACAGATAGAGACATGGAAGGGAGGGAGGGAGAGGAGAGGTAAGGTGGTAGACAGGATGGAGGGAGAAGAGGAAAATAAAAGGGAAATGGGATGGAAAAGAAGGAATAGAAGGGAGGAACTATGGGAAGAAAGTAGGAAAACAGGAAAGAAGATAGGTACGGAGAAAAGTAAAATGAAAAGGAACAAGAACAAGAAGAAAGATATTAAGAATATAGGCCTACGGAAAGGAAGGCTAGGGAGGACGGAGGTACGGATGCAATAACAAAAAGTGCAGAAGTTACTAACAAAATGTGTATATTATGTATACTACGAACCCAGCGAAGGATACGGGAAGGAAGAAGAAGATGAGAGGAAACCAAAGAGGAAGAAATGAAATGGAGATTAAGTTTAACGTAGAAGAGAGAGAGAGAGAGAGAGAATCAAGTATGTAGGGGTCAAATATCTAACACGTGGTAGGGATTCTCTCAAACTAATTTATTATGAAGGATATTTATGGATTACATTGAACCTCTTATCTTACCCCTCATTCTCCATTGTTCGTGATTATTACCGGTACCTGCTTCTTGTCTGTTTGAGACTCTTGCTTATTATATTATATTTGTTTAGTGTTTGTTGATTGTTCCTCTTACTTAGTTGTTTAGTGTTTGTTGATTGTTCCTCTTACTTAGTTGTTTAGTGTTTGTTGATTGTTCCTCTTACTTAGTTGTTTAGTGTTTGTTGATTGTTCCTCTTACTTAGTTGTTTAGTGTTTGTTGATTGTTCCTCTTACTTAGTTGTTTAGTGTTTGTTGATTGTTCCTCTTACTTAGTTGTTTAGTGTTTGTTGATTGTTCCTCTTACTTAGTTGTTTAGTGTTTGTTGATTGTTCCTCTTACTTAGTTGTTTAGTGTTTGTTGATTGTTCCTCTTACTTAGTTGTTTAGTGTTTGTTGATTGTTACTCTTTGTTTAGTGTTTGTTGATTGTTTCTCTTTGTTTAGTGTTTGTTGATTGTTCCTCTTACTTAGTTGTTTAGTGTTTGTTGATTGTTCCTCTTACTTAGTTGTTTAGTGTTTGTTGATTGTTCCTCTTACTTAGTTGTTTAGTGTTTGTTGATTGTTCCTCTTAGTTGTTTAGTGTTTGTTGATTGTTACTCTTTGTTTAGTGTTTGTTGATTGTTTCTCTTTGTTTAGTGTTTGTTGATTGTTCCTCTTACTTAGTTGTTTAGTGTTTGTTGATTGTTCCTCTTACTTAGTTGTTTAGTGTTTGTTGATTGTTACTCTTTGTTTAGTGTTTGTTGATTGTTTCTCTTTGTTTAGTGTTTGTTGATTGTTCCTCTTACTTAGTTGTTTAGTGTTTGTTGATTGTTCCTCTTACTTAGTTGTTTAGTGTTTGTTGATTGTTCCTCTTACTTAGTTGTTTAGTGTTTGTTGATTGTTCCTCTTACTTAGTTGTTTAGTGTTTGTTGATTGTTACTCTTTGTTTAGTGTTTGTTGATTGTTTCTCTTTGTTTAGTGTTTGTTGATTGTTCCTCTTACTTAGTTGTTTAGTGTTTGTTGATTGTTCCTCTTACTTAGTTGTTTAGTGTTTGTTGATTGTTCCTCTTACTTAGTTGTTTAGTGTTTGTTGATTGTTCCTCTTACTTAGTTGTTTAGTGTTTGTTGATTGTTCCTCTTACTTAGTTGTTTAGTGTTTGTTGATTGTTCCTCTTACTTAGTTGTTTAGTGTTTGTTGATTGTTACTCTCACTTAGTTGTTTAGTGTTTGTTGATTGTTACTCTTGTTTATTATAATAATTTAGTGTTGATGCTTGTTGATAATAGTGTTGACAAAGGAAACGTTGAATCATTGACAGTACAAAGTATATATTTGTTGTAACGTTAAGTGACAGTAAAGATAAAAACTATAAAACGTTGAATCATCATGTAAGGAGGAGCACTTTACTGACAACGTTTATCTGATTGCTTATTGTTATTGTTTTATAACAATTATTATATTGATGGTGTGGGGGTAACTACGATACAATATTATCTCTCTCCCCCCCCCCCATCTCTCTCTCTCTCTCTCTCTCTGCAGGTGTAAGGGATTAAAGTTAGGTTGAGCGATATCATCTCCCCTTCTCATCAACATCATCTTCATCACACCTGCCTCTCTCTCTCTCTCTCTCTCTCTCTCTCTCTCTCTCTCTCTCTCTCTCTCTCTCTACAGGCGAAAGGGATTTAACATAGATTGAATTATGGTATTTTCACTTATTATTATTATATCATTATTTCAACCTTTTCATCAGTTCTTTTCACTTCATCATCACTTTCAACATCATCATCATTACCAATTCTTCATCATCATTATTTACACCATAATCACCATCACCAACTACTCTATCATCATTATCCTCTTCATTACTAACTACTTCATCATCACATTAACACCATAATCATTACTGTCTACTTAATCATCATTGTTAACATAATCGTCTAATTCATCATCATCATTAACTTCATTAACATCATCACTATCATCACACCACCACAATCATCATCACCTGCGTCCTATCATAATGGTAGATGTGTGTCTGTTTATAAATAATCCGACTGGCTTTGAATTTCAGCTACCAGTTTTGTAAGGATTTTTATTTTCCTGTCGGCACACCTGTCTATTCTTTATCTGGTTGTATTATGACAGGTATTTTATTGTTTTGAACAGCTTATAGACAGGTAAAATTGTCTAGAGAATACAGACACTGGTAATTATGTGAGTTGATATTGTATTTGTTATATATTTTGTTATCACGTCAAACAAACTCCTTGATAATATATTCTTGAATAGTTTTTTATATTTTGAACCTAAGGAGTTCAATTTATGGATATATTGAGAGCTGGGTGGGTTTTGTATTAACTACTGATGTCAACATATAACAATTTAATAGGTACTTAGCCTCTACTGTACCGGCGACGTCTTTTTAACTTCATTCTAGCTACATTTAGACGATTTTGTGAAGCTTAGGAAGGATATATGGTAGCTAAAAGAATGTATTGCTTTAGTCTGTAGCCTATTAATTGGTAGACGTCCTTCCAAAGTTGGGTGAAATCATGATATCATCTAATCACTGCCAGAATATAATGTAAAGGATGTCCCCTGTACAGAAAGGGTTAAGATCGCTTGATATGTATACACATAAGTAACATGATTTTTAATTGATAAGCAAATCATTATATGAAGATTGTGTTTAGATTTAAAGCGAGAATCGCCTCAAGGTGTTGTTTACCCCTGCACAACTTCTTGTTCTGTACATAATTGAAAGCCTTTCGTATCATTAACTTCCGCCTACTCACCAACTCTCTGCAATCTCTCTCTCGCTATTATAATAATCAATGTTCCTCAGAGCTTTCCCAGTGTATACCAACTCCTCTACGTAGGGTACGTAGTACCCGTCTTGCAACAAAATCCCACCCCTACTGTGCAACTCTCCAACCCAAGAGTGAAACGTTATTCTCAGACTTTGCAACTGTTGCAACTGCTGAGCTCTGGAACTCTCTCCCAGAATCAGTCTTTCCCTCTTCCTATGACTTAAATTGTTTCAAACTCCGTGTGTCCAGGCATTTTGGCTCGAACGTCCCTTGATTTTGGCCGTCACTTTCAACTCTGGGGGAGGCACTCGTTACAGGCATTTCTGCCTGTTGTCTCCCGCACTCATATAGAAAAATAAAAAAATATATATACAGTATATATATATATATATATACATATACATATGTATATGTATATATATACTATATATGGAAATATATATATATATAACTTATATATACTGTATATATATATATATATATATATATACTCTGTATCTATATATATATATATATATATATATATATATATATATATATATATATATATAGAGAGAGAGAGAGAGAGAGAGAGATAGATCCTCATTTATTAATTATAGCCATCAGCTCGACTGACAATTCAACACTAAAAATATAAAGGCCATACAAATCCTATAAGGCCCTAATATACACACACACACACACACACACACACACACACACACACACAGAGCTACCCACCCACAACACCAATAACAACTATATACACCTAAACCCACCTCATCAGTTCCATCATCACCAGCTACCCAACCAATCAGCAATATCACCCCCCCCCCCCCCCTCTCCTCCCCAGGCAATTACCAGCAATAATTACGGCGTTCAGGTGCGCGCTAATGACCCCTTACCTGCCCATTATAAAGGTGATAATGAACCGGCCTCAACCCGACCGCCGAAGGGTAACAATGATCTAATATCGGAATGAGATCGGTTAATTGGTGTATCGCGCGACTACGGTATTTAATCGGCTCCGGTGTTTAATTGTTGGGTAAGTTATATACAACAAGCGATCGGGGTGTTATGGTGCTATAGTCGATTATTTTCCAGCTGATGGTAAATTGAACCCCTTAACAACTTATTTCTCGATGCTTAGTGACAAAATGTGAAACTACTCTGTCTCTGTGTCATGATAATGCCATGTTTTCATAATTAACAACAGGATTAGCTATAAAATCTTCGTGATAACCGAGCAAAGAAGATGGGCGCATATCAAATTACCATCAGCTGGATTTTTTTAGTTTTACTATAGGTGTGTTATTACCCTATTTGGTCCAAGGGAGGTCTTTTTGCCCCCCCCCCCCCCCCCCCACCCCCCTGTATCGCTCCATTAGCTTGGAGATTTTAAGGCATTTGGTGATTTTAAGACGTTTCATTCCCAATTTTGGCGATAATAAAACGCTTCACCTCATTCAGGCGTTCTTGGCGACGGATAGCGAACCTATAACTTGGAATGAATCGGACGGTATTTTTAGCTTGAAAGGAGTTTGGGGAGGCATTTTTGTTAGCCTAGGGGACAAACTACATTGCTCGAACATGGCAAAACCAGCAAAATTCTCATAAATAATGACACAAAATAGTATAATATCCCTCAAGACTTCGGACAGGATAGTGAAATTAGAGAACGGATCTAGTATGGTGACGGTAATTGATGATGGATGGATCTAGTATGGTGATGGTAATTGACGATGGATGGATCTAGTATGGTGACGGTAATTGATGATGGATGGATCTAGTATGGTGACGGTAATTGATGATGGATGGATCTAGTATGGTGACGGTAATTGATGATGGATGGATCTAGTATGGTGACGGTAATTGATGATGGATGGATCTAGTATGGTGACGGTAATTGATGATGGATGGATCTAGTATGGTTGACGGTAATTGATGATGGATGGATCTAGTATGGTGACGGTAATTGATGATGGATGGATCTAGTATGGTGACGGTAATTGATGATGGATGGATCTAGTATGGTGACGGTAATTGATGATGGATGGATCTAGTATGGTGACGATAATTGATGATGGATGGATCTAGTATGGTGATGGTAATTGACGATGGATGGATCTAGTATGGTGACGGTAATTGATGGATGGATCTAGTATGGTGACGGTAATTGATGATGGATGGATCTAGTATGGTGACGGTAATTGATGATGGATGGATCTAGTATGGTGACGGTAATTGGTGACGGTAATTGATGATGGATGGATCTAGTATGGTGACGGTAAATGATGTGCTTCGGTTGTTATGCCTCTGAACAAATTTGACATGCGCTGACTATACCTAGAATGTCATAATTATATCTACTTCGATCTATCTATTTATCTATCTGTCTATATACATATATCTGTTTGTGTATCTTTGCATCTGTGTCTGTCTGCTTATCTATACACATGTCTGTTTATCTATCTATTTGTCTATATTTTATCTACCCTATCTATCTGTGTCTGTCTGTCTATATTTTTGTCTATCTATTTAGCAGTATACCTATCTATCTATCTAATCTCTCTGTCTGTCTATATGTCTATCTATCTATTTACTTATCTATCTATATAATGTTTGGATAGTGTGACACGTGAATTAATGAGGAACGAGAAATCGGTGGTATAATAATGTATTGAATTCAAAAAGGGTACAGCACACAATAATTAATAATATGGAATACTACTTCTCTACATTTAATCCGGACCATTTTGTTGTCATACTAAGCGAGGTAGTCATTAATGCTATGATGTTATAGTATTATTTACTCACCGTGTCTATCTAAATTTCTAATGATAGTCGCTATAATTTTGTGTAATATGAGGTAGCAATATTTTGTCTTATTTAAATTTCTTACAGCTAATAATACTCATATTCATAATGCTTATATCATTACTACAGTTACTACTACTACTATTTACGATATACAGCCGATTGATTGATTATTTGACTACACTACTAAATAATAATAATGCTATTAATGATGATATAACAATTAATTAACATATTCTATCATGAAGATTAAATACGGTATTATGGTTAATATACGCATACTAAATAAATACCCAAATAATCCCCCGTTAAATAAATACAAAATGCTACTATAGTTATCATCATATTCATCAGCCAGGTAGATCTAGGCAGTTATGCAGGTGTATATACTTTTAATTAGCAGGTGGAAAATTAATCTGGTTAGGCAATACATACAGCCCTTGGTGTTCATATGGCCTAAATTACTTGTTGTTAGTGTTGTTGTTGTTGTTGATGGTGATGGTTGTTGATGGTGGTGGTGATGGATGTTTTTGTTGTTATTGGTATGAGGTGGTGGTGATTGATGTTATTGGTGGTGGTGGTGATTGTTTTATTGGTGGTGGTTATTGTTGTTGGTGGTGGTGGTTATTGTTGTTGTTGGTGGGGGTGATGGTTGTTGTTGTTATTGGTAGTGGGTATTGTTATTGGTGGTGGTGGTGATTGTTTTTATTGTTATTATTGGTGGTGATGATTGTTGTTATTGGTGGTGGTGGTGGTTGTTGTTGTTATTGTTGTTGGTGGTGGTTATTGTTTTAGGTGGTGGTGGTGGTGGTTGTTGTTGTTATTGTTGGTGGTGGTTATTGTTTTTGGTGATGGTAGTTGTTGCTATTGGTGGTGGTGATGGTTGTGGTTACTGATTGTGATCGTTGGCATGGTTGTGGTTTAGTGTTGTTGTTATTGGTGGTTGTGGTTGCTGTTGATGGTGGTGGAATTATGGTTATAATTTGTGTTGCAAATTTGGTTGGTGGTGATTGTTGTTGTTGGTTGTTGGTGGTGGTGGTGATGGTTATTGTTGGTTGCTGTTGATGTTGTTATTGATGGTGATGGTTGTGTTTTTAGTGTTGGTGGTGGTGGTGTTGATATTGTTATTGGTGGTGGGGGTGATTGTTGGTTGTTGTTGATGATGTCATGGGTTGTGGTCGTTGGCATGGAGTTAGTTTGGTTGGGTTGTGTTATTGATGGTGATTGTTGGTTTCTGTTGATGTCATTGTTGGTGGTGGTGGTGGAGTTGTAGTTGTTGTTGTAGTTCCCCAGACTATCTGGCCGAACAGTCCCGAATCCGGTAGACCGAAGCCGCTCCAGATGTTCGGGCCCCCGAATGGGTCAGGGTGAGATGAAATCTGTCTCTAAGAGGGCAGCGGAGAAGGAGAATCATCAGCCCACGGGCTTGGACACCCGGGCCAATATCCCCACCGTCCGCAGCCCCCCTTGCAGTGCCACCCAATTGGGCGAGCTCGCCAGCACCTAGAAGGAAAAGTAGCACAGGAAAAGAGACAGACAGACAGAAACGGTTAAGGTTGGGTAGAGGAAAACTGGCAATGTAATGTATACCAGCCTTTAGAGTCCCATCCAGATGGCTCGTGATCCCGACATGCTGAAGATTTAATGATTTTACTGTTACCGTTTCCCTTGAGCTAGTGGATTGGATGTCAAGTCAGCCTATAGGTCTTCCTACTGACATAGCCATAGCCTGATTGACCCAAGGCCTTGCCCTTACTGATTGTCCACTTGAAGACCTTCGTAGCTATATAGCCTAGTCATTGTTATATCAATAACACTTTCCCCTGTGGGAATCACCCAGTGATGCCATTACAGAAAATGTCAATAGTTTAATAATGGTTGTGGACCCCTGCTCCAGCTTGGAGTGAACTGCAAGGTCTTAGAGAATGTATATATTCCTTGTAACTGGTTGTAATGTGCCTCTCTCTCAGCTGTCGTCCTCAAGAGTCCATTAGGTGTGTCAATGAGCGGTAGATAAGGTGATATAAGTGATAAGGTCCTGGTCACACCTCATACTGTCAGATAACACACTGATACCGCACCGCTCTTCAGTGTGGACGAGAGGTGGAGTGCTGTCATATCTACAACTATCTCTATGTCTCTCTCTTTAGACACCATTATTTATCTATTCCTTTATCTACAACATATATCTGTGGCTGAGAGGCAGGGATAGGACGGTGTCATATCTACAACTATCTAGCTCTCTATATGATTCTTTCTGTTTATTTAAATTCATATATCTATCCCTCTATTTATTTATATTTCCTCTTCTCCCATCTCACACTGTCAGGTAAGAGGACGGCCAGGTATCATATCAATTGCTGTCTAGCTGTCCATCTGTCGTTATTGATTTGTTTACTGTATCTATATACTCTATATCTAACTCTAACACACTCGCTCTCGCGCGCGCGCTCTCTCTCTCTCTCTCTCTCAGAGGAAGATGGCCCTAGGCCAAAAGGTAAAATAATATCTTACAAGAGGTATGACTTTTTTGGCTATGTTTATGAAGGAGACAACAGACAAAGCTGCCAGCAACAAGTGTCTCCCCCAAAGTTGAAAGTGATAGTCGCTATTATATTTTTTATTGATTTATATATTTTTGTATTGTAAAGAAGTGTGGTGTGCTTGTTTAGTGTAGTGATATTAATAGGTGTATTTGAGAGAACTAGCTGGACTACTTTGTGTAGGTAAGACACAAACAGAAACAGTGAGAGAAGCCAGAAAAATGAAATAGAGGAGTTCCAGCAACTCCTTATCCCATGCCGATGAGGCCTCCCTTGTATATTGCCTTGCTCGATTGGTGTCTACAATCTCCCCAATTGAATTGAAGTACGATAGAAAATAATTTTCCCATAGCTTTATTACAGAAGCCATTACATTCACAAATTCTGATTTTGTTATAATGGTACACCAATTCGAATATCTGAACCATTAAACCAAGTTCTGAAGCATCTGGGATAAAATAAAAGCATTGTTTGCTTTCGATACTGATTCAAATGCGTGCGTGGTGGTTTATACTCAAGACTGTATAACTCTAAGCCCCGGACATAAAAACAAGAAGCAGGCTGGACCACACACACCGCAGACTTAAATTCTTTCGGCGGCGTCCCTCTCTCTCTCTCAACTCCAGATAGCCGCCTTCTTCATGGCTGTGTAAACTATTCCCTCACTGGCTGGAGAGGGATAGATGGAGGAGGAACTAGAAGGGGAATTACAGAGTGTGGTAAAAGATAAGTGGAGGAGACCGATAAGAGGGAAGGTATGGTAGGACAGGGAAAGAGGAGAAGTAAAGAGTGTATAATTATCTGTTTAGTGATATTGCAACACATTCGCTCACTGGGGCCAGAAGATAGGGAAGATAAGGAGACAACAGAAGAATACGATGTAAAAGGAGGCAGAGGAGGAGGAAAAGGAAGAGGAGGAGGAACAGAAGAAGAAAAAGAAGAGGAAGAGGAAGAGGAAGAGGAGGAAGACAAGGTGAAAAAGAGGAAAGAACGCTACAATAGATCTGGCCACCGACTACGCTTCAAGCCCATGGCGGAGTGATCAAGATATACTGTAGACCTTGGGAGTGGTCTACCACATCTATGTCAGCGTTTATAGGGTATTACAGACCTCACAACCCTTAAACTAAAAATAAAGGCAGCGGAAAGGGGGTTTAAGGGAACGAGTACGAGGAGGAGACAGATATCATGACGAATGAAGAAATAGAAAACAGAAAATATATAACTAAGAGAAACAACAATAATAATAGGAAAAGAAAGAATAGGATGAAAGAACAAGAAAAATAAACGACGATTATCAAAGTGGAATGGCAACTGTTAAGAGAAAAGTGATTCTAAAAATATGAAAGAACAAACATAACAAAGGAAAACAATCAGGAATTCCATGAAATCAAAATCAAACGTATAAAAAAGCAATCCCAGGCACTCAAGCACACGTTTATACCCCATTATGAGCAATATAACGCATGCAAGTCACGCGCAGGAACACACACACACACAAACACACACATACAGACGCACACACACCTTCACAAGCACTCATTAGTCATTACACAGGCAGCTGCTTGCACTCTAAATTGCTCTCATGAACACGCAATGGCTCGCATGCATAAGTGAACACACGCACACTTGATCATACACATACATAAACACTGACATAAGAATAAATGCGTAAACATTTAAATATCCTTAATATCTCTTCAAAGGTATAATTTCCTCACATACAGGATATACACACTAATAACATGCATCACACACACAGATACACACCTACAAATGTCTACATATTCTATTAATGCTCATTTAATGTACATATCCCATGCATGCTAGCACATACACATTTTTTAGATACGCACAAACACACATACGCAAATTTGTTCACACTAGAGGGCATACACATACATCACTGCCTTCAATACACTGTTATCAGCCACAAAACAAAAACACACACACACACACATACAGGCACAAACACATGCATACACAGATGCACACACACATAAACTCAACCAAACTTATACACCACCACAAGCAGATACTTTTATATACAACCACACACACACACACACACAAACAGATGCATATATACACAATCATACATACACACATACACAATCAAACACATACACACATAAGCACACACACACAAGTAGAAACATACAAACACAAGCACACACACACACAACCTCAAACAGTGCACATATAAAAACAACAAGCACACACACACACAACCACAAGCAGACAGATCAGATGCCACACTTTGATAACATAACCACACACTTTAAGACTGACGCTTGTGGTTACCTCACTTCTCACTACCTGGTCAACTCCAGATCAACAGTATTTAAGGTTTTATATCAGGTAAATTATATTGATATGATTAAATATTAAAATCTTATGAAATTGATGTCGCTTGCTAGTTCTTACCTGGTCCCATCGAAGACCTAATCTTATTGTTTAGTATGTCCCTCTTAATGAAACCATTTATTCATAATTTGGCCCTCTGGATCCTTTATTATCAATAATCCTTACCAAGTGTGTATGACATTATTTTCACTGTAAATCATGACAACTTGGTCCCTATAAAGGTCACACTGTAAAGATTGAACATTTAAATGTAACAAAAATTATACACAAAATAAGTGGTTCAATCGTTTGTGTTGTAATTTTAATAAATATACCGAAACTGTTTATGTGTACCATTTGTATTACAAATAAGCATTATTTTTTTGCAGTGCAGTTTCCGTATGAAAAGGCAGTGTGCTACCCCCAACATAATGGTATAACAGAACCAAAGGTTGAGCAGACAGTATCAGTCCCACAGCAGCAGAAAGATGACTGTGGTGCAATATGCCCAAGCTGAGATGTTTAGTTATGAATGTTTCATATTCAGTGGGGTAAAAAGCACCACAATAATTATAGTAAATAGATTGATAACAATAATGATGCTAAACAACATTGCTCACTCAGCTAACATAGTCCCGCTTGCATTACTCATGCCGTCCCATAGAGTGTCTCATTGATTATGGTGACAAGGATAATCACATGGAACTAACATAACAATAAAACTTACAGTAGATAATAAAAGCAGATTAGAACATGGAACGAAGCCCACGCACCTAGCATAATAATCTAACTTACAATAGATAATAACAAATTATTAGAACATAGAACCTCGACCGAAACATAGTCCCACTTGCAGTATGTCTTGTTGTCCCAAACAAAACAGGTACTGGTGACAAATCACGGTTCAAGTTTTGTGGAATGGTCCATAATATCATGTTAACAGAATACCCCTCCAATGACTAAATTTCAATCTTACTAGCAGTAAATAATGACAAAGAAGCCAATCATTATATGCTAGAAAATCTCTTCCTACCCACCTAACGTAAGCCCGCCATCCCAAACAAAACGGGTATAAATTTAGTCGAGGAACTACTGGCGCTCAATGCATTTAAGACATGGTGAGTGTCACTCAGTGTCTAATGCGATTATATATTTACCATAATTCCTCTTGCAGTACAAAATAAGAAAGAAAACCCCACCTAACATAGCCCCACTTGCAGTAGATAATAAGAAAGAAAAACCCAACTCACCTAACGTAGTCCCGCTTGCAGTACGTCTTGCCGTCCCGGACAAAACAGGTACATGTCTCATCGAGGAACTGTTGGCACTCGGTACACTTGAGGCAGGCCGCGTGCCACTCCATGTCTGGCGCTACTCTCAAAATATACTGATCGTGAATGACGCCGCCGCAACCCATACACACAGAGACCCGGCCGCTAGTAGGGACCACTCGCGTTAGGCTTGACCAGGCGCCTTCAGGAGTGCCTATTGGAGGAAGGAGAGAAAGAGGGTTATTGTGGCTTCAACTAGGGCTTATTGCAGAATTAGACTAAAACTTGTATTATATTTGCTTTTATTATAATATACTTTATCATGTCCTTTCTGAAGCACCTGAAAAGTAAAGTAGATACAGGATAAAAATAGAATAAAGTAGGATAGAAAATTGTAAAAAGTGACTTTGAGGATATACTGGTCGTGGTAGATGCCTCCCCAGCTTACGTACACCATCCCGGACGCTTGTAGGGATCACTCGCGTTAGGCTTGACCAGACACTTTCAGGAGTTAGCTGTCAATATATGAAGAAAATGAACATATGCTGGAGTGGCTTCAGTGCTTCTTCAGAGTCGGATTAAAGTTTAGAATAATATTTGCTCCTTTACTTCTACATATTTTTATTTAATATTTTTTGCTTCTCCTAGTACTAGTTTAAAGTTTAGAATAATTTATGATCTTCTACTCTGTCATGCCCCTTCTGAAGCACCTGCAAAATAAAGAAGATGCAAGAGAGAATTAAAATGGAATATATTGCATTAGAATTGTAATGTGGTACACTGATCGTGGATGTCACCTCTGTATCTCGTACATATGGAGACCTGGCAGCTGGTAGAGATCACCTGTCTTTGGCTTGATCAGGTACAGTGGTGGTCATTAATTCTCATACATTTTGAAGCCTCAATCTGATTAAATGAACCTCCAAAATAAATTAATAAAGAGATTCAATGCAGCCCAAGACTGCTTCCAGAATGTATTTGTCAGCTTTAATGGCCATGAATATACCTCCAGGAGTGCCTGATTGAGAAGGAAGAGTAAAATATGTATTAAGGTATATTCAAACCAGTACTTTCTACAGAGCCTGATCAAAGCTTACAAATAATTAGTCTCCTACTTAATATCCCATGTCCCTTCTGAGGCAAGTGAAGAATAAGATGCATATTAGATTCAGGATGGAGTAGAATTATATAAAATTTGAATGTGTCAGTCTGAGGATTAGCCGGTCATGGAAGTCTCTGCTACAACCCATGAATATGAAGACACAACCGCCTGTTAACGTTACCCGTGTAAAGCCGGCACCACACGAACGCTCTTAACATCAACTTCTATCATCAGTACTGGTCTGGCAGCTTATGAGGTGCACTTTCTTAAACAAATTGTTTCCTAAATTCGCCTTCCTTGTGTCCAGTGTCTGATACCTGTGTAAAATATTCCAGAAATGCTATCGGAAATTTGTTGACTATCGAAAGTTGACGATAAACTCTAGTGTGATAGAAACTTTACGTTCAACCAGGCACCTTCAACAGTGTGTGGTAGATGAGACAGGAAAAGAGGTATGGCGGAATTTTGCGATTGGCAGTTTTTGTTGGCAGTTTACATTTGCTACCATATTTGGGGCAATTTTCCATCAACAACTATTGAAATTGCCACTTTCTCTTGTCGCTCATTTTCACCATTTTATAAACTATATAGCTAGTAGATAACTAAACTAACTAAGCCTGGTAATATTTATGTTAGGAGAGAACATGCTATAATTTGGTAAAATACGTTAGATTGATAACATTCACATAATGAATATTAGTATTTGTCCGAGAAATTCGGACGAATATCTAATACCTTAATTATTTTGAACCGACCTTATGTTCTTATGACCTGCCGTGCCTTTTGGGAGTGCTAAACATGAATATAGAATGTTAATATAGGTTTATATCTCAAAACGTCTTGACATTCGTAGTCACCGTCGTTGATTTTGTAATTTTCTTGATTCAGGCGATCTCTGACATGTCTTAAATATTTGACCTGTTGTAGTACTACGTTATCCGGACCTCTGTCCCGATGGCTGGAGCTGGCATCACACGAAAGGTTTCTCCCTTAACTTTTGTCATCAACACTGGTCTGCCAGTTTATGGGGTAAACTTTTTCAATAAATATTTTACCTAAGTTTTTCTATCTTCACTCTAGCTTCCGATACCAGTGCAAAATATCCCAGAATTGTTGCCCAATTTTTTTTTATTATTGCAAGTTGACGATAAAAGCTCTCTCCCTCAAAGTTGGTATCACACGAACAGTTATTCCTTCAACTTTTTGTCCACAACTCTTAGGGAGCTTATGACTTAACAATGATGAGAATCAGGCCAATTAAATATAATTATCTCTAGTATAGTTCCGATGCTTCAATAATACAATAGATCTCAGAAATATTGCCCTTCAGTATTGACGATAAAAGGTCTCATGTGATGTCGGCTAGGTGTTCCCGGAATCCTGAATGATCAATGGTACGGTGGATAGGCTGGCATATGTAAATTCAAAGTATATATAACTGTCTATCTATCTATCTATCTATCTATCTATCTATCTATCTATCTATCTATCTATCTATCTATCTATCTATCTATCTACCTATCTATCTATCTATCTATCTATCTATGTCTACTCTATCACTATCTATATATCTATCTATCTTTATCTCTCCTATTGTTTTATTCCATCGTCATCTCTCTTTTACTCTCATCTCTCGCTCTCTATATTATATCTCTCATGCATGTATTTAATGAACCTCTCTCTTTCTCTCGCTCTCTCTCGGCAATTGTCGTCTCTTTTAATATTTAATTGTCTCGTTTTTTTCTAATGTCTGTTTGTGTTTTGTACTCCTCTCTTTTTATGGTTCTTTTACTCGTGTTCTCCTATCTCTCCTCTATCTCTCTACTTCTCTCTTCTCTCCTCTCTCTCTCTTCTATCTATCTATATCATTCTATCTATCTATCTAATATCTACACTATCTTTTCTATCTCTCTCTCTCTGTCTCTCAATCTATCAAATCTATATCTATCTATCAATCTCTTTCTCTATTCGCAATCAATGAGCTATCTAGGTTGTATAATTTGTGGAGGGGAAGAGGGAAAATAATATAAATCGTAAATTGAGTAGTTTGTTATTATTTTGTTTATGACTGAAAAGGTAGTATACGTACCAGTATACAGTATATGTATAGAGTATGCATATTATGTGTTTGTTTGTTGGCTGGTTTTTGTGTATATTTGACTGAAGAGGTAGTAGGCCTATATGTATCTGAGTATGCATTTGTTGTTTTGGTGCATATATGACAGGAAAGGTAGTATATGCATCTATGTATGTACAGTATATGTTGGTTTGGTGCATATATGACAGGAAAGGTAGTATGTGTATCTATGTATGTATATGTTGTTTTGATGCATATATGACAGGAAAGGTAGTATATGCATCTATGTATGTATATGTTGTTTTGATGCATATATGACAGGAAAGGTAGTATATGCATCTATGTATGTATATGTTGTTTTGATGCATATATGACAGGAAAGGTAGTATATGCATCTATGTATGTATATGTTGTTTTGATGCATATATGACAGGAAAGGTAGTATATGCATCTATGTATGTATATGTTGTTTTGATGCATGTATGACAGGAAAGGTAGTATATGCATCTATGTATGTATATGTTGTTTTGATGCATATATGACAGGAAAGGTAGTATATTGCATCTATGTATGTATATGTTGTTTTGATGCATATATGACAGGAAAGGTTGTATATGCATCTATGTATGTATATGTTGTTTTGATGCATATATGACAGGAAAGGTTGTATATGCATCTATGTATGTATATGTTGTTTTGATGCATATATGATTGGAAAGGTAGTATATGTATTTCAGTGTATATATGACTGAAAATATGACATCTGCGTGTGTGTATGTATAGTACAGTATTTATGTATATGTATTTATGTACAAGTATATGTTTTTATGTATATGTATTTATATGTACTGAGCTACCAACATGTAATAATCATACATCTTTATAGAACAGTCCAACACAATTACTGCTCCCGCCACCATTACCCTCACAATCACCATTACCAAGAACAAAAACAACAAACAAACAAAATAGACATCAACTATAACACCACCACCAACAACAACAACAGTAACATCAGTGTTCATATGTTAAGATGTGTGCCCCATTAGTTAGTTGATTTTAAGATCTTTCACCCCATTTCTTAGTCAATATTTAGACCTTTCGTTCTATTTAGGTGTCGATTTTTTCCCTGGCGAACGATGGTGAACCTGTAATGTTGGAAGAAGCAACCTTCGGCCGGGACAATTTTCTACCGAAAAATGTACAAATTAATCTAGAAAGGGGATCTAATGGATGCTTTTTTAAATTTGATGGAGGTCTAGGGAGGAAACTAGAAAAATAATTAATACATGCAAAAATCGCCAAATAAGTGAACCATCTCCCCTTAATCCCCACCAAAATGGCCCCCAAAACACAAAAGACTGCCAAAACAAAATACAGTGTAAAACTTTTGCCCTGACAAGAGGGAGAGTCAGGGCGAGAATAAATGTTCGAACGGGCTTTTCAATTCTGCTTACAAATTTGATGTTAGCTTTTGAGGCGCTGAGAGGAAAGGGTGTTGGGGCTATGAATGTTTGCTGTCTGTAGCTCTTGGGTTCCTGTCTATGTCTGTCTGTCTGTCTCTCTCTCTCTCTCTCTCTCTCTCTCTCTCTCTCTCTCTCTCTCTCTCTCTCTCTCTCTCTATATATATCTATATATATATATATATATATATATATATATATATATATATATATATATATATATATATATATATATATATATATATATATATATTATCTCTTGTCTATGTGTTTTCTGTTCATACGTTTGATTTGCATATTTATGTATCTGTATTTTGTCTATTTTTATCTATATGTTTTGTCTACCTGCATTCCCTGTCTGCTTGCAAATGTGATGCCAACTATTGAGGCGTTGAAAGGAGAGGCTAGGAAGGGCTGTGACTGCCCTTTGTATAATTTCTTGTCTCCTGTCTCTAGCTGTCTGTCTGTGTCTCTTGTGTCCTCTCTGTCTCTAGCTGTCTGTCTGTGTCTCTTGTGTCCTCTCTGTCTCTAGCTGTCTGTCTGTGTCTCTTGTGTCCTCTCTGTCTCTAGCTGTCTGTCTGTGTCTCTTGTGTCCTCTCTGTCTCTAGCTGTCTGTCTGTGTCTCCTGTGTCCTCTCTGTCTCTAGCTGTCTGTCTGTGTCTCTTGTATCCTCTCTGTCTCTAGCTGTCTGTCTGTGTCTCTTGTGTCCTCTCTGTCTCTAGCTGTCTGTCTGTGTCTCTTGTGTCCTCTCTGTCTCTAGCTGTCTGTCTGTGTCTCTTGTGTCCTCTCTCTCTGTCTGTCTAGCTGTCTGTCTGTGTCTCTTGTGTCCTCTCTGTCTCTAGCTGTCTGTCTGTGTCTCTTGTGTCCTCTCTGTCTCTAGCTGTCTGTCTGTGTCTCTTGTGTCCTCTGTCTCTTATGTCCTCTGTCTCTAGCTGTCTGTCTGTGTCTCTTGTGTCCTCTCTGTCTCTAGCTGTCTGTCTGTGTCTTGTGTCCTCTCTGTCTCTAGCTTTCTGTATATCTTGTCTCCTGTCTATAGCTGACTGTCTGTGTCTCTTGTGTTCTCTCTGTTTCTAGCTGTCTGTCTGTGTCTCTTGTGTCCTCTCTGTCTATCTTGTGTCCTCTCTGTCTCTCTTGTGTCCTCTCTGTCTCTAGCTGTCTGTCTGTATCTCTTGTGTCCTCTCTGTCTGTCTGTGTCTCTTGTGTCCTCTCTGTCTCTAGCTGTCTATCTGTGTCTCTTGTGTCGTCTCTGTCTCTAGCTGTCTGTCTGTGTATATTGTGTCCTCTCTGTCTCTAGCTGTCTGTCTGTCTCGTGTGTCCTCTCTGTCTCTAGCTGTCTGTTTATCCTGTCTCTTGCTGTTTGTATATCATGTTTCCTGTCTCTAGCTGTTTGCATATCTTGTCTTCTGTCTCTAGCTGTCTGTATATCTTGTCTCCTGTCTCTAGCTGTCTGTATATCATGTCTCCTGTATCTAGGCGTCTGTATATCTTGTCTCCTGTCTCTAGCTGTCTGTATATCATGTCTCCTGTCTCTAGCTGTCTGTATATCTTGTATTCTGTCTCTAGCTGTCTGTATATCTTGTCTCCTGTATCTAGCTGTCTGTATATTATGTCTCCTGTCTCTAGTTGTATGTATATCTTGTCCTCTGTCTCTAGCTGTCTGTATATCTTGTCTCCTGTCTCTAGCTGTCTGTATATTATGTCTCCTGTCTCTAGCTGTCTGTATATCTTGTCCTCTGTCTCTAGCTGTCTGTATATCTTGTCTCCTGTCTCTAGCTGTCTGTATATTATGTCTCCTGTCTCTAGCTGTCTGTATATCTTGTCCTCTGTCTCTAGCTGTCTGTATATCTTGTCTCCTGTCTCTAGATGTCTGTCTGTATGTCTTGTGTCCTCTCTTTCTCTAGCTGTTTTTATATCTTGTCTCCTGTCTCTAGCTGCCTGTACAGTATATGTATTTTATGTCATATCTGTCTAGCTGTCAGTATCTCTTATCTCCTGTCTCTAGCTGTCTGTCTATATCTTGTTTTTCCTCCCTGTGTCTGTCTCAATATATATCATATCGTTCTTTTGTATCTACTGTGTGTCTGTATATCTTGTCTCCCTTCCTTGTCTGTCTATCTGTCTATCTTGTGTTCTGCCTGTGTCTGTCTCAATCTATGTTTTATCTGTATCTTGTATTTCCTGTCTATTGTCGGGGCTATTTGGTGTATGTCGAGTATCTTGTCTGTATCGCTTTTCTCCTGTCTGTGCCTGGCTCTTAGTATATATCATCTGTCTCTTGTATCTACGGTCTGTTTCTGTCGCGCGGTATTATATAATATATACATTGATAAATATATACCTTAAAGTAAATATATAGTTAGGTAGACACTCTCAATTTCCCATTCTGCATTTTTATTTATTACTTTGCCTTTTTATTTACTACTTACTAGTTTGTTTGAGATTGTATAATTTTCTAGCGATCAGGGTTGGTATGATTAAAATCAAACGATTTTAATCGATTATAATCAAAGAAAAAAATCATTGATTAAAATCAAAATTTATTTTTTTATTAAAATATCACATTCCAAGCAAATAATAAGACATTTTTCGCTAATCTTAATAGTCTACCAACATTTTTACCCTCATAAACATTATATAATAACCTATATCAACAATATTTTGCATATTGCTAATAAACTTTTGCACTAGTTCAAGAATTTTAGAAATTAAATAAATTGTGTTCTTTCATAGAAAATTAATCTTTGCTCCTTAACCCTCCTTGCCCGGCTGGACTCCATAGCTCCATATCTAGTTTTCCCCGTATCGCCCGGCTGGCCTACATAGCTCCATAGCATTATTTCATGGCTTAAAACCACTTAAAACTGCACTTGAGAAAGTTTCATTGTCTTAGCGGTCCGTATAACCAACAAGAACAAAAACACATAGCGAGTCAGTCAGATGACTCCTGCTTACGTGCAGGCCTAACGAAAGCTTCTATTGATTTCCTGAGTCTCAAACGATGCATGAAAGCAGTCGACAATGAAATAGGAATGCTTATAATGGTGAAATAAATCAGTAATCAATATTAATACAGAATACATAATCAGTAATAAATTGTTGAATGAATGTAAATAGACCATAGCCGTGGCTGCCGATACTGCATCGTCGTATTCGAACAGTTCTCAGTAGCATCACAAAACAGCCGGTCTTATGTCCCACCTCACACAATAACCGCTTAATGTACACTTTACAGTGTTCTAGTCTTCACCCATCGCAAGCTAACACCGATTACTGCCTTTGGTGTGTATATAACCTAGGTTAAGCTATTATTTGCAGAGATACGAGTATCTGTATATGATGAAACTTGAGAATTTACACGGTTCTAGGCTCGCAGCGGCCAAAACTGACCTACTAATTTTCACAATAAAAACTGAACCTCTTGGTCTAGAGACTTCTAGTCTTCAATCATAGCAAGGTAAGGAGTACTTCCTCTGGATATATATATATATATATAACCTAGGTTAGGCCTATTTTTGGCGTATTTATAAGCGTGCCAAAATCCTGAGAATTCGACGATTCATCCAGATTCAGCATTGGCAGGAAGGTTTAAATGGCTGTTCGGCTAGGGTTAAATTACTTTGATTTAGTTGTTTTTTCTGACATAATATAAGCAAAGTAATAGCCTTTAAGATGTAGGAATATATATACAGTATAAGGTATATATATACTTACAATATTATACATATTGTGCGCAAAATGGAAGTTTGTGTAATTTTTGTTTTTATTGTAATCAAATAAATCCGATTTAAATTAAATAAATCAATGATTTTTATTTTTATTAAAAAAATCAGATTTTTGTCCAACCCTGCTAGCGATATTCTCAATTTTTTCGACTGAACGCAAACACCATTCGATAAGAAGCACTTTATTGACAACATTTCAATAAAAGTGAGTTTATATTCATTCTCAACTTTCACGAGTTAATTATAAAACATTCTACTAACTTGGGACATTGCAGTGATTTTTGACAAATATTCTTGGGGTATCATAAATTGTATATTTTGTATTCTTCCCCAGATGTGAGAGGCCGGACTGGGAGCTCCCCTCAGGCCCATTATTCCAACAAGCTTATGCGATAAGGGAGGCACACGGTTGCCTGCAGTAGGAGAACCAGGTATAGTACTTTATCATATGTATTTTAATGTTTTGTGTACGTGTGTGTGTGTGTGTGTGTGTGTGTGTGTGTGTGTGTGTGTGTGTGTGTGTGTGTGTGTGTGTGTGTGTGTGTGTGTGTGTGTGTGTGTGTGAAAGAGTAAGTGTGCGAACATGGGAATGTTATGTGTATGTAAGCGCATATGTGCGTCTGTGTCTTTATTTATTGATTTGTTTAATTGGTAATTATGGATTTGTTTTAATGTAAATAATTTTAAGGCATTCCTTCTTCTATCGTGTTCATAAGAGAGGGTCACTGAACATCTAATTCCACACATAAAGTCGTGTATGTGTCTCATTATTTAGATACACCTATTATATTATCTTGTTCTATATTCTAACTTATTTTATATCTACATACCATAACGCACTCTTTCGTTTATTTATTATTTGTATTATCATTATTATTTTTAGCTTGAAGAGGGTAAGGGGAGGCGTCTTTTAGGTTGCATGATGCTTAGAAGGCAAACTACAATAAATGCTGAAATTACAATCACAATCAAAACCCTCAGTAATGTATAATACAGTGAGCCCTTCAAACATCGGGTGAGCTAGTATTCAGACAGAGGGGATGAGTACCGGTACTGTCATTTATCCACTACCGTAATTATCAACACTCTTTGTCCAGCTGACGGTGTATTGCTGTGTCGCCATCTTGATTACTCAAGACAGACATTACGTAGATGTTATACCGAAATATGTTATTAATTATGGAAACGTTGCATTTATATGATGCAGAGACATGGTAGTTTAATAGTTACTCATCAAGTATAGACAAATTAGCTGTTAATAGATCCAGTTTACCATCAGCTGGGGGAAAAAAACACATAAGATAAATATAAATCTGCAGAATCCCTACAGGCCCATACGAGGCAGACCCCTTCTTCCCTACTTGTTCTTCTACACTGCTAACCCCTACACTGCACCTCTCACCACAACCTATATCCCCTACACTACATCTCTCACTACAACCTACATCCCCTACACTACACCTCTCACTACAAACTATATCCCCTACACAAGAACCTATATCCCCTACACTACACCTCTCACTACAAACTATATCCCCTACACTACATATCTCACTACAACCTACATCCCCTACACTACACCTCTCACTACAAACTATATCCCCTACACTACAACCTATATCCCCTACACTACATCTCTCACTACAACCTATATCCCCTACACTACATATCTCACTGCAACCTATAACCCCTACACTACAACCTATATCCCCTACACTACATATCTCACTACAACCTATATCCCCTACACTACATATCTCACTACAACCTATATCCCCTACACTACATATCTCACTACAACCTATATTCCCTACACTACATCTATCACTACAACCTATATCCCCTACATCTACAACCTATATCCCTACACTACACTCACTACAACCTATCCCCCTACACTACAACCTATATCCCCATACACTACATATCTCACTATATCCCCTACACTACATATCTCACTATATCCCCTACACTACATATCTCACTATATCTCTCACTACAACCTATATCCCCATACACTACATATCTCCTCACTACAACCTATATCCCCTACACTACATCTCTCACTACAAACTATATCCCCTACACTACATCTCTCACTACAACCTATAACCCCTACACTACAACCTATATCCCCTACACTACACAATACAACCTATAACCCCTACACTTCAACCTATATCCCCTACACTACAACCTATATCCCCTACACTACAACCTATATCCCCTACACTACAACCTATAACCCCTACACTACAACCTATATCCCCTACACTACAACCTATAACCCCTACACTTCAACCTATATCCCCTACACTACAACCTGTATCCCCTACACTACAACCTATCCCCTACACTAAAACTTCACTACAACCTATATCCCCTACACTACAACCTATAACCCCTACACTACAACCTATAACCCCTACACTACAACCTATATCCCCTACACTACAACCTATATCCCCTACACTACAACCTATATCCCCTACACTACAACCTATATCCCCTACCCTACACCTATATCCCCTACACTACACCTATATCCCCTACACTACAACCTATATCCCCTACACTACAACCTATATCCCCTACACTACAACCTATATCCCCTACACTACAACCTATATCCCCTACACTACAACCTATATCCCCTACACTACAACCTATATCCCCTACACTACAACCTATATCCCCTACACTACAACCTATATCCCCTACACTACAACCTATATCCCCTACACTACAACCTATATCCCCTACACTACAACCTATATCCCCTACACTACAACCTATAACCCCTACACTACAACCTATATCCCCTACACTACAACCTATATCCCCTACACTACAACCTATATCCCCTACACTACAACCTATATCCCTACACTACACCCTATATCCCCTACACTACAACCTATATCCCCTCCACCACCACCTACATCCCCCAAACTACTCACTACAACCTATATCCCCTACACTACAACCTATTTCCCCTACACTACAACCTATATCCCCTACACTACAACCTATATCCCCTACACTACAACCTGTATCCCCTACACTACAACCTATATCCCCTACACTACAATCTATAACCCCTACACTACAACCTATATCCCCTACACTACAACCTATATCCCCTACACTACAACCTATATCCCCTACACTACAACCTATATCCCCTACACTACAACCTATATCCCCTACACTACAAACTATATCCCCTACACTACAACCTATATCCCCCAGACTGCCACCTATATCCCCTACACCACAACCACCTATATCCCATACACTACAACCTATATCCCCTACACTACAACCTATATCCCCTACACTACAACCTATATCCCCTACACTACAACCTATATCCCCTACACTACAACCTATATCTATCCCCTACACTACAACCTATATCCCCTACACTACAACCTATATCCCCTACACGACAACCTATATCCCCTACACTACAACCTATATCCCCTACACTACAACCTATATCCCCTACACTAACAACCTATATCCCCTACACTACAACCAATATCCCCTACACTACAACCTATATCCCCTACACTAAATATCCTCACTACAACCTACATCCCCTACACTACAACCTATATCCCCTACACTACAACCTATATCTCACTACAACCTATATCCCCTACACTACAACTATATCCCCTACACTACACCCTATATCCCCTACACTACAACCTATATCCCCTACACTACAACCTATATCCCCTACACTACAACCTATATCCCCTACACTACAACCTATATCCCCTACACTACATCTCTCACTATAACCTATATCCCCTACACTACATATCTCACTACAACCTACATCCCCTACACTACAACCTATATCCCCTACACTACACCTCTCACTACAAACTATATCCCCTACACTACAACCTATATCCCCTACACTACATCTCTCACTACAAACTATACCCCCTACACTGCAACCTATAACCCCTACACTACAACCTATATCCCCTACACTACATATCTCACTACAACCTATATCCCCTACACTACAACATCTACACTACAACCTAAATCCCCTACACTACAACCTATATCCCTACACTATACTGTATATCTCACTATAACCTATATCCCCTACACTACAACCTATATCCCCTACACTACATATCTCACTACAACCTATATCCCCTACACTACATATCTCACTACAACCTATAACCCCTACACTACAACCTATATCCCCTACACTACATATCTCACTACAACCTATAACCCCTACACTACAACCTATATCCCCTACACACTACATCTCTCACGAACAACCTATATCCCCTACACTACATCTCTCCACTACAAACTATATCCCCTACACTAACATCTCTCACTACAGAACCTAAATCCCCTAAACTACACTACAACCTATATCCCCTACACTACACCTATTCCCTACACTACAACCTATATCCCCTACACTACACAATCTATATCCCCTACACTTCCCTACAACCTATATCCCCTACACTACAACCTGTATCCCCTACACTACAACCTATATCCCCTACTATACATATATCACTATCCTACTACCGATATCCCCTACACTACACCTATACCATCCCCTACACTACAACCTATATCCCCTACACTACAACCTATAACCCCTACACTTCAACCTATAACCCCTACACTACAACCTATATCCCCTACACTACAACCTGTATCCCCTACACTACAACCTATATCCCCTACACTACAACCTATATCCCCTACACTACAAACTAAATTCCCTACACTACAACCTATCCCCTACACTACAACCTATATCCCCTACACTACAACCTATATCCCCTACACTACAACCTATATCCCCTACACTACAACCTATATCCCCTACACTACAACCTATATGCGCTACACTACAACCTATATCCCCTACACTACACCTGTACAACCTAAATCCCCTACACTACAACCTATATTCCCTACCCTACAAACCTATATCCCCTACGCTACAACCTATATCCCCTACGCTACAACCTATATCCCCTACGCTACAACCTATATCCCCTACGCTACAACCTATATCCCCTACAACCTATATCCCCTACGCTACAACCTATATCCCCTACACTACAACCTATATCCCCTACGCTACAACCTATATCCCCTACGCTACAACCTATATCCCCTACACTACAACCTATATCCCCTACAACCTATATCCCCTACACTACAACCCATACCCCCTACACTACAACCCATACCCCCTACACTACAACCCATACCCCCTACACTACAACCCATACCCCCTACACACTACACAACCTATATCCCCTACACTACACCCTATATCCCCTACACTACAACCTATATCCCCCACACTACAACCTATATCCCCTACACTACAACCTATATTCCCTACACTACAACCTATATCCCCTACGCTACAACCTATATCCCCTACGCTACAACCTATATCCCCTACGCTACAACCTATATCCCCTACACTACAACCTATATCCCCTACAACCTATATCCCCTACGCTACAACCTATATCCCCTACACTACAACCTATAACCCCTACACTACAACCTATATCCCCTACACCTACAACCTATATCCCCCCTACACTACAACCTATATGCCCCTACACTACACAATACAACCTAATATCCCGCTACACTAAAACCTATATCCTGGCCTACACTACAACCTCTATATCCGCCTACACTACAACCTATATCCCTCTACACTACCACTGGCTATATCCCCTACACATAATCAATCTATATCCCCTACACATAATCAATCTATATCCCCTACAGGACTACAGACCTATAGCCCCTACGACTCACAACCTATATCACCCCTACACATATATCACTAACATCTATATCCCCTACACTACAACCTATAGCCCCTGACACTAGCACCTATATCCTCCTACAACTAACCAACCTATATCCGCCTACACTGGACGAACCTATATCCCCGATCACTACATCTCTCACTAGCAACCTATATCCCCTACCTACCTAACAACCTATATTCCCCTACACTACAAACCTATACCATTCCCCTGACACTAGATCTCATACACTACAACCTATATCCTCCTACACTTAACAACCTATATCCCGCTAACTATCTCTATCACTAGTCAATCTATATCCCCTACACACAACCTAATATCCCACTACACCTAACAACCTATATCCCCTACAACACTACAACCTATCTTCCCCTATCACTACAACCTATATCCCCTACACTAGCAACCTATAAATCCGCCCTACACTACGTCTCTCACTGATACAAACCTGTATCCCTACACTCCAGCAACCTATATCCCCTACCTACACTACAACCTATTATCCCCTACACTACACGCTCACGACACCTATATCCCCATACAACTACAACCTATATCCCCTACACTTACAACCTATATCCCCTACACTACAACCTATATCACCGTACACTACAAACCTATAATCCCCTACACTACAAACCTATCATCCCCTACACTAGCACCTATAATCCCCTACACTACAAGCCTATATCCCCTACACTACAACCTATATCCCCTACACTACAACCTATATCCCCTACACTAACACAACCTATATCCCCTACACATACCAACCTATAATCCCCCTACACTTCACACACCTATATAGCCCCTACACTACATAACCTCTATCCGCCTACACTACAACCTATATCCGCCGTGACATGACAACCTATATCCCGCTAACTCACTACAAAACCTATATCCCCTACACTATCATTCCACCTATATCCCCTACATCTACAAACACCTAGATCCCCTACACTAACAACTCTATATCCCCTACACTACAAACCTATATCCCACCTGACACTACAACCTGATATCCCCTACGCCTACAACCTATCTCCCCTACACTACAAACTATATCCCCTACACTACATCTCTCACTACAACCTGTTTCCCCCAGACACCTACACCTCTCACTACAACCTATATCCCACTACACTACAACCTATATCCCCATAGCACATACAACCTATATGCCCCCTACTATAAACTATATCACCTGACTACAACCTATAACCCCTACACTACACCCTATAATAATCCCCTACACTACAATCCTATAAATCCCCTACACTACAACCTATAAATCCCCTACACTACCAACTAGATCTCTACACTAGCAACCTAACATCCTCCTCTACTACATCTCTCACTACAACCTTATAATCCCCTACTACTAGCACCTCTCAACTACAACTATGATCCCCTACACTAGTCTCTCAAACCTATATCGCTCTACACTACAACCTATTAATCCCCCTACACTCACCATCTCTCACTACAACCTATATCCCCTACACTACATCTCTCACTACAACCTATAACCCCTACACTACAACCTATATCCCCTACACTACAACCTATATCCCCTACACTACATATCTACACTAACAACCGACATAACCCCTACACTACAACCTATAACCCCTACAGCTCCAACCCTATAATATCCCTTCTACACTTACAACAGCTAACCCCTACAACTACACCTATATCCCCTACACTAGCATCTCTATCTCTCCACTACAAACGCTATAATCCCCTAACACTACAACCATATATTCCACTACACTACTAACCTATATCCCCTAACACTACTACCTATCTCTACACTATCATCCTATTGCCCCTACACTAGCAACCTATAGCCCCTACACTAACATCTCTCAACTACAAACCTATATCCCCCTACACTACATCTCGATCAGTGCTACAACCTATATCCCCTACACTACAAACTATATCCCCTACACTACATAATCCAACCTACACTACAAAACCTATATCCCCTAACACCCTACACACCGTATAATCCCCTGACACTACATAGTCTCACTACAACCTAAAAAAACCCCTACACTACATCCTAATCTCATAACAACTACAACTCTACTAGCTCCCCTACACTACCCTACATCGCTCACTACAACCTATATCCCCTACAACTACACACACTACATCTTCCCACCTACAACCTATATCCCCTACACTACAACCTATATCCCTCACTACAACCTATATATCCGCCTACACTAACATAATCTCACTAACAACCTAATATCCCCTACACTACAACCTAGATCCCCTACACTACAACTACATCACCTATTCCACTATATATCTCCATACAACCTATATCCCCTACACTACATATCTCACTACAACCTATATCCCCTACACTACATCTCTCACTACAACCTATATCCCCTACACTACATCATATCTCACTACAACCTATATCCCCTACACTACAACCTATATCCCCTACACTACATCTCTCACTACAACCTATATCCCCTACACTACATCTCTCACTACACAACCTATATCCCCTACACTACATCTCTCACTACAACCTATATCCCCTACACTACATCTCTCACTACAACCTATATCCCCTACACTACATCTCTCACTACAACCTATATCCCCTACACTACAACCTATATCCCCTACACTACATCTCTCACTACAACCTATATCCCCTACACTACATCTCTCACTACAACCTATATCCCCTACACTACACTACATACATCGCTCACTACAACCTATATCCCCTACACTACATCTCTCACTACAACCTATATCCCCTACACTACATCTCACACTACAACCTATATCCCCTACACTACATATCTCACTATATCTCTCACTACAACCTATATCCCCATACACTACATATCTCACTATATCTCTCACTACAACCTATATCCCCATACACTACATATCTCACTATATCCCCTACACTACATATCTCACTACAACCTATATCCCCTACACTACACCTCTCACTACAAACTACATCCTCTACACTACATCTCTCACTACAACCTATATCCCCTACACTACAACCTATATCCCCTACACTACATATCTCACTACAAACCTAGACTAATCCTCCCCCCCTACACTTCATCTCTCACTACAACCTACATCCCCTACACTACATTTCACACTATAGTACTGCAAATAATGAAGTATCTGATAACACAATGGTAATTCGTGGTCATGGTATATCTTATTATTGCTAATTCATCCATCATAAATGTATATGCGTGAGGTTTATAGACATATACAGTATAGTTAAATAGATCTACCTGTAATGGCTAGATGAACTAATATATTATAGACCTATTGTGTGTGTTTGTACCTTTTTACCGTGTGTAATATAGCGATATAATTTCACAAATCTACGAAATGCATGCGCAATATATATATAATATAATATATATATATATATATATTATATATATATATATATATATATAATATATATACTGTATATATATATATATATATATATATTACTGGTTATATATATATATATATATAAGATATATTCTATATATATATATATATACTGTATAATCTTAAAATAATATATATACTGTCTATAAATAGATATATATATATATACTCTAGATGTGTTACTGTGGTCATATATATATTATAGATATATATTAATATATACATATAATATACAATCTCCGATATGATACAGTAATATATATTTAACAAATATTTAAATACAATATAAAGGATAAACACTGAGCGAGAAATGCGATTGTCTGACAAAAATGAA
>CM064513.1:39050254-39154067 GCA_032716605.1 Paralithodes platypus | reverse complement strand
ACACAGTACCGGTGCCGTCCTTTTGTCCATTACAAGACTATAACCTATCTCAATTAATCCTTTTAGCTACCGTACCCTATATCCTTCCTAAGCTTCATAAAAAAATGTTAAATGTAGCTAAAATAAAACAAAAAAAGACGTCGCCGGTACAGATAGGGTTAAACGGAAGGATTTGTGGACGTCAGAGAGCTGAGATAGATTTTACCAATTTAATTCCTAAACTGCCTTCCAAACCTTAGCAATATCGTCCAATGTTAGCTTAAAGTATGTGACAGTACGTCCTCGAAGCCTTTACAGTATACTATGACGTACTCGTTCATCCTATTCTGGCTACTATTAAACGATTGTATTTAGTTTTGGAAAGATCTGTGGGAGTCTTAGGGATCACTGAGATATTTGATACCACTTTGCTTGCTACAGGTCCTTCCTGAGCTGCATAAAATCGCCTAGTGTCAGCAAGAAATAATATTATACCATATTCCAGAAAGGGTATAATTTCATTTTGTTCAGATCCTCCTTATTACAATAAGTTTTCTTTAATCATCCCTTTCTCTTCCTCTCTTGTCCCATTCATCTTTGTTCCTCCTCCCATATTTCCTCTTCGTCCTTCTCCTATTCTTCATTCTTTTCTTCCCCATTCCCCTCTTCGCCATTCTCTAATTTTCGTCTTCTTCCCTTATTCCTTCTTCTCCGGTTCCCGTTTTTGCTTCCTTCTCTTCCTCTTTTTCTGCATTATTGTCTCCTTTCCTCTCCTCATTTCTCCTTCTTACTTTGCTCATTCGTCCTCCTTCTAATATTCCCCTCTTCCCCAGTTTCTTCCAAAGGTTCCTTTGGTTCTTCTCCATTTAGCTACGGTACTTCTTTGTATTTATCTCAATTTGTATTATATTTGTTCTCCCATTGATTATATTTTGTTTCGTTTGTGCCTTCTTCTGCTGCGGCTTCTTCTTGGTGGTGTTGATGTTTTTGTTGTTAATTTTGTTTTTGTTGTTACTTTTGTTGTACTAGTTTTTGTTGTGATTCTTCTTGTTGCTGTCTATCTTTGTATATCCTCAATAGTCCTCTTCTATGTTTGCGTCTTCTTATACTAGGCCTACATATACTTACTAGTTTTTCACCCGTAATATTTATCTGTATTTACATATACATTATCCCCTTTCCTTTTTGTTTTCGTTGTTATGCGTTTTCCTTTTCTTCTTCTTTTTCTTCTTGTTGTGGACTCTGAGGCCAATCATGTTCAGGTCTATCGATCAGGCGACACAGTCAGGCGCCGGGCTGTCTACCGCCATATATCCTCAATTGTTCCTGTCCTTGTTGTTGTCTACCTCCATATATCCTCAATAAATATATATATATATATATATATAAATATATATATATATATATGATACAGTATATTATCTATATAGATCTATCTATCTATCTATCATTGCCTGACGCCGTGATCCCCGAAGGTGTGGCCACGAACGAACCGCCCCCATGCACCTCTGTCCCCAGTCAGTCGGCGCCCCTCCCCCCCACCAGCACCGCCTTCGCTCAAGTACTTCCTAACGCCATCCTTCCCACCTCTCATTCGGTCTACATCTCCTACTATGTTCCCACCACCTCGCTCTCGTATGCCCTCTTAGTCATTCTCTCGCTTTCCATACGTTCCATATGGCCGAACCATCTCAAGTTGTTCCTTTTCACACTTTCCAGCACATCTACCTTCCACACCACACCTTCCTTCTTACGTCCTCATTAGTTTGTCTATCCCTCCATGTAACTCCGCACGCACCTCCTTAAGTAATTTCATTTCCACCCTGCTTTCACTCTTGGTCTGAGTCTCTCAACCAACGTCCATGCTTCGCTTCTGTAAGTCCAGTGTCGGGATTATAACACACTGTAATGAAAGGACTTCTTCACTTCCATACTGACCACCCTATTTCTTGTTACTGCTTTTAGCGTTCCTACAACCCTCTTCCCCTGTTGTATCCTCCCCCGCACTTCTTCATCCATAGTCCCATCTTTACTCAACACACTGCCCAGATACTTAAAAGAGTTGACGATCTCCATAGCCTGACCGTTCAGCTTCACCTCACACTCTGTGACTTCACCCCTTTCGATATATATATATATATATATATATATATATATTGGTACTAAACCCATCTAATACAAGTATAGCCAGATAAATCACTATAACCATATCCCAATGACCTAATAAAATTGTTTTATACCATTATTTTGTTTACGGTGCCCATACCTTTCTCGGGCACACAGTTAACCGTTAAAAGTGCATTGTAAACATTGTGTGTTCAAATGTATAACAAATGATACACATAATGCGGCTCAATTGTAAACATTGTGTGTTCAAATGTATAACAAATGATACACATAATGCGGCTCAATTGTAAACATTGTGTGTTCAAATGTATAACAAATGATACACATAATGCGGCTCAATTGTAAACATTGTGTGTTCAAATGTATAACAAATGATTAAACATAATGCGGCTCAATTGTAAAAACATTGTGTGTTCAAATGTATAACAAATGATACACATAGTGCGGCCCAATTGTAAACATTGTGTGTTCAAATGTATAACAAATGATACACATAATGGCGGCTCAATTGTAAACCATTGTGGGGTCAAAATGTATAAACAAAGGATACACATAATGCGGCTCCAATTTTGTAAACATTGTGTTCCAAATGTATAACAAATGATACACATAATGGCGGCTCAATTGAAAACATTGTGTGTTCAAATGTATAACAAATGATACACATAATTGCGGCCTCAATTGTAAACATTGTGTGTTTCAAATTGATAACAAATGATTACACATACTGCGGCTCAATTGTAAACAATTGTGTGTTCAAATGTATAAACAAATGATACAACAGTAATGCGGACTCAATTGTAAACCATTGTGTGTTCAAAAGTATAACAAATGATACACAAGAAATGCGGCTCAATTGTAAACATTGTGTGTTCAAATGTATAACAAATGATACACATAATGCGGCTCAATTGTAAACATTGTGTGTTCAAATGTATAACAAATGATACACATAATGCGGCTCAATTGTAAACATTGTGTGTTCAAATGTATAACAAATGATACACATAATGCGGCTCAATTGTAAACATTGTGTGTTCAAATGTATAACAAATGATACACATAATGCGGCTCAATTGTAAACATTGATGTGTTCAAATGTATAACAATGATACACATAATGCCCGGCTCAATTGTATAACATTGTGATAGGTTCAAATGTATAACAAATGATAACACAGAATGCGGCCTCAATTGAATGTAAACATTGTGTGTTCAAATGTATAACAAATGATACACATAATGCGGCTCAATTGTTTATGTATACTAATTTGACTAAGTACACGATTGAAACACGTGTATCATTTTGGTCATATTTGAGCACACAGTGTTTACAGTGTACGACCATCACTGTTATTGGTTGTTAGAAATAACTCATAAAAGTTAACAAAATTAATAAAAACACTATTTGAAGAGGAACACTTTATTGTAAACGTTTTGCAAAGATCTGAAGAAGCTATTTGCGAAACGTTGTCAACTACCAGTAATGGCTTCTCCTTAAATAGTGTATATATTCACTGTTATGGTCACTGTCTTGGTCCAGGAAACTATTGGAGGACGATATTAACACCATGTTTCTTCAAATTGCAATGATAATCTCCCTCCTAAACAAACTGTATGAATACATCAATAAATATATAAATCCATTAAGAAATAAATTGTATAATATATATATATTCCTCAGAGATTTTGCCGAGAGAAAGGGAAAGGGAAGAAGAGAATAAGACCTTCATACAGCACGTTAAATGACAGATATACAGTATATGTATACATTAAGATGGGTAGAGATATATATGAATACCCTCATACTCATACCTATCCTTATATATGATCATCTATAGGCATATCTTTATCTATCTATATCTATTTATATCTACTGTCTGCCTATCTACCTCCCTCCCTCCCTCCCCACACCCTCCAACTGACAGAGGTATATTGGACGACAGTAAATAATGCATAGGGGGACCTGTCACTCTCTCTCTCTCTCTCACTCACACTCTCTCTCTCTCTCTCTCTCTCTCTCTCTCTCCCTGTGTCAGTATATCTTATGAAACATATAACATTATATATATATATAATGTGTATATGAATATGTGCAATATTATGATACAATTAGTCGTTCATGTTTTTGTGAATGTTAATTTTACGGTAACAGAACAGGCAGCAATATTGCCAACATAATCCTGTATTTGGGAGATTCAAGACACCATAGGATTTAGTATCAACGTTTACAATAGTCTATATGTTAAATGGAGAAAAAAACTGAAATTATGTAGATTTACACTTATGAACTAATTAATATATATATATATAAAGAGAGAGAGAGAGAGAGAGAGGGGGGGGGGGTATTCAAAGTCAATGCAGAGTTGGTGCATAAAGCATTAGATCTAATATTAGTCGATCAGTATTAATACAAAGAGATAATGAACCCATTAAGTTAATTAAGTTTGATATGATTAAGAAAATGTCCATATACTTTTCTTATATTATCACAAAACAATCACAATGGAAGAATAACTCCAAAGAATTCCAGACTGCATATTTGATGAAGCCAGACAAAATTAATTACCTATGTAAATCAGCTAGCTTGGAACCAGAGAAAATTCTGCATTATCATTACGCTCCAAAAATGAGTAAAAAATTTATGAATTAAAACCGATGGGGGGAAATAAGAGTAGCAGAAATAGACACCCTGTAGTGAGAGAGCTTGGCCATCTTGGTCTGTGGACGCCATTATGGTGCCCACCGGGGTTTAATAAATATATATATATACGGTATATATATATATTATACAGTATATATATATATATATATATATATACAGTATATACTGTATATTTATATTATATATAATGTAGAATTTGGAAATTAGAGGACGTTTACCTGGTACTTATATTGCCGGACATGTATTGTATATATTATATTTGTTATTGTTTATTATTGTGTATATTATTACATATGTGAGTGTAGAGAGAAGATAATGACAGCAGTGTTACCAATATGGCGGAAGGTGGCTGATGTGTATTATTAAAGGGTCTCTAGTAAAGAAGGGAAGAGGAGAGGTGGGTGGGGGGGGGGGGGGTATAATTATAAAATGGAATGGATTCATCAAGAGATTTTTTGTCATGAGTATTGGTTTAGTTTCTGGTAATTAACCTATTGGTGGTCGGGGCTTGGGTGGAGAGCCCAGTGGCGCGCGGGTGTGTGTGTGTGTGTGTGTGTGTGTGTGTGTGTGTGTGTACTTACTCTAGTTGTACTTACTCTAGTTGTATTGCGGGAGTGAGCATGCTCGTTATTTCCCGCCTCCTATATGTGTAGGTGTTATATGTATCGTTGGAATGGCTGTGGATGTGTGTGTAGTCTGTATTTTAGCCAATTGGCGACATCGGAAACGAAGGCTTAGGGTGGATCTGTATGGTACCATTCTCACTATAGACGGTACCGTCTCGCCCGAAGGCTTAGGTAGCCATCAGCTTAGGTGAACCATATGATACCCATCTCGCCTTGTACCATTTTTGCCAACCCCAGATGGGACGTCACAACGTCGTCCACTTATTCCAGGTACCTATTTACAGCTAGGTGAACTGAGGCTAACACATGAAAGGAGACAAGCCCAATTTGTCTCCGCCCGGCCGGGAATTGAACCCCCGACCCCTCGTGTGTGAGACGAGAGCTCTACCTACTAGGCTACGGGCTGTGTGTGTGTGTGTGTGTGTGTGTGTGTGTGTGTGTGTGTGTGAGAGAGAGAGAGAGTACGTGTGTGTGTGTGTGTTCTTATATTATATACCTTCATCCAATAGAGGTAAGATACATCTTACCTCCGTGTTTCAGCCGGGATTCGAATCGCGGACAGTCAGGACGAGAGTGTATGCTTTAAACAACTATACCAATGCGTGATGAAGAATAGTATAACCATTTCCTATTTCTATTAAGGATATTAATACATCTTATTTGAGGAAGTATTCCATTCCATAGCAAGTCATAGGACTCATATTCCAGAGTGCACATAGAAGGGATTATTACCACTATTCCCACCCAACTCGAGTTGAATCGATATAATTTAATTCTCCACCAGGCAAGCATGAGGGTTACATTAATATGAAGTATATCTCTCAATTACATGAATACATGTTTTTACCCTTAGCCAGGATTCGAACAATGGATAATCGTCAATAATATTAACGTAAAACAATTGTAAATATGGTTAGTTTAACACATTCATATAGCATTATAATCTAGCTTACTTGTTGTGAATTTTGACAGTAAACTTTGTAATCTAACTCGACTTAATTTTGTGTATACAAATTTGATCGATTCTACGTACTACATAAACCTCCACATACGAATTGGTCAGACTACATACATACATACATACACCTGTTCTGTTACCTGTGTACTGAGCACCTGTCCAGCCTGAGGGGAGGTGGGAGGGGGGTGGGGGGAGGTGAAGGGGGGACAAATTGGTATCTGATTTACAGTATTTAGAGTGGTAGTATACTGTGTACCTGCTGCTGCTCTCTCTCTCTCTCTCTCTATATATATATATATATATATATATATACTGTATATATATACCCGGTATATATATATATATATATATTTATCTATCTATCTATCTAATCTAGCTATTTATCCACATCTTCCCTCCCTATTAATGAAATTTCGACGCAAACATCCCATCATCCCAATAATAACCAGCGTATCTTTCCTCACATTAGGAGCCAATATAATAACTACCACAACTACCAGCACTACCATAAGTACCAATATCATCCTTTTACATTAGTATTCACCACAGCTACTGTACTACAACTCGTGGCCTTTCTGCAAACTTCCATTCTGTGGAACACCACCTCTCCTTTGCTAATCCTGTTATTCTCCCTCTACCCGAAACCCTGCTATTATTTTCTATGTGATTGAAGGAGACAAAAGACAAGCTACCTGTAACAAGTGTCTCCCTTAAAGTTGAAAGAGTGACAGAGAAGAGTGAAAGATTTGGATGGGTAGATAGAAGGATAAATTGGGTTTTGTAAGCATTGAAAGTAACAAGATTTTCTCTGCTCTATTCGGAAATAGTTGAAGATATGCATACTATCACGTGAGTTTTGGAGTGATTGCATGTTGGGCCGTTGTGGAAGACTAGTTGAATAGTGTAAGGTAGAATCATTAGCATATGAGTGGATAGGGCTAGAAGTACCATTGAGAAGATCATTAATTAATATTTGAAAGATTCCTGAAGACAGGAAAGAACCCTGTGAAACACCAGAGTTGATAGGTTGAGGAAGTGAGTGGTGGCCATCCACAACCTCAGCTGTGGAATGGCCAGAAAGGAAATTAGATACAGAGGCACAAATGAAGGGATAGAAAACAATGGAGGGTAGTTTAGACATTAGAGATTTGGGCCAAACTCTATTGAAGGCTTTCGACATGACTAGCGTAATAGAAAAGGTCTCACCGAAGTCCCGAAAGGAGGATGATCAAGAGTTAGTAAGATAAGAAGGATCATCAGGAGAGCGGTCCTTAAAGGAAACCATACTAGCGATCTGAAAGTATATTAATTTTGTGAAGATAAATGTTTAAGAAGTTTTGAATCAAGAATAGTTTAAAAACTTTAGAGATGTAAGAAATGAAGGCAAATGGAAAATAGTTGGAGGGTTGAGAGCGGTCACCCTTCTCTGGGACAGGTTAAATGAGAATACATTTCCAGCAAGAAGGAAAGACATTGGAGAAAGACAGAGACGAAAGAGTTTGCTTGGGCAGGAGTCCGTACGGTAGAATAGGTTTTTAGTACAACAGGTGGAACATCATCTGGTCCATACGCCTTCATAGTATTAAGCCCAGAGAGGACAGAAAGTGCATGCTTTGAAGAGATTAAGAAATGAGGCATGTGTAAGAAAATGGGGGGTGGAGAGGGAGGAACAGCACCGGAGTAATCGAAGGCGAAAGTTTGAGCAAAGAGTTCCACTGTGTCAGAGGAAGACGTGGCTCCACGGTGGTGCCGTCAGAGTGGAAAAGAGGAGGGAAAGATAAAGAAATAAAATTGTTGGAGAAGTTTTTGGCTAGATGCCAGATGCATGGGATGAGCTAGAGTTGGAAAGTTCAGAACATATTTTTAATGAAAGAGTTTTTGGTGAGTCAAAGAACAGTTTGGTTGATTTCAGGCAGAAACATGAAAAGTACAAGATTCTCTAATTTGAAATTGACAGTGCAGTTTAAATGCTTCCTCCTTATTGCGGAAAGGAGAACATGCGTGAGTAAACTCAAGATATATTTGCATTAAGCTGAGAGAAAGAAAATGGATTGTATGCCTCTATGCCTAAGAGGATTACCTCAGTAATGCACTCAGCACACTCTTAGGGTCCCTGACCCCTCAGAGTGTGGGAAATCAAAGAAGTACTGCCGAAAAGCCTTCCATTTGGCAGCGCCAGAGTGTACAAGCACCGCTGGCTGGGAGGATCGGATAGAAGGATTAGAGGTTAGAAATAAGTCAAGGATGTTGGGCCGATCTCCAAGGTGGTCAAGGATACAAGTAGGTTGCTGGACTAACTGCTCTAGGTCATTTAGGATACAAAAAGATGTAGGCTTGTTCACCAGGTGGGTCAGTGAAATAAGAGGAGAGCTATTGTCGGTGGTGAACATTGGAATCTCCTATGATAGATATTTCTGCGGAAGAAGAGATTGATAGAATATGTTCCACTTTAGAAGTTAGACAGAAAAATTCTGGATAGTCGGTAGAGTTAGGGGAGGGATAAAAAGCGCAACAAATATGTAGTTTGACAGTGACAAAAAAGCTTTAGTAGCCAGAGAGTCGAGAATTCAGAAGAATCAAAGTTGGGAACACGAGATTGTTGTGCACATAATCGCAGGATAGTAGGAGAATGATGACATTAATGCGGACAGGCATTAGTAGATATGGAGATGTGGTTGAGAGATAAATGGCCGTATTCCTAGACAAACCATATCATTATTGGTGGTAGTTAGTTAAGGGGGATATTTCCATTTGAAGGGTTGTTTTCTGAATCCCTTTCTCCCTCTTGTTTAGCCCCATTGATTTTGAGATTTTAAGACTTTCTACCCATTGGTTTGGTGATTTTAAGAACTTTCGACCCATTTATGTCTGTTTTAAGATCTTTCGTGCTTTCTGGCGTCGAGGAAACGGCCTTGGGCCGGGAAATTTTTCTACCTAAAAATGTACAAAATAATCTTGAAAGGGGGTCTAGGGAGGTGTAACTTTAAGCTTGATGGAGGTCTAGGGAACAAACTAAAAATCTCCCCTTAATATGGATTTGCTGTATTCCTAGCTGGTCAATATGTTGTTGTTGTTGCAATGAGGAATACATTAATATTGTCCCCGTGCTTCTCATTGCAATTATTATAACAAAATATCATACTGCCAAGAAAAACGCAAAACAATGGCAGTTACTACCGACAATGATGGAGTTTGTCTTAAAATACGGATGTGCGCGTCTTAGAGCAAAATATGTGTCTTCTTTGTCTTTATTTTTAACCTATAACAGACAATGACTACGATTGTAACTACAGTAAATCGTCATAATTACTGGTTGTGAAAGAGAGAGAGAGAGGAAGTAAAAATGGTTGGCTGATATGAATGAAAGCTTTTATCGATAACCTTATTATCATTGCCTTTAATGTAATTTAACACTATCTGATCCGAGTCTTGTGGGTTATTAAGATATTTAGTGTGATTATTATTTAGTATTTTGATTGTTTCTTGTAATTTTCGAGCAATGTATTTTAGTTTGCCCCCTAGGGCCTAGGCGATCAATGAAGCCTTTTCAGACTTATTTCAAACTAAATAAAATGCCCACCCAAAGCCCATTCAAGCTAAATTTGTAAATTTGTCCAAAGAATAGTGTCACGGCCGCAGGCCGATTTTTTCCAAGTTACAGGCTCGCCCAAATTTTTTTTACACCTGAATGGGGTGAAGCTTCTTATTACCTCCAAGCCAATGGGGTGAAACGTTTTAGAATCGCCATACAAATGGAGCGAAACATGGGAGATCCCAAAAGACCCCCTCAGGTCAAATAAGGTTAAGGGACTTTGTGACGGACTTTTTTTTTGTTTTTTGTTTTTTTCTATATTCCAACTACTCCCTCTCGGGCATAGGCTGATAGCCTTTACACTCTACCGCTGAACACGATGAGGCCCGTGAGGTCTTGTTCCAGTCTAGGGAGTGAGACATGCGAAGCACCCCGGCTCGAAGCAATCCCATCTCTGAAGCCGCCTCGCCTCTGCGCTTCACAGTCTAATCCCCCACACTCGGACCCTCACTCTCAGAACGCCACCTATTGAGTAATTAACTCACTAGGCATTGCCCCCCATTAGCATATTTTTGAATATGGGAATATTCATACAATGCATGGACTTGTTGATATCTACTTTTTTATTACCGTTAATAATTTTGTACACATGATTTAAGCTCTATGCTAAGCTAAAAAATATTGGTAATGTTGTTTAAATTCCTCATATGTCATATTTGTTGTTTATAATATAATGTTGCTACTTACTCTCTGCTGTACTATTTCCAGTGTTATCTACGTCCTGTTGTATTCTGTGTGTAGTCTAAGGGGGTTGACCTGTTTTTTGTTCTGTCCTTTTCTATTTTTCTCTGGCTTATATCCATTTGGCCCCATTCAGCCGATTGTTTTAAGACGTTTATCCCCATCCAGATGTCAATTTTTTACTGGTGAGCGGTAGCGAACCAGCATATTTTTTATTTTTGTTTGACAGCAGGCTAAATTTGTACATTTTTCGATAGAAAAATGTCTCCGGCGAAGCTGGATTTCTTCATATAACACTGGCTTGCTATCGCTCGCCAGGAAGAAATCGACACCTAGATGGGGATAAACGTCTTAAAATAGTTGGCTGGATGGATACAAGCCAGAGAAAGAGAGAAAAGGACAGAGATAACAACAAGCAGGTGACCCCCCTTAAGCTTATACGCAACATTCCAGCTGAGAGCGAACCACTGGTTTATATAACAAGAGAATAATGTCTAATGATTGGATCTTGTTGGTCTTAATTTAACGTACTTGTCGACATTGTTTAGTTTTTCGTTGAATTGTTTGAACTTGAATGAATTGTTATCAGCATTAAAAGTCAATTGCCAGGTGTAGATTCATTAATCATCCATTTGTTATTTTGAACTTGCAGTGACGGAACTACCCTGCAATATTTGTTGTGTCTGTTTATTTTGAGATTGTGGGAAATAGACCATGAACAATGCCCGCTGTATTTTATATATTTTGTTTTCCTGCCGTATGTTATGGTATTTTACTGTTGCAGGAACACGTTTTGTATATTTTCCATTCTTTACCTATTGCTAACTTTCACTATCTATCACTCTTTCAATTTGCAGGGACTGTAGCTTCCTGCAATCTTGCTAGTATTTATTAAGTTTTTATTATATTTTTATTTTTCTACATAAATGCAGTATGTATTTACTGTTTCTCTTCTCTATCTATATATGTTTTTTTGTTATCCATATAGTACCTAAAATGGTTCTTCTGTACTTCCCCAACACTATGCCTACTTACCTATTCCTACCTATCTACTCACTTACATATTAACACACTTATCTATATATATTCCTACCTACTCACTCACACACCCACAAACTAACCTACCTACTTACCCTCCCACCAACTAACCCACCAACTAACCCACCTACCCACTCACCTATGTACATACTTACCCTACTAATTGCAAAACTGTGTCCAAATCCATGACCAAGAAAAGGGGGCGAGGGGAGACTATAAAAAGAGGTAGGAGAGAGAGAGAGAGAGAGAGAGAGAGAGAGAGTTACATAAATACACAGACTGCACAGACCTTGCAGTCCCTATTAGGCAGTCCAGACTTATTTCTAACATCGGATTTGCTACAAAGTGGAAGGTAAAGACAGCAAAGCAGAAGGCTCTCTCCCCATCCATTGCCCCCTTCGACCTTGGGTCGCCATGGCATTTAGTTGGAGAAACAAGGCTCCCAGCAGATCGAGAACATTTCTACTGGGAAATTCATAGTAAACATTGAAGTTTAGAAGTATTGTATATTTATGATACTTAACCTAGCTTATTTTTTGTATTATTTTTTCACCTACTGTACATTACTCCAACCTCCTGGAAATGGATGTCTTGCCTCCGTTTGAATGTGTCAATTGTATTACATTGTACAACTTTCTATGACAATTTGTTCCACTCGTTGACCACACTGTAGGTGAAAATTTGTTTTGTGACATCGAGATTCGCCCTCATGGTTTGTAATGGCATTCCATTTCCCTAAATTGATGAACTATTATTGATTTTCAGCAGTGAATCTACATCCATTTTTTTTATTTCAAAGCCCTTAAATATCTTGATACATTAAATTAATTGACCTCGCAATGTTCTTTTCTTTAGTGAAAATAATTTTGTTGTCTAATCTTTCGTGATATGATATATTTCTCAGTGACGTTATCAACTTTGTCGCTATATGCTGCACTGACTTGAGTTTATCAATTTCCTTATTCAGATACCAAAATTGCAGAGTTACACAGAGTTACATAGGTATTCAGGCCACACAGACCTTGCGGTCCCAACTAGGTGGTCCGGCCCTAGTTCTACTAGACAGGGACAGTTTATAGTGGAAAAATAGGAATGTAAAGAGAGAGAGAGAGAGCGAGAGAGAGAGAGTGTGTGTGTGAGAGAGTGTATTCTTTGTGTATCTATGTATGCATTTATGTGTGCATAATCGTATCTATTTCGACATTAACTCGTGAATTCCTAAAGCAGATCTCTGTTATATTTATAGTTATTTTAAACAGGTTAACCTTTGAAATCTATGCTTCTATTGGCATATTTTTAGCTTATAGTAATTGTAGTGTATAGTTTTGTTACCTTAATATTCAATTAGGTATTATAATGTTTAAAAATTGAAAAAGTATAAAGAAAACAGACAGTCAGATAGACACACAGACATATGGACACACACATAGACAGACAGAAAGTCAGGTACACATACAAACAGATAAACAGACATATAGACATACAGACAGATAAACAGACAGATAGACAGACAGACAGATACACACACACACACACACATATAGACGGATGAGTGACAGCAAACTCAATGAGACGAAATTAAATAATAACAAATCTCAAGAAAGACAGTCAAGTATGCAGACAGACAGAGGAGGAAGTAGGTGAAAACATAGTAATAAGACAGTGACAAATACATCATAACATCTCTAGGAAAGACAGACAGACATATATACAGACAGACAGACAGACAGACAGATGTACAGACAGACAGACAGACAGGCAAACAAACAGACAGACAGCCAGAGTGAAGGATGGGTAAGAAAAAATATAATGAGACGAAGTTAAAAAAAAAAATCGAGGACATTATATTCATACAGAAGAACTCACTCAGGCGACCTGCTCATGCTCTCTCTCTCTCTCTCTCTCTCTCTCTCTCTCTCTCTCTCTCTCTCTCTCTCTCTCTCTCTCTCTCTCTCTCTCTCTCTCTCTCTCTCTCTCTCTCTCTCTCTCCTTCCTTCTTCTTCTTACTACCCTGGTGCACTATCCTGTTTTCTAACTTATATATTTTTGTTTCGCTTTATCCCCATGTATATAGTTTTTCATCCATTTTTCTTCCTAAGCATCCGCTCTTTCTCTATCTCTCCATTTATCTCTTTTATTATAGTTCTCAATTCGTTCTTCCTCTCCCCCTTCCCCCCACCATCCTCCTTTTTCGTCCTTTCCTTCACTCCTTTGCTCTCCCCCCCCCCCCCCCCCCCCCCACACACACACACACCCTAGCGAACCCTCTCCAACCCCTAACCCCCGAATTCTGTGCCCTCGTGTCATTGGTCAGTCGGAACCAGAACGCCAGCCAATCAGAGACCGCCATCCGTCATATATATACCAGAAAAAAAGGTAAAACAAAAAAAAAGTAAAAAAATAAATAAAAATCTTTCGTCTCCGGGACCTCCTCATTTGGCCCAAAAGAGGGAAACTTATACAGTATACAGCATAAACTGTATATATTATTCAAAATGAGAGAGAGAGAAAAAAAAAACATCACATTTGTCTATTGGAATATAATATTATACGGAGTATGCATCTTCGGCCAGTGGATATTAATGTATTAACATGATAGAACTTGTTGTTTTGCTTTTGAGGAGGAATTAAACCCCATGAAAATACATGGAATTATTCTAGTATATCGTATTAAGCTTGTATATTACTTTTAACATGTATATTAATCTGTACCTGTATATAACTTTTACCTGTCGACATGTATGTTACATTAAAGAAGGTGGAATTGAAGGAAAATAATGTGTAAACTTAAAATAAAAATGGTGAATCATAGACAAAAGATTCCCCAAAACGAAGAAAAAAATAACTTGTAAAGAACATGGGGGCTGTAAATGATCAATGGCTGCCATAACCATAAATGGTCAGACCCAGGGGGGAGAGAGAGAGAGAGAGAGAGAGAGAGAGAGAGAGAGAGAGAGAGAGAGAGAGAGAGAGTGAGTATAACCGATTGACCGAAAGAAAATATGAAGAACAAGAATGTGTGTAAGGAACATACAAGAAATGGAAAAAGATACTATAATTAAATATACTGAAAGACAGAAAGGGAGGGGGTGGGGGAGGGGGGGGGGGGGCAAAAACCATCTCTCTATCCTCATCTATCGCCCTATCTACAGTATCTACGTTCCGACACACTCATCTATAACGCTAAAAGACTGTCGGGAAGCGTACAATAGCTACACGTCCCATCCGTACCTAATTAATGATGCACGTATTTATGTATGGGTACGCCTGCCACGTTACAGGCGTGGACGTGCCTGGAGTATGGAAGGCTGGCGTAGTCACGTTCAAGAGTCATGTAGCTTCCTCTCTCTTTCTATCTATCTCTATCTCTCTCTTTCTCTCTCTCTCACTCTCATAAAATCATCTCTAATACTCAATAACTCTCTTATAAGACCCCAATACGCCTCAGATAATAAACCCTTTCAGTCTCTAAGAAAGCTCCCTCACTAAATTGTGGCTAACATTAGACGATTTTATTCAGCTTTGGAAGGCCCTCTACGAACCAGATGGGCAAACTCTGTCGCAGCTTCCATATTTCCTTCCCAAGCTGAATAAAATCGTCTACTATTAGCCAAAACAATAAAAAACGCCTCCTATTATTTTGAAAAGGTAAATGCTGGTATTCTTGTTCTACAGATATTACCAGCCATGGCAGTATGGAGGCGTATTGTAAAAATAATGGTTATGAAGATATGATAGGGGTAATTTAAGTGTCCATAACAATTTACTCTTTAAGGGTATATTGGGAGTGATAACCCCATCTCTCTCTCTCTCTCTCTTTCTATATATATATATATATATATATATATATATATATATATATATATATATATATATATATATATATATATAGTATATGTATTATAACACAACTTTAGAGCACAACTGTATACTTAAAATACACAAGATTCGCAGCTAATGAAAATGGTGATGTGTGCATTAGGGATGCTAAAAAAAGCCACAGGTCTGACATATTTGTGTCCGATTCGTGTGATTGATGGCTCGATGTGGGCCATCGATTTCCACCTTTATGGGGGGATGGGTGTATATCATTGTAGGCCTATATCTATTTATCTTTTTATTATTATTGTTTTTTTTTTAGTTTACTCCCTAGACCTCCATCAAGCTTTAAAAAAAATAATGAGAACCCCCTTCAAGATAAATTTGTACATTTTTCGATAGAGAAATGTTCCGGGCTAAGGGCGGTTGCTCTTAAATTACAGGCTCGCTATAGCTCGCCAGGAAAAAAATAGACACCTCAATTGCATGGAAGGTCTAAATATTTGCAAAATAATGGGACGAAATATCTTAAAATAATCAAACTAATGGGACAAACGTCTTAGCATCTCAGAACTAATGGGGCTAAACATGAGGGAGATGGGCAGCCAGAAAATACAACCATCCCCCCTTAATGTTGCCAGGGCCCATGATTGTAACATTAACTACTAATCACATTTATCTGTTGATCTTGGATGGTATCGTTGAGGGAATGTAAGCCATTTGATTGTCTTGATATATACTTGTGCCCTATTTCAAGCCATTTATCGCTTATTTCGAACATACAATATGCCCGCAACAGTGGAAATTAATAGCAATATTGACAAACTAGAAACAACCGAAATAATAGGTCATTAACATTATTTGAAAGTAAGGATTATTATTATAAGGAAAACACAAACGTGAATAATAACAATATCGGTATGTTTCTGAAAAAAGTACTTATATACTAATTGTGTCACGTCTTTCAACATATCTTCCTCCAAATTATTTATACGCAAAATGTCATCTTGTACGGTCCTCTTTATTGTTTTACCGATATATTGCATGTATGATTTGGTATCCTCTTGTTTCCTTCTCTCACCCAGTTGCTTATAATTTGTTTCTATCTGATTGTTCACTCTTTCCCCCCAAAAAATATTAATGCATTTTCCTTTGCAGTCCGGTACCCTTCTCTCTTCAATGTTTTCTACTACTCTGCCTTCTTCTTCTTCTTCTTCTTCTTCTTCTTCCTCTTCTTCGTTTACATTATATCCAGATACTTTTATAATCATAATATACCCTCTTTGCATATAATTAATATATTAGTGTTTAAAAATACCTTTTATCTTCAAAATTTAAGCCATTCTCCTTCAATATATAATTGCTTTGCCTATTGCTTCATTGTTATGCCTTTTTTGTACGTTACAGCTCAGTGTGTATTTCTGTTTTTATTATCTTCCCGTTCATCTATTTTTCTCCCATATGTATCTTTCTCTAATTTGCCAATACTGTATTTGTCCATTTTGTTACCTCTCTCCTTTAACATATGAGTAACTATTATTTAGAAACCCGCCCAGCAATGTTCCTAAGTCATTAACACTATATGGTCCGACGTCTGGTGAGATTTTATGAGAATTTGTTTAATTATTACTAAGGATTTTTTTTTTGGCAATTCCAAGCAATGAACTTTAGTTTGTTCCCATAGGCTAACAAAAACGCTTTCCCAGACTTCCTTCAAACTAAAAATAAAATGCCGACCCAGACCCACTTCAAGATAAATTTGTACATTTTGCAATATACAAATATCCCAGCCAAACGACGATTATTTTTGAGTAACAGGCTCGCTATCGTTTTCAACCCCCCCCCCCCCTAAAAAAAAGACAAACAGAAAAAAAACCCTGAATGGGGTGAAGCGTCTTATTATCTCCAAACTAATGGTGTGAAACGTCTGAAAATGTAATTCAGCTAAACAGGGGAGACCCAAAAGAATCTCTCTCACACTAAATAGGGTTTTAAGAGCAAACAAATAATTTGTTTCATTGACACATCTCTTGGATATAACTCCCGGAAACGTTATTCCCACTTCATGCAATTTCTTGATTCAAATATTGTGTTCAGCTTTGGTCATAATAGTATGACAAATATTGAAAAGCTGGAGAGAGTACAATGGGGAGTAACTTACGATTCCTATAGCTAAGAATTGAAGTAAACGAGGCGCGATTAAAAGAGCAAAGTCTGTTTTCCTTATCCAAGCGCACAATAAGAGGCGACCTGAGTCAAGTGTTTAATATTTTCAAAGGCCTTGACAATGTAGATGCCAGTAAAGTATTTCATAATAGATAATTCAAATGACACTAAAAATCACTGATATAAAATCGTACGATTTTTGCTTTCATTAACACAACATTAACAAAGCATTTCCATCAACAAAGTGAAAACTAAACACACATATTCTATCTATCTATCTATTGCCTGACGCCGTGATCCCTGAAGGGGTGGCCACGAACGAACCGCCCCCATGCACCTCTGTCCCCAGTCAGTCGACGCCCCTTCCTCCAACCAGCACCGCCTTCGTTCATGTACTTCCTCACTCCATCCTTCCACCTCTCATTCGGTCTACCTCTCCCTCTCTATCCCTCCACCTCGCTCTCGTACACCCTCTTAGTCATTCTCTCGCTTTCTATATATTCCATATGGCCGAACCATCTCAAGTTGTTCCTTTTCACACTTTCCAGCACATCTACCTCCACACCACACCTCCTTCTTACTTCCTCATTAGTCTGTCTATCCCTCCATGTAACTCCGCACGCACTCCTTAAGTAATTCATTTCCACTGCTCTCACTCTTGGTCTGAGTCTCTCAACCAACGTCCATGCTTCGCTTCTGTAAGTCAGTGTCGGGATTACCACACTGTCATGCAAGGACTTCTTCACTTCCATACTGACCACCCTATTTCTTGTTAGTGCTTTTAGCGTTCCTACAACCCTCTTCCCCTGTTGTACCCTCTCCCGCACTTCTTCATCCATAATCCCATCTTTACTCAACACACTGCCCAGATACTTAAAAGAGTTGACGATCTCCATAGCCTGACCGTTCAGCTTCACCTCACACTCTGTGACTTCACCCCTTTCGAAGATCATAACCTTGCTCTTCCCCGCATTTACCTTCAAATTCCGTTTTTCGCACACTGTTCCAAACTCATTTACCAGACCCTGCAACTCCAATTCATTATCACTCATCAGAACTGTATCATCCGCAAACAGCACATATAACACATATTGAATATAGTTATTGTAGAGACTCGATAGTTTCGGTTCTTCTAGAGCCCTCTGCAAGTGTGGATTTAGTTTTCCAGTTTTGTATTCACAGCACTGTTAATAAACATTCACTCTTTTTAAACATAATTGTTAATTTGTGGAACAATCTTCCAAACAGTGTCGCAGACTGTCGCACAGTCCAAACTTTCAAAGATAACACAGCCAATTATTTCACCTCAAAACCTCGACTGACTGCGGTTGTGCTCGAGTAATAGACTTTTATATTTTGGTTTTCCCACAAGTGGCCATTTTACATATTTTACCATGTGGCCTTGTGATGATCAGTGGATGTGTTGATGGTTGAGTTTCTTTGTAATAATTTGTGAAACTATTTTCCTTACTCTCTTTCTCTTTGTATTCTTCCTCCATCCTTCATCTCCTCCCCTCCTTCACCACTCCCTCCCCCCCCCCCCCTTCCCCTCCCCAGGTCTCCTACCCCCCTCTCACACCAAAATCCTTCCCGTGTTCACCATGTCAGAGACAGAAGGCTATTTTGAGCATTCCAATTAAGGAGAGGCAGGTGGTGTGGGTGAGGCGGGTGACACACACACAGATGATGTGTGTGGCAGTGTTAGGAAGAAGATGGGTGAGGCAGGGGATGAGTGAGGCAGAGTGTGGTAGGGTAGGGCTGAGGCAGTTCGAGGTAGAATGAATCATGGTAAGGTAGAATGAGGAACAGTTGGGCTAGGTAATATTTGTTGTGCATTCCAATTAAGGTGAGACAGGTGATACACAGGAAGACGATAGGTGAGGCAGGGTAAGGAAGAATGAGGCAGGGTAGAGCTAGGCAGGTGATGGTTAAGCTTAAAATCAGGTACGGTAAGGTGAGAGAAAGTTAGGTTAGACAGGGTAAGGCAGGTGACACAAAGGCAGGCAATGGGTGAGGGAGAAACGTGCAAGGTAAGGCAGAGTTAGGCAGGGGATAAAGTACATTTGAGCAAGGTAAGGCAGAAATAGACTGAAGTTAAGTAGATTTGGTCAAGGTAAGGTATAGTGAGGCAGAGTGATAAAGTAGATATAGGCGATGGGTGAGGAAGAATGAGGCAGGATAAAGTACTGTGAGGCAGGGTAGCGAAGTGTGAAGCAGGGTGAAGCTGGTATTGTCAGAATCAGGCAGGGTAGAGGTGAGGCAGAGTTTAGCAGGGAGCGGCAGAATGAGATAGGATACCGGTACGTTAGAATGACGAGTGTCATAGGTAAGTTAAGGGGAAATTAATTTTGATTTATTAAATAATTTATTATCATGGTTTTCCTCCCATACCTTAATTAAGCTTAGTAACTACCCTCATGACCCCCCTTCCCGATAAATTTTCGCACTTTTCGGTAGAGAAATGTCACCGGCCAAAGGCCGGTTCCTCCTAAATTACAGGCTTGCGCCAGGAAAAAATCGCTACCTAAATGGTACGAAAAGTATTTAAGTTTACTAAACTAATGAGGCGAACGTTATAAAATTTCAAAGATGATTGGGGCTGAATATCGGGGAGAAGGGGGTCCAAGTAAAGCCAAAACCTGTTATTTATTTATTTATATATTCTGTTTATTTATTTATATATATTTTTATTTATTTATTTATTAAATTTTATTTTTATTTATTTTTTGCTTATTTAAACATAATTTTATGTTAAAGATAGTGATTGAGTATAAAAGGAGTACCGTACCAATTGACCAAGGAAGACGATGAGTGAGTACAAAGCATTACAATGAAGCACAACCAACATATATATACTGTATATTGAGTACAGTACTACTGGTCCGATTGTAGCCATTCTAACTAACCTGGTCAAATATATTAACATTGCATATAACAGTAGACAATCCTCCACCACTTTGCCACCAACAACAAAATCTTCCATCCATAACTATAGTCCATTCATTGTAGGTAGGCCACAAATATTGACCATTAACCTCTATAACTCATAAACGACTAGAGTAATCGAGTTATTATTTCTACCATTTAGGAAGGGTTAGCCAGGGAATAGGTGTGGATATTTACAGCCTTTTCTCTAGCCCTTTTTCTGGCCTACCTATAATGAATGAACTATAGAAAGATTGAGTTTGGAAATTCTTACATCAATATCTAAGGAAATAATGAAAATATAAATGCACTTTACTCTTCTACATATACGGTAACCTAAATGTGGAGCCATCAGTAATGTCGTTTCAATGTTGGTGGATTCTTGTACGATGTCGTGGAAGAGGAATGAAATAATATTAACTTACTTATAAAACGTTTTCAGTTTCTGATTTCAGGTTAATTAATTGTTTAGGTGACTTTGAAGGTTTGGATTTTGCAGCATTCAATCAAATAAAGGATGTTTCTGGATTACTTGTACGTTACCAAACATTCGAAAATGACATTATAATCCCTGCATATAAGCGTACTGTATATGGTAGCCAATCTTTTAAACATTAATCATATATAGTTAACCCATTCAGTACCAGTGATGTTCTTTTCATCATATTCTGGAAATTATTAGATGATTTGATACAACTTAGGAAAGACCTATAACAATTCAAAGGCTACATATTGTCCCAATAAATTGTTTTAGCTACCACAGATCCTACCTAAGCTGACTGAAATCGTTTAATAGTTGCCAGAATATGATGAAAAGGACGTCACCGGTTCTGAATAGGTAAAGTCAGAGTAATTATGCAAGAAGAAGACAGAATGAAGCAGGGTGCAGCAAAACAGGGGGAGATAGGGTTTACAAGGCGAGGCAAAATGAGGCAAGATGAGGAAATGTGAGGAAGAATAAGGTTGGGTAAGACAGTAAGGCAGAGTGAGGTACGGTGAGGCAGAACAGGGATAGGCAGCAAGGTTTAGAAGGCGAGGCAGGGTGAGGCATTGTAAAGAGATAGGCAGGACCCCCCAAGATAGCCTTATACACACTATAATCCTATCATTCTCTCTCTCTCTCTCTCTCGTTCTTCATCTTCTTCTTGGTTTTGCACCTTTTTTTTAAATTTGGGTTCTGCTATCATTACTAGAATTAAGTCTTGACTACCTCGTTTGGATCGTAAGGTTTATGTGGTCAGTATTAATATATATATATATATTGTGTAAATGTATGTAAATCATACACACAAACCAGTACGCACACACATACACACACACAGGTTTTGGAGAGAGCTAGACACACACATCATCAATCATATTCCAGAGTACATTAACAAAACAAGGGGTGAATGGAAGGAGGGAAGTAGACGGGTGGAAACAGAGAGGAAGAGATACAGCTACAGTTGAAGAAGGGTGTCATAAAGGAAAATACATGCGAGGGGTGAACAGTTTATTACCGTATATACAGCATAGGGAAGGAGGATGGCAGATATGGGATTAATAGTGAACAGTAATACATGCGAGGGGTGAACAGTTTATTACCGTATATACAGCATAGGGAAGGAGGATGGCAGATATGGGATTAATAGTGAACAGTAATACATGCGAGGGGTGAACAGTTTATTACCGTATATACAGCATAGGGAAGGAGGATGGCAGATATGGGATTAATAGTGAACAGTAATACATGCGAGGGGTGAACAGTTTATTACCGTATATACAGCATAGGGAAGGAGGATGGCAGATATGGGATTAATAGTGAACAGTAATACATGCGAGGGGTGAACAGTTTATTACCGTATATACAGCATAGGGAAGGAGGATGGCAGATATGGGGTTAATAGTGAACAGTAATACATGCGAGGGGTGAACAGTTTATTACCGTATATACAGCATAGGGAAGGAGGATGGCAGATATGGGATTAATAGTGAACAGTAATACATGCGAGGGATGAACAGTTTATTACCGTATATACAGCATAGGGAAGGAGGATGGCAGATATGGGATTAATAGTGAACAGTAATACATGCGAGGGGTGAACAGTTTATTACCGTATATACAGCATAGGGAAGGAGGATGGCAGATATGGGATTAATAGTGAACAGTAATAAGAAAGAGAGATAGGTAGATGGAGAGAGAGAGAGAGAGAGAGATAGATAGATAGATAGATAGAGTGTGTGTGTGTTGGGGGGGAGGGGGTTCCACCATTTTGTCTTGAGCCACTTTAAATACAATGTGTGGTTGGACCCTGTGAGCACCCCCTCCCCTGCCTCCCCCACCCTATCCCTATTCTCCATACTTTGTTTTTGTATTCTGTTTTCTATTATCTCTCTCGCTCTGATGTATCTATCTCAGTATTAACTTATGTAACGCAAGCTTAGGTATTTCAGTTTTAGTTTGATAACTAAATGATAACTTGATAAATATATATTTATAGTTTGGCTGTTAAGTTCCTATATATAATACACATACATATACGTACAATATGCATTGATATATCGTGTATGTTGTATAATACTATATATTGACAACAATTTGAGCTGTACTTAGCGTATCTTATTCATTGTTTACTTAATAGGGCTGGGCATAACACATTCCTAGTAAATAATAGTCTACTCATTATATATACGCCATAAATGTTGACCACTAACCTGTAATAACTAAAGAAAGGCTAGATCAATCGAGCTGATATTTCTACCGTTTGGGAAGAGTGAAACAATAAATAGGTATGGAAATGTACAGTCCGTTTTCTCTAGCCCTTTTTGAGGTACACTTGGCTAAGAGCCAAGATTTATGGCCTACTTTGATTTAATAGACTATACAGTAGTTATTTGTAAGAGCTCACTTATTAGATTAATAAACCTTTATCAAGTGTTTTTGTTTTTAATGACATAAAGAGTATCTAAAAACTAATGCTGGCCACTGTAGTCACTTGTTTTTAATAGTTAACATTATAATTGTCTTCATCTATGCTAAATATAACTAATGTATTTTATATATTATATTTTAAATGTAAAATTATATTTATTATTTGATAATAGTCGCAAAATTATTCATCCATTATTTATTCCCAATGAATATATTCACAATGCCAATAGACATACATAAATAGATAAATAAGAAACATACTAGGTTCATGAATATTTAGAGGTTTCTTTACACCTGTTTTTGTTTTGAGCCTACTTGTTTTATTTATATATTTTCACCTTGATAAAGAGAGAGAGAGAGAGAGAGAGAGAGAGAGAGAGAGAGAGAGAGAGAGAGAGAGAGAGAGAGAGAGAAAACAATTAGAAACAGAGTGTCACCCGATTTACGAAAACAAACCATTTTTTCTGTAACTTTTGTTTGTTGTCCACGGGTGAATTAGTCGTGAGTAGTGTGTAAGAGTAGGGTAGTTTGTTTTTATTATAAGCTCACACGCTAGCACGTACAGTCGTCAACGCTAATAGTGACGCATCCACTGGAACCTGTATTGAACACAAGCGAGACAATACTGTGATTAATTATATCCCAAAGGCTTCAGGAGGCAGATGTATTTTCTTTTTTATCTGCTGGTTACTTGCCATGTTCCCATCTTGTTTACTCAGCTGTTACCAATATTGTGCTGCGTTTTTACAGTAAAGTGTTGTAGAGGGAAAGGTAAGCCCTCCCCATAAACTGACACTGATATACCTAACTCGAGGGTGGTGACGGGCTGGTCTATCAGAGTGAGAGCTGAGCGATCTCTGCCATACCCATAGCTTACTCTGACTGTTCCTTTTACTTATATATTTTCTAGATCTCAAGTTACGGCGTCTCTTCCGTGGATTGACCTCCCTACTGCCAACCTAGAGGTTGACAGATTGGGAGCCAAAGCGTCACATTTTTCCTTTGCCCCTCAACTTTCCCTTCATAATTGCTGAGGGGCACAGGGCCTTGGGTGGGGCTTTGGTTTCTTGGGCGTTTCCGCACCCTCCTCAGCTCCCCGCCTTGGAGTGGCTTCGGTCACTCGGGCTTTATTAGTGGTAAGCAGGGAGGGTTTTGTTGGGGTGCTCGTTTATGGCCTTGGCCTTGCTCGGGACCTTGGAGCTGTTCGGCCAGACAGCCTGAAGAACAGCAACAACAACAAACTCGAGGGTGGTCTTTTTTTAATCCCCCCTCCCCCTCCGTTCCGCCCCATTAGTTTGGTGCTTTAATTAATACGTTTCGTTCCATGATTTTGTTTAATTTAAGACGTTTCGTCCCATTAAAGTGTTGATTTCTGCCTGACGATGTCAATTATTTCCTGGAGAGCGCGAGCGAACCTGTAATTGAAGAGAAAAAGGCCTGTGGCCCGGAATTTTGTTTACCTAAAAATTTGCAAATTTAGCTTGAAAGAGGATCTCGAGAGCGTTTTTTTAGACTGAAGAAGCGTGTATTTTATTAACTTGAAGAGGGTCTAAAGAAGATAAAAAATATGAAGTTTCTAAAAAAAGTCAATCTAATACAACCCTTCAATAGTAGTAACAAATAGCATCACTAAGAACTACCAACCGTCGGATAAACTAGTGTGGGAAAAAAATGAAAAATGGTTTAAGGATAATAGTTTCCGTCGTAATTAAACCGATGGGATAGGAGCAATTTAATATATATATATATATATATATATATATATATATATATATATATATATATATATATATATATATATATATATATATATATATATATACCGGGTATATATATATATATATATATTTTTTTTTATTTTTTTTTATTTATAATTTATAAGATTTATAACCGGTAGCAGGTGATTTATCGATACCTACTGGAGAAATAGGTAAATACTCGGGTCGGCCTCATATCAACCCTTTCAAGGTCCATACGTATCTGTTCTGTGTTCCGGTTATCATTAGACGATTTTATGAAGATTAGAACATAAGAACATAAGAACATAAGAAAATGGGAGTCTGCAAAAAGCCGATTGGCCCATACAAGGCAGATCCCTGTCACACCCAACCCCAATTACAAGGCCCAATTATAGACCCATCTCACTAATACCTTGAGTACTGACCCCACCAAAACGGTCAGAGATTAACACAAGATTACGGGGGTCTGCTGAGCGCCGCTTGGCCCACACCTGGTAGATCCCCCTCACACCCAACCCATCTCGTCCATATGCCTATCTAATTTTATCTTAAAGCTCCCTATCGTTCTTGATCCCACTATATCACTTGGTAACCTATTCCACCCATCTACAACTCTGTTACCAAACCAATATTTGCCTATATCTACTCTGAAACGAAATTTATCCAATTTGAAACCACTTGTACGAGTTATTTCGCTATCACTGAGCCCTAGTACATTTTTCATGTCTCCCCGATCAATTCCACTAACCCACTTGAATACCTCTATCATGTCACCTCCAACTCTGCGTCTCTCCAACGAATGCAAGCCCAATTTCCTCAACCCTTCTTCATACGGAAGATTTCCAATATTATGGATCACCTTTGTCATTCTACGCTGTACTCTCTCCAACGAATCCATGTCCATTCTGCAATAAGGACACCAAAATTGAACAGCAAAATCCATATGGGGTCTCACCAATGACAAGTAAAGTTTTAAGATAACATCAGCAGTTCTGTTACTCACACTCCTAGATATAAGAACATAAGAACATAAGAAAATGGGAGTCTGCAGAGAGCCGATTGGCCTACACAAGGCAGATCCCTGTCACACCCAACCCTAATTATAAGCCCAGCTTAAAAACACCATTAGGACTTACCTCACCGAAACGGTCAGAGGAGGTCAGAAAAACGGGGATCTGCAGATCCCACACCTGGGCTACACCTGACAGATCACCCTCACACCCAACCCATCTCGTCCATATACCTATCTAATTGTATCTTAAAGCTCCCTATCGTTCTTGATCCCACTATAGCACTTGGTAGCCTATTCCACCTATCTACAACTCTGTTACCAACCAATATTTGCCTATATCTTTCTTGAAACGAAATTTATCTAATTTGAAACCATTTGTACGAGTTCTTTCGCTATCACTGAGCTTTAGTACATTTTTCATGTCCCCTTTATTAATCCCACTAACCCACTTGAATACCTCTATCATGTCCCCTCTAACTTTGCGTCTCTCTAACGAATGTAAGCCTAATTTCTTCAACCTTTCTTTATACGTAAGATTTCTAATATTATGGATCATTTTTGTCATTCTACGTTGTACTCTCTCCAATGAATCTATGTCCATTCTGTAATAAGGACACCAAAATTGAACAGCATAATCCATATGGGTTCTCACTAATGACAAGTAAAGTTTTAAGATAACATCAGCAGTTCTGTTACTCACACTCCTAGAGATGAACCCGAGAATCCTGTTTGCCTTGTTTCGAACGCTTATACACTGTTTTCTAGGCTTCAAATCATTGCTAACAAACACACCTAGATCTTTCTCACAATTCGAGTTTTCTAATTCCATATTAGCTAGTTTATATTTAACATTTGTATGCATCTTCCCTATCTTTAATACCTTGCATATGTCAATGTTAAACTTCATCTGCCAATTAACTGACCATTCGTGTAAGGTATCTAGATCCCTTTGGAGGCACTCTATATCTCTATCTGAATCAATTGTTCTCCCCATTTTGGTATCGTCTGCAAATTTACTTATCTTACTAGTTATACCTAAATCAAGGTCATTTGTGTATATAACAAACAACAGAGGACCTAATACAGATCCCTGGGGGACACCACTTTTGACTGCTCCCCATTCTGACTTCGTACCATTTATGCTGACTCTCTGCTTCCTACCAATTAGCCATGACCTAATCCATTCCAACAACGCCCCACCTATTCCATGCGCCTCAACCTTTCTCATCAATCTCTCATGGGGGACTCTGTCGAAAGCTTTACTGAAATCTAAATATATTATATCATATGACTTGTCATTATCTACTGCTTCATATACCTCTGAGAAAAAACTAAGCAAATTAGTAAGGCAAGAACGTCCCTGAGTGAATCCATGCTGAGAAGAATTTATTAAATTAAATGTATCTAAGTGGTTTCTAATTTTACTAGCAATAATTGACTCTAGTAGCTTTCCTATGATTGATGTAAGACTAATGGGACGGTAATTGGATGCTATTGATTTGTCAAGATCGGAACTACGTTTGCAAGCTTCCAAGCTTCTGGAACTATACCTGTCTCTAATGACTTGCTAAATAGAAATGTTAATGGGTAACTTAACTCATCCCTACATTCTTTTAATACTCTAGTATATACCTCATCAAGACCAGGCGATTTATGAGGTTTCAGATGTCAATTTCAGTCTGTCAGTCTGTCAATTAGGAAGGGTATACGGAAGTCAGAGGATTAATTTAGATAGTTTTTACCCTTATAGTTCCCACATATCCTTTATAAACTGTATAAAATAGTCTGGTGATAGCCAGTATAAACAGCCAAAATGCGTCACAATCTTCAAATGGTTAATGCCAAGCTTTCATCATTAACACAATTTTTGGCTGCAACATGGTCCTGATAGCCGAGTAATCAAGAGAGGGGACATGGCAATTTACCCCCAGCTGGCATATAAAGCAGTCTATAGTTTTTTATTTTTATTTTTTTATTTTTTTTTCTATGTGGATGAGGGAGACAAAATGCAAAACTGCCTGTGACGAGTGCCTCCCCCAGAGTTGAAAGCATGACAGGGCCAAAATCAAGGCATATTCGAGCCAAAATGTCAGGACACACTGAGTTTGAAGCAATTTAATTCATAGGACGAGGGAAAGCTGGATTCAGGGAGAGAGTTCCAGAGCTCAGCTGTTGAATATAAGAAAGATTAGGAGTATCGTTTCACACTTGGGTCGGAGAGTTGTACAGAGTAGGGGTACTACATACCCCGAGACGAGTACTACGTACCCTAAACGTAGAGGATGTGGTATACACTGAGAGAGCTGTGAGGAACATTGATTATTGTAATAGTGATAGAATAGTGAGAGAGATGCAACATTGTGGCGAAGAGAGAGAGATATTGCAGATAATCGGTGAGTGGACGGGAGTTAATGAGACGAAAGGCTTTCTATTCTACTTTGTCTAGAAGTGCTGTGTGAGAGAATCCTCCCTACTCATGCGAACAATACTCAATACAACGACTCACTGTGCCCCTGTACAGAGCAAGAAGCTGTGAAGGGGTAAAGAACCCCTTTAGGTGGTTCAGCACACCCAGCTTCTGGGAAGCCGTTTTAGCAAGAGTGGTAATATGGTCTTTCCAAGAGAGATCAGAAGAAAAAGAGACACCGAGAATACTGAGAGAAGATGAAGGGTTGATTTTTGTATTGTTGAAGTATAAGGGATAGTCCTCTGGGAGTTCTTGACGGGTAGATAAATGGATACATTGGGTTTTGGAAGCATTGAAAGCAACAAGATTTTCTCTGCCCCAATTGGAAATGGTTGTTAGATCAGAAGATAAGTGTTCTATGGCTTCATCACGTTTGTTTTTGAGGGATTGCTTGCTGGGGCAAATGTCCCGGCCGAAGTCCGATTCTTTCAAATTACAGGCTTGCTATCGCTCGCCAGGAATAAATCGACACCAAAATTATACAAAAAGTCTTCATATTAAAAAAAAATAAAAAATGGGGCGAAAGGTCATAAAATCGTCAAACTAATGGGCCGAACGTCTTAAAATATGAAAACTGAAGGGGCTAAACATGAGGGAAAAGGGGAATCAGAAAAAGCAACCATCCCCACTCAATACCCTCTCAACACGATGACGTATTGTTGTTGAGCGGTACTTGAAAAGTAGACAGAATGGATAAGAAACACCATCTTAAGAAGAGCACTTTATTGACGTTTCGCAGATAGCTTCATCAGGTCACGAGTGAACTGATGAAGCTATCTGAGAAACGTTGTCAATAAAGTGCTCTTCCTCAGATGGTGTTTTTTATCCACGTATTTTTGTCATATTCTGGTCACCGTTGAACGATTTCCCATAGCTTATGATGTCTTAACCCCTTATTGGCGGCGCTCGACTTAAGTCGTGCACCAATTTGCAGCAAGTTAGGAGCATTATTAAGGCTTTTAAAGGGTTAAAATAGAGTGTAAATGGCCGGGAGCTCAGCGGGCCAGACAGCCGACTCCCAGGGCTTACCGCCGCCCATTAACTCATGTTCCCTGTGTTCTCGAGAGGCCGGCAGTGTAACCAGTAGTGAGCATAGCTGGGAAAAATATACCGAAATACGCTAAACTCCCATGTTCGTGGCATCACTGCAAGAGAACCACAAGTGCTACGTAGCTCGTTCTGGTCTCATGTTGAAGCTTTTAGTGCAGCATTTCCCAACCTGGGGGAAATTTCCCCCTGGGGGAAAATTTGAAGCTACCAGGGGGGAAATAATTACATGATTACACTGCCTACTACTACTACTACTAGCAATAAAAAAAAAATCTCTGAGATGGATTTTCTCATGCCCGAGAGAGAGAGAGAGTGAGTGTAGTCACAGTGTGTTTCGACTACTCTTTCCCTTGTCCACATGAAGGGGGAAATCTGGATGGTTGAACTGGTTGGAGGGGGAAATGACAGAAAAAAGGTTGGGAATCGCTGTTTTAGTGCCTAGTTTTTTGCTAAATAATTTTTTGTTCATGCAGATACTTGATTTATCATGCAGGAGGGCCTGAATATGCCCAAATGAGCCCAAAACACCCCGCTAGACAAGGGTAATAAACCATCTGCATAATATTAGCCTTTCTATAACTGCATAAATCGTTTAATGTTAGCCAGAGTAAGATATAAGAAAGATGAATATAGTCATTTGGTGATTTTCTCCCTTCTAAACTTTTCGGAATTTATATGAAATCTTTCAGGATATGATAATTAATTATATTGTTTTTTATTTCTTGGTATTATTAGACGATCTTACTCATATAAATACTGGTATATATGAATTAAGGCAGAAGGTTAATTGAGAATGTCTTTATCCTTTTAATTCCCACAGATCCTTTCTAAGCGGTATAACATCGTCAAATGATAGCCTGAACACACTGGCAAAACGCGTCATAATCCTCAAGGGGTTAAGAGAAAAAGAGTTGCTGTCGAAAATGGACAGAAACAGTGCTCGTTTGATTTCAACTGTAAACCTTCGAGAGTAAGAGCCAATCAGGACCTTATTTTATTTATATGTATATTATTTTATTTTTTAAGTTAAATACCCCCCCCCCCCAGGCCTACATGATATATATATTAGCCCTCCCCACTCACCAGATTAATAAAAGGCAATGCTCCCGGATTTCCATTAACATAATCGTTAGGTTTTTTTTTCATTATATCTGTCATCAGTATTAATGTATTGTGCACTTTAATTTGGAATATCCTGAACACTATCTAGGCGTAAGACGTGACCTTGGTGTTTTGCCCCCGTTGATAAAGTTAAATTTATTTACTGTTTTATTTCTGATATTGTTGTACTACATTGTATTTATATTATCATTATTGCATGGCCTCTCCATTTATCTCATATACAATATATACTGTGCATATACTGTATAATATTAGTGTAATACAAAAAATAGCTTAATCATATTGTCTAATCTGTATTCGGTTATGAGATCCATTTTCGATAGAGTGGAACGCAATCAAAACAATTTATTTATTTTAGGGTGTAGGTACAAATTCCAAAACATACACATCATTATTTGATTTGCTATATACAGTATACTTCGTAGCCGAGTTAAGATCCTGTCTCCATCTTGAGTGTCCTTCAACCCCCCCCCCCTCCCCCACCCACCCCCCGCCCCCCAATTCATTAACTCCTCCCTCATTAGACGTCTTATCTCCACCTTCGGGGGCCCCCCCCCCCCCAGAAAACAAAAACTCGCCTATCCTCGTTCCTTCCCCTCCTCTGTTATATTCCTTTCTCAACCCGTCCCCTCTCGTTTCCCCTCCTCTATTATATCATCCCCCTCTTCACTACTATCCCCTCTCTCCCCTCTGACTTTTATAACTTCTCTGCTCTTTATGTCCTTTCTTCTCCCCTTCCTCTCCTATCGTCTCCCCTCTCCTCTTCTTGTATGCGCTATTCTATCCTCCTCCTCTCCCTCCCCCCACCTCCCCTATCCCCTCTACCCCATCCCATCCTCTCTACCCAATTATAACTTCTGTTCTCCTATCCCACAAACCTGTTCTATCCACCACCCACCCCCTCAGACCTGTCTCAGATACATGGCCCCCTAAAAACCTGTCTACCCCCCCCCCCACATCCATTATTCAGTCTGGCCTACCTATCTCTGTTCTTCATTTATTCCAATCTCTCGTCATTACTTTTATTCATCCACCGTTCACCATGCCATATTATTTTTTGGCATGTATTCATATTCCTTTCGTTAATTTATATGAGTCTGATTATAAGCTTTCGAATCCGTCATATCCCAGAGCCATTCCTTCTTCTCTCTCTCTCCCTTGCACCCTCCCCAGCTCTCCCTCCCTCCCCTCCCACACCCCTCGTAATCAAAATGGCGCCCAGTGTCCCCTGCTTATCAGATATGAAGGCGGATGATGAGGGGTGGTGGGGGTTCGATCCCTGGCTGGCTGGGGTATGCAACAACAACAACCTCCTTCTTCTGCTCCGTGTATATTCAAGGATGCTGGTGTTGATATAATCTTAGGGGTCCAATATTAAGGGGAGACTGACCGTTTGTTTGGTCTCTTAATTCATTTATTCATTTTTTTTTTTTATTTAGTTTCCTCCCTAGACCTCCATCAAGCTTAGAAAAACACCCCCAAGATAAATTTGTACATTTTTCGGTAGAAAATGTCCCGTCCGAAGGCCGGCTCCTCTTAAAATTGCAGGCTCGCTTTCGCTCGCCAGGAAAAAATCGACACCTAAATGGCTTGAAAGATCTTAAAATTGACAACGAAATGGGGCGAAAGGTGTTAAAATCGCCAAAATAATGGGCCGAATGTCTTATAATTTCAAAACTAGTGTGGCTAAACATTAGGGAGAAGGGGGTCCAGAAAAACGGTCTGCCTCCCCTTAAGACTTTTGACTTCGAATGGCCATTTCTAAGCTAGCGATACTCTTAGCTAAAATGTAATGGGTATGAGAAAGGTATTTAAAGTGTCCATAATAAACTACCTATTATGAAGTGCATTGAGGGTAATAAACACCATCTTAAACCAAATAGAAAGGAAATTCACTATCAATATACCCAATGATTTAAAATACCTTGTTCATACTCTATGGATTTATTAAAGTGTACGATCGTTTGTCGAGAAGTAGAATTAAATGTGTTATACCGTGTTTAATGCACTGGAAGCGTTATGTGGGATATCATTATTGAAGCGTTTGACAAATAGAGGCTCGTTTTTTTTTTTTTTTTTTTTTTTTTTTAAGCTATATAATATTAGTTGTCTGACGATACGTAGAAGGCATTTAAGGGGAGATATCCACTTAAGCGACTTTTTTCTTGACCCCTTTCTCCCTCATGTTTAGCCCCATTGCTTTTCAGATTTTAAGACGTTTGCCCCATTAGTTTGGTTATTTTTAAGAATTTCCGCCCCATTCTGTCAATTTTAAGACCTTTCGTGCCATTTAGGTGTCGATTTTTATCCTGGCGAGCGATAGCGAGCCTGTAATTTAAGAGTAATCGGCCTTCGGCCGGGACATTTTTCTACCGAAAATTGTAAAAATTTATCTTGAAAGGGGGTCAAGGGGGTGAAATTTTAAGATTGCTGGAGGAGTAGGAAACAAACTAGAAACCTCCCCTTAACGCTATCTGGTCCGACGTCTTGTTAGTGATTATGTTTGTTTGTTTGTGTAACTATTATGGAGGATGTTGCTTGTTTTGATTTTGTCGAGCAATGTATTTTAGTTCGTCCCCAGGCTAACAAAAATGCCTTCCCGAATTGCCTTCAAACTAAAACAATCCCCACTCAGACTGCCTTGAAGCTAAATTTGTGCTTTTTTCGATAGAAAAATCTCCCGGCCTAAGACCAATTTATTTTAAATTAAAGGCTCGATCTCGCTCATCCAGAAGTAAATCGACACCTGAATGGGGTGAAGCGTCTTATTATCATTAAAATAATGGAGTGAAACGTCTTACAATCTCCAAACTAAGGGAGTGTAACAGGGGAAGTCCAAAAAGACCCACCCAGACGAAATAGGGTTAAAGAAAATTATAAACTGGATAGAAGGAGCCAAATAACTCGTGTGACCATGGTGAGAGGGGGGGGGGGGGGGGCTTATCAAATGGTGTCTGATACACAGATATAAGAGCCAAGTTTATCGTGTGATCATTGTGAAGGGGGGGGGGGGTGCTTTTAATATGTTGTCTGGTTGTTGATAGATGAGATAGATAGATAGATAGATAGATAGATAGCTAGATAGATAAATAGGTAGATAGATAGAGAGAGATAGACATAGGGGCAAAGTTAATCGGGTAATCATGGTGAAAAAAAGGGGGGGAGGGCGGTAAGGGGGCTTGTAAAATTATGTCTGGTTATTGATAGGTAAGAGATCGACTGTATACATTTTGAGAAATGGATTAAACCGTTTTCTGAGTATACTGATAGAGTAATATAGCGTCTGATAGATGGATTAAACCGTTTTCTGAGTATACTGATAGAGTAATATAGCGTCTGATAGATGGATTAAACCGTTTTCTGAGTATACTGATAGAATAATATAGCGTCTGATAGATGGATTAAACCGTGTTCTGAGTATACTGATAGAGTAATATAGCGTCTGATAGATGGATTAAACCGTTTTCTGAGTATACTGATAGAGTAATATAGCGTCTGATAGATGGATTAAACCGTTTTCTGAGTATACTGATAGAGTAATATAGCGTCTGATAGATGGATTAAACCGTTTTCTGAGCATACTGATAGAGTAATATAGCGTCTGATAGATGGATTAAACCGTTTTCTGAGCATACTGATAGAGTAATATAGCGTCTGATAGATGGATTAAACCGTTTTCTGAGTATACTGATAGAGTAATATAGCGTCTGATAGATGGATTAAACCGTTTTCTGAGTATACTGATAGAGTAATATAGCGTCTGATAGATGGATTAAACCGTTTTCTGAGCATACTGAGTAATATAGCGTCTGATAGATGGATTAAACCGTTTTCTGAGATACTGATAGAGTAATATAGCGTCTGATAGATGGATTAAACCGTTTTCTGAGCATACTGATAGAGAGTAGTATACTGATAGAGTAATATAGCGTCTGATAGATGGATTAAACCGTTTTCTGAGTATACTGATAGAGTAATATAGCGTCTGATAGATGGATTAAACCGTTTTCTGAGTAGACTGATAGAGTAATATAGCGTCTGATAGATGGATTAAACCGTTTTCTGAGTGTACTGATTGATAAATATAGCATCTGATAGATGGATTAAACTGTTTTCTGAGTGTACTGATAGAGTAATATAGCATCTGATAGATGGATTAAACCGTTTTCTGAGTATACTGATAGAGTAATATAGCGTCTGATAGATGGATTAAACTGTTTTCTGAGTATTCTGATAGAGTAATATAGCGTCTGATAGATGTATTAAACCGTTTTCTGAGTATACTGATAGAGTAATATAGCGTCTGATAGACGGATTAAACCGTTTTCTGAGTATACTGATAGAGTAATATAGCGTCTGATAGATGGATTAAACCGTTTTCTGAGCATACTGATAGAGTAATATAGCGTCTGATAGATTGATTAAACCGTTTCTGAGTATACTGATAGAGTAATATAGCGTCTGATAGATGGATTAAACCGTTTTCTGAGCATACTGATAGAGTAATATAGCGTCTGATAGATGGATTAAACCGTTTTCTGAGCATACTGATAGAGTAATATAGCATCTGATAGATGGATTAAACCGTTTTCTGAGTATACTGATAGAGTAATATAGCGTCTGATAGATGGATTAAACCGTTTTCTGAGTATACTGATAGAGTAATATAGCGTCTGATAGATGGATTAAACCGTTTTCTGAGTATACTGATAGAGTAATATAGCGTCGGATAGATGGATTAAACCGTTTTCTGAGTATACTGATAGAGTAATATAGCGTCTGATAGATGGATTAAACCGTTTTCTGAGTATACTGATAGAGTGTTTTAGCGTCTGATAGATGGATTAAACCGTTTTCTGAGTATACTGATAGAGTAATATAGCATCTGATTATTATTTTTTTCTGGTCAGTGATAGATTGACAGTTTGGTAGATGAATTATGGGAAGATTTTTATATATTTATTTTATATTATTTAGTTACTATTATTTGTTTAGTTTCCTAAACAAACACCCCCAAGACCCAACCGAAGGCCGGTTCCTCCTAAATTGCAGTCTTGCTATCGCTCGCCAGAAATAATCGACACATAAATGGCACGAAAGGTCTTAAAATTACCAAACTAATGGGGCGAACGTTTTAAGATCTCAAAACTAATGGGGATGAGCATGAGGGAAAAAGGGGGTTCAGAAACCCACCCTTAACCTATTTCCGTCTTCTGTCTGTCTGTCTGTCTGTCTGTCTATTCCACCTCCAATGTCTCAGCCTCTTTCCGTCTTCTGTCTGTCTGTCTGTCTGTCTGTCTCCTCCTCCTCCAATGTCTCAGCCTCTTTCCGTCTTCTGTCTGTCTGTGTCCTCCTCCTCCAATGTCTCAGCCTCTTTCCGTCTTCTGTCTGTCTGTGTCCTCCTCCTCCAATGTCTCAGCCTCTTTCCGTCTTCTGTCTGTCTGTGTCCTCCTCCTCCAATGTCTCAGCCTCTTTCTGTCTTCTGTCTGTCTGTCTGTCTCCTCCTCCAATGTCTCAGCCTCTTTCTGTCTTCTGTCTGTCTGTCTGTGTCCTCCTCCTCCAATGTCTCAGCCTCTTTCCGTCTTCTGTCTGTCTGTCTCCTCCACCTCCAGTGTCTCAGCCTCTTTCCGTCTTATGTCTGTCTGTCTCCTCCACCTCCAGTGTCTCAGCCTCTTTCCGTCTTCTGCCCTGTCTGTCTGTCTGTCTCCTCCTCCTCCAATGTCTCAGCCTCTTTCTGTCTGTCTGTCTGTCTCCTCCAATGTATCAGCCTCTTTCCGTCTTCTGTCTGTCTGTGTCCTCCTCCTCCAATGTCTCAGCCTCTTTCCGTCTTCTGTCTGTCTCCTCCTCCTCCAATGTCTCAGCCTCTTTCCGTCTTCTGTCTGTCTGTCTCCTCCTCCAATGTCTCAGCCTCTTTCCGTCTTCTGTCTGTCTGTCTGTCTGTCTCCTCCTCCTCCAATGTCTCAGCCTCTTTCTGTCTTCTGTCTGTCTGTCTGTGTCTCCTCCTCCAATGTCTCAGCCTCTTTCTGTCTTCTGTCTGTCTGTCTGTCTCCTCCTCCAATGTCTCAGCCTCTTTCTGTCTGTTTGTCTGTCTGTCTGTCTCCTCCACCTCCAATGGCTCAGCCTCTTTCCGTCTTCTGTCTGTCTATTCCACCTCCAATGTCTCAGCCTTTTTCCGTCTTCTGTCTGTCTCCTCCTCCTCCAATGTATCAGCCTCTTTCCGTCTTTTGTCTGTCTGTCTCCCCCTCCTCCAATGTCTCAGCCTTTTTCCGTCTTCTGTCTGTCTGTCTGTCTGTCTGTCTACTCCTCCTCCAATGTCTCAGCCTCTATCCGTCTTCTCCGTCTATCTCTCGTCTTCTTCTCAACCTTCTCCTCCTCCGTTTATCCCTTTTTCCTGGGGTTGTCTGCTTCTCTCTTTGTTTTGTCTGTCTATTTCCCCGAGCCAGAGAGGGTGATATAAAATGTCTGATGGCACCTTCACCCTTAACACACCATCCTATATCCTCCCATCTTCTTCTTCTCCTCCTCCTCCTTCTAATCTTCTTCCTCCTCCTCCTCCTCCTTCTTCTTCTTATCTTCTTCCTCCTTCTTATATTTGTTTTCTTCTGCGTCAGTGGCTTCTCTTCTCCTATTCCCTTTTCCTCTGTTACCGTCTGTGTTGTCTTCTCCCGTCTTCGTCTTTGTCTTCCCGTCTCTCCCAGTGTCAGAGTGGAGAGGGATGGAAGTTGAAGATGTGTCTGATGCTTCCTTCTTCTTCTTCTTTTATTCTTCTTCTTCTATTCTTCTTCGTCTTCTTCTTCTTCTTCTTCTTCTTCTTTTCTTCTTCTTCTTCTATTCTTCTTCGTCTTCTTCTTCTTCTTTTTCTTATTTTTCTTCTTCTTCTTCTTCTTCTTCTTCTTCTTCGTCTTCCCGTCTCTCCCAGTGTCCCAGTGGAGAGGGATGGAAGTTGAAGATGTGTTTGATACGTCCTTAAGGGGGGTCACCGTTTTTTTTTTGTATCTTTCTCTCCTTTTCTCTCTTTCTCTGGCTTGTATCCCAGAATGGAATGGTGAGAAGGGTGATACTAATGGTGAAAAGGGGGATAGCAAAATGGAGGTAGTGTGGAATGGAATGGTGAGAAGGGTGAAGAGGGGAATAGCAAAATGGCAGTAGTGTGGAATGGAATGGTGAGCAGGGTGATGATAGTGGTCAAGAGAGGGTAGTACAATGGTGAGAGGGTGATGATAATGGTGACGAGTGGGTAGCAAAATGGAGTTAATGTGTAATGGTGAGAAGGGTGATAATAATGGTGAAGAAGGGGTAGCACAATGGAGGTAGTGTGGAATGGTGAGAAGGGTGATAATAATGGTGAAGACGGGGTAGCAAAATGGAGGTAATGTGCAATGGTGAGAAGGGTGATAATAATGGTGAAGAAGGGGTAGCAAAATGGAGGTAGTGTGGAATGGTGAACAAATGGTGAAGAAGGGGTAGCAAAATGGAGGTAGTGTGGAATGGTGATGAAGGGGTAGCAAAATGGAGGTAGTGTGGAATGGTGAAATAATGGTGAAGAAGGGGTAGCAAAATGGAGGTAGTGTGGAATGGTGATGATATTGGTAAAGATGGGGTAGCAAAATGGTGAAGAGGGTGATAATAATGGTGATAAATGGGGTAGCTGAATATAATAATGATAGGGGAGACAGAGAGAGGAGAGGCAAAGAAACAATATATATATATATGTGTGTATAAGGAACAGGGATAGAATGACGGAGAAGAAGAGAGATACAAAGAAATTATATCATGGTTAATATAATAGATAGATAGAGAGAGAGTGTGTGTGTGTGTGTACTAATGGACTGGTGCCGTAAAGATACATTAGAGCAGTCAACCCGCGACGACATAACATGGGGGGAAATGCAAAAATCACAAGAAGAAGAAGAAGAAGAAGAAGAAGAAGAAGAAGAAGAAGACGAAGAAAGGAGGAGGGAGGAGGAGGAGAAGAAGAAGAAGAAGGGATAAGAGGGAGGAATACAAAGGACTCATAAACTCCAACAGACCTATTAATTTGTCCTTACGGGGCAGTTTGGATATCTACATTGATAAGCTTACTAACTACTTGGTAGAGACCATAATAGTGAAACAGTATGTGGCAGATGAGACACGGGAGATGAAAAGAACAAGAAGAAGAAGAAGATGCGGGATATGAGGAGTAGAAAAAGGAGGAGGAGGAGGAGAATAACACGCTGGATATGAAGAATAGAATAAGGAAAGGTAGGATAGTGTCTTTACCCTGTTTGGTCCGTATTGTTTTTTTTTTTTTTTTTCTTTTTTTTTTTTTTACCTCCTATGTTTCTTTCCATGAATTTGGAGAATGTAAAACGTTTCACCCCATTAGTTTGGTGGTGAAACGCTTCACCCCATTCATGGGTCATAAGTTTTCTGGGCGAGCGACCGCTAGCCTACAACTTCGAAGAAATCGGCCTTCGCCTTGTTTTGCTATCGAATAATGTAAACATTGAGCTTGAAGAGGGTCTGAGTGGGCTTATTTTGTATCTCTGTTTTGTTTAAGGGGAGGTATTTACTTTGATCCCTAGACCTCCATCAAGCTTAAAATTATACCCCCTTGAGTCCCTTTCAAGATAAATTTGTACATTTTTCGGTAGAAAAATATACCGGCCGAAGGCCGGTTCCTCTTAAATTACAGGCTCGCTATCGCTCGCCAGGATAAAATCGACACCTGAATGGCGCGAAAGGTCTTAATATGGGGTGAAAGTTCTTAAAATCGCTAAACTAATGGGGCGAACGTTTTATAATATCAAAAGCAATGGGAATAAACATGAGGGAGAAAGGGGTCAAGAAAAAAATCCCTTAAGTGGAGATCTCCCCTTAAAACGTGTTTTTATTAGCCTAGGGGACTAATTACAAATACATTGCTTGGAAGTTGGAAATGGCCAAAACAAGCAAAATCCTCAATAATAATTATAAATTATTTTAATAACCCCCAAGAGGTCGAACCAGATGGTGCTAAGGTTCATCTGACACATCCTCTTCTTTCACCATCCTCTTCTTCCACCATCCTTTTCTTTCACCATCCTCTCCTTTCACCATCCTTCTCTTTCACCATCCTCTTCTTTCACCATCCTCTTCTTTCACCATCCTTTTCTTCCACCATCCTCTTCTTTCACCATCCTCTTCTTTCACCATCCTATTCTTTCACCATCCTCTTCTTCCACCATTCTCTTCTTCCACCATCCTCTTCTTTCACCATCCTATTCTTCCACCATCCTCTTCTTTCACCATCCTCTTCTTCCACCATCCTCTTCTTTCACCATCCTCTTCTTCCACCATCCTCTTCTTTCACCATCCTCTTCTTCCACCATCCTCTTCTTCCACCATCCTCTTCTTTCACCATCCTCTTCTTCCACCATCATCTTCTTTCACCATCCTCTTCTTCCACCATCCTCTTCTTTCACCATCCTCTTCTTTCACCATCCTCTTCTTCCACCATCCTCTTCTTCCACCATCCTCTTCTTCCACCATCCTCTTCTTCCACCATCCTCTCCGGTCTGACACTCGGGCTGGTGGAGATGGGAGGGAGAACACAAAAGAGGTTAAGGGGAGACTGGCCGTTTGTTTGGTCTATTAATTTATTAATATATGTTTTTTGTTTCCTCCCTAGACCTCTATCAAGCTTAGAAAAACACCCCCTAGACCCTTCAAGATAAATTTGTACATTTTTCGGTAGAAAAATGTCTCAGCCGAAGGCCGGTTCCTCTTAAAATTGCAGGCTCGCTATCGCTCGCCAGGAAAAAATCGACACCTAAATGGCACGAAAGGTCTTAAAATTGACAACGAAAAGGGGCGAAAGGTGTTAAAATCGCCAAACTAATGGGCCGAACCTCTTATAATATCAAAACTAGTGGGGCTAAACATTAGGGAGAAGGGGGTCCAGAGAAACGGTCTGCCTCCCCTTAAGTGATAAAGAGTAAAAGGCAAACAGAGGATGAGACACTCAAGGAGAAAAACGATAAAAGAAGAACGAAGGTGAGGAAGAACGAACAAAGAACGTGATTAGGAGGATGATAATGATGATGATGATGGTAATAATTATGATAATGATGATACTGATGATGATGATGATGGTAATGATGATAATGATGGTAATGATGATAATGATGATAATGATAATGATAATGATGATAATGATGATGGTAATGATGATGATAATGATGATGGTAATGATGATAATGATGATGGTAATGATGATAATGATGATGGTAATGATGATAATGATGATGATGATGGTAATAATTATGATAATGATGATACTGATGATGATGATGATGGTAATGATGTTAATGATGATGGTAATGATGATAATGATGATACTAATGATGATGATAATGATGACAACACATTGGAAGGAAGGGTACTATGGCGGGGTTAAGGGAGCCCACCTCGCTTTTTTTCTCTTTCTCTCCCTCTCTCTTTGGCTTGTATCCATTCGGCCCCATTCAGCCTACTGTTTTAAGACGTTTACCCCCATCCAGGTGTCAATATTTTCCTGGCGAGGGGGAGCGAGCCAGCATATATATATTTTTGTTTTGACAGCAAGCTAAATTTGTAAATTTTTCGATAGAAAAATGTCTCTGGCGAAGCTTGATTGCTTCATAACAATCTGGTAAATAAAAATAAATCTTCATAAAAAGCTGGCTCGCTATCGCTCGCCAGGAAGATATCGACACCTGGATGGGGATAAACGTCTTAAAACAGTTGGCTGAATGGGGCCGAAAATGTAAAAGTTTGTCTTGACGAGAGCTCTTAGGGGTATTTTTTAAGCTCGATGGAGGTCTAGGGGGCAAACTATAAATAATAAATAAATAAATATATCAACAACAAATAAAAGAAACCCCCCTTCTATATTTTACAGTGTGGTGAACGTCACTTCCTTACAGTTCTCTCTCTCTCTCTATATATATATATATATATATATATATATATATATATATATATATATATATATATATATATATATATATATATACATTATTATTAATTATATATATACTTATATTATTCCATAAATTCATCTATCTATCTATCTATGCATCCATCTATCTATCTACTAGTGTCTACAGTACGTACCTCAGTTTAGTCAATATATTGGACTAAGGTGTAGATGTACATATTGTAACCACACGGCTCCAAGACAATGCAAATATAAACAGTATGCATGCAGTTTATTCCCTCTTTTATTGTACACTCTATCTCTTCCCTATCATTATTCCATTTGCTATCCCCATCCTTCACCATTATTATCACTCTTTCCACCCTTCCACTCTCCCCACCGCCTTTATACATGCAGTTTATTCCCTCTTTCATTGTACACTCTATCTCTTCCCTATCATATTCCATTTACTATCCCCATCCTTCACCATTATTAACACTCTTCCCATGCAGTTTATTCCCTCTTTCATTGTACACTCTATCTCTTCCCTACCATTATTCTATTTGCTATCCTATTCTTTCACAATTAATATCCCCCTCCTCCCCCTTCCAATCCTCCCACACCATCACCACTCCCCCCATGTTTTAGCGAGCCAAGACCTCCTCCACCTTTACATCTCTGTTTTACACCCTCGTTCGTATGATCGTAAATAGACTTACGATCCCTCAGAACGCATGGGGTATAAGGCGTCAAGGGGGGGGGGGGGAGTAGAATTTTTCCTTTTAGTTTAGAGTACTTGTGTAAAAAATGACAGCCGCCTAGAATATATGTATATACAGTATTATACAAGGGGGTTTCACTCGCTAAAGTCTTGTATTCGCGATAGAAAAATATATATACCTAATCAAATTAATACCTTTTGTAACATGAAGAATATTCAATGAAAACATGTAAATTTATCTCATCTGTAATTTAAAATAATCCATGTATTTCACTTTCCACACAGTGGGACCCATTTTGAGCTCACAAAATTCTGTAATATATCAGCAAAATATATAAATTCCCTATAAAGAATGCAAAATATATATTGATTGAGTCTTGTATAGCTTTGCAAATGTATGGGCAACAATTGGTACATCAAACATATTAACCCTTTCAGTACACCCACATTCGGCTATTCCGTATGGAGCTCAGTGGTCTGGTTAATCTGCTCTACATAACTAACTAACATTCGGCTATTACTGTTCGGCTACAATAACACGATGTTATTAAGTTTAGAAAGAGTCTGTGGGTGTTAAAGGGATAACTAACATAAATTAGCTATCTTTTATTTCCTCATATCCAGCTTAAATCACAGTGTGTATGCAAATTAATGTGGCCAACTGTAGCTCTGAAATGAGTTGGAGGTATACATATACTTGGAGGTATACATATACTTGGAGGTATACATATACTTGGAGGTATACATATACTTGGTAGTTGGAGGTATACATATACTTGGTAGTTGGAGGTATACATATACTTGGTAGTTGGAGGTATACATATACTTGGAGGTATACATATACTTGGTAGTTGGAGGTATACATATACTTGGTAGTTGGAGGTATACATATACTTGGAGGTATACATATACTTGGTAGTTGGAGGTATACATATACTTGGTAGTTGGAGGTATACATATACTTGGTAGTTGGAGGTATACATATACTTGGAGGTATACATATACTTGGTAGTTGGAGGTATACATATACTTGGTAGTTGGAGGTATAATATACTTGGTAGTTGGAGGTATACATATACTTGGTAGTTGGAGGTATACATATACTTGGTAGTTGGAGGTATACATATACTTGGTAGTTGGAGGTATACATATACTTGGTAGTTGGAGGTATACATATACTTGGTAGTTGGAGGTATACATATACTTGGAGGTATACATATACTTGGTAGTTGGAGGTATACATATACTTGGTAGTTGGAGGTATACATATACTTGGAGGTATACATATACTTGGTAGTTGGAGGTATACATATACTTGGAGGTATACATATACTTGGTAGTTGGAGGTATACATATACTTGGTAGTTGGAGGTATACATATACTTGGTAGTTGGAGGTATACATATACTTGGAGGTATACATATACTTGGTAGTTGGAGGTATACATATACTTGGTAGTTGGAGGTATACATATACTTGGAGGTATACATATACTTGGTAGTTGGAGGTATACATATACTTGGTAGTTGGAGGTATACATATACTTGGTAGTTGGAGGTATACATATACTTGGAGGTATACATATACTTGGTAGTTGTGGCGACGATCGGGTTACACAAATAATGATTCACTCTCAAAGTATTATGATGCTATTCTTCATTTTAATCTGGCAATCATTAGACGATTTTATACAGCTTAACGTATAGAAAGAAACTTAGTATGAATGAATTCGATGTGTCTTTTGTTATGCAGTAGTTGAGTAATGTGACCAAAATTAACGCTTTTATAGCTAATTATGCTTGTAAACCAATCATATTATGTTTCCTTCCATGCTTAAAAACATGGAGTGAATACAAGTTTATGTGGCCAACTGTACATTTTAAAGTGCCGTACTATCATTTATTCGGTGTCCCCTGCTGCAATAGGTCTTGTGAGGCCTTCCTTAGCTTTGTCACATGTTATAGTTAAAATAGCTACATTCAGCCACGTGACAATCAGAAACCCTGTTGTTACTTGGTTTTCTTGTTTCTTTTGCTTCCCCTTAATATATTTTATGCACCTGCAATTTTGTTATGTTAGTGTTCAGTCGAACTCAATGTTCTCGTTAAATTTCCGCAACTCGGACTGTAATTTCCTCGGTAGTAGTAAGATAAGAGGATTATAGTTCTTAACAAAGATATTAATTATTTACACAGCAAGATTGTACACATACACACGCAAGCACCCGAACACACACACACACACACACACACACAACCATCACACACACCGCCTACACATACCCTCCATCACATATCCACCCTCTCACACACACCACTAGTAGCAGACACACACACCACCACCACCACCCACACCCTACCACCACCACCACAGCTAGCACACATACGCACACCACCTCCACCACACATACCCTCTTACACACACCACTAGTAGCAGACACACACACCACGACCACCACAGCTAGCACACATACACACACCACCCCCACCACACATACCCTCTCACACACACCATTATTAGCAGACACACCCTACCACCACCACCACCACACACACACCCTACCACCACCACCACAGCTAGCACACATACACACACCACCACAACCACACATACACACACCACCACCACCACCACACATACACACACCACCAACACCTACCCTCTTTCACACACACCACCGTTAGCACACATACACACACCACCACCACATATACACACACCACCACCACCACATACACCACCAATACATACCTTCCCCCACACATCCAACTTCTTACACACCACCACCTCACTCACCACCACATCACCCCCCCCCTCTCCACTATACTGTATTTACTCCTGACTAGACCACAAAGTTACCGAAGATGTAAACGCTAAGAACCTGCACAAAGATGTCTGGGACCTGGTGAATAAAGCCGTAACTCAGGAAGAACAGCTGAAATATATAACTGAGAGGATGGCTGGGGCAGTCGGTTTGTCTTCAGAAAAAATCCTTCTTAAGATCATGCTTCACACGTTAGCAAAGATATTTAGTTCACCACCACACTTCCTCTACCACAAATCAACTATTCTCGCATATCTGAGTTTATCAATTCAGCGTAAGCAGAATTTTATCAATCCCCCGCATACCGGACCATGGTTACTAAGCTTTGTCTGTCTGACTGTCTTTGCATCTACTATCTCCTCCTAGGGTCATTTATAGATGCTAACGAAATTAGTATACATTAATTTAGACGGTCCGTGCGGGTGTCAGTTAACAATGGAAATTGATCTTACCCAAAAGAGGAGGTCAATCATAAAGGTTAAATATACAGTATATACTGTACAGTATATCAATTTTTCAACGTTTTAACTACTTATTCAATTTTAACCATATTCACAATGCTAGATGCTATGCATGTGGCAATCATACTGACCAACTTACAACTAAATACTCCTGAGGTTAAGGTCAAAGGTCAAAAGTCAAAATAAGATTTATTAGTATTACTTCCAAACGTTGCACACATTTAAAATACTTATACTAAGGTCAGCAATTACAACGATAAAATATTACTAAAAAGTGAAGGTCATTGCTCAAGGTCAACCAAATTCACTGAAGTGGTTGACCTTGGTATACAAATAAAAACTGTAAATTATCAGATACATTCCGCAAAGATCAAGATAAAAGTCAAAAGTCATATACAATTATATTCATAATTTATCCTAAACTAATTCATAATATTTCATCAACATGTACATACATACTTATTTGTCAATGAAATGATCATACAATGGCAAAATATTTCCTCCCTTAAAGCTCAAGATCACAAGTCAAGGACAAATTCAGTTATTAAAACTGGTGTTAAAATTAATTTGAATTTCTCCAATATCGAACTACTAGATGTATATATAGACATTTTGTTGAACAAATGTCACATACATTTTTCAAATTTCAAGGTCAAAGGTCAAGGAAAGAGGTCAAAAATATATTTATTTCAATTTCTCTTAAACTGCCCCATTGGTTCTGACCAAACATAATCGATATATCCAGGGAGTTTATGCAGAGGTAGAGAAATATAAAAACTATATATTACTCAAAGATCAAGGTCACAGACTAAGGTAAATTTTTTAAGGTCAATACATTAACGTTTATACTATTAATTAAAATTTCGCCAAATTCAGCGAGATGGTTGGCCTTTACATGTAAAGTACAATAGTAATTTTTGACACTAAAACATTAAAGATCATTATATAAGTCAAAGACCAATTCCAACTATTCTTATAGTTCCTGGAAACTAACCAACTAATGTATTAAGAGATAGAGATACATCTACACCCATTTTAGATCATGTTCCATATTTTAGCTAAGAGCTTCAGTGCGTACAGTCGTAGCTTGTCGCAACGTATGAAAAATATATGAGTAAAGAAATTATACGTTTGTGTGAAAGGAAGTACGACAGCTTTGGCAACACATTCTCTAAATATCTCGTGAGCACATAATCTACCTACACAGTTACTACCATTATATCTTGAGTATTTTAAATTAAATTGTTTTAACAATTGTTTTTGTTCATAATAATATATATGTTGTTAATATGAACGTTGCTTAAGGGGAGGCAAACCGTTTTTCTGGACCCCCTTCCCCCTCATGTTTAGCCCACTAGTTTTGAGATTATAAAACGTTCGGCCCATTAGTTTGGCGATTTTAACACCTTTCGCCCCATTTCTTTGTCAATTTTAAGACCTTTCGTACCATTTAGGTGTCGATTATTTCCTGGCGCGCGATAGCGAGCCTGCAATTTTAAGAGGAACCGGCCTTCGGCCGGAAAATGTACACATTTATCTTGAAGGGGGGTCTACGGGGTGTTTTTCTAAGCTTGATGGAAGTCTAGGGAGGAAACTAAAAAAATATTTGAATAAATGAATTAATAGACCAAACAAACGGTCTGCCTCCCCTTAAGCCCATCAAACTCTTCTATATCCTTGACTGTTTTTGTGGGGTTTGCAACAACGTTATTCACACACGGGGATGTACCGGGTATTTGCTTTGGTTAGTTTATGTGTTACATAATATTTTCATCTTCTTGGAGATGAGTCTTATTATCGCCAAACTAATGGGGTTAAACGCCTTAGAATCTTCAAACTAACGGACCGAAACATGGGATGCTGAAAAAGACCTCCCTCTGACCAAATAGGGTTACCACACGACTGACCCCAAGTAACCCGCACAATACCATCATGGGTTGATATGAAGGCGTACACTCTCAGACAATAATCCTGGCCTAATATGAACCCTCGAATACCACAGACGAGCCTCCAAAATGTATATATTAGGTACAGATTCAGTTTGGGATAGCTTCGAAAACTAAAGGTCACTACTTATCAGTTCAGTTGATCTGCTGGAAGCTATAGGCCTTTACAACGGCGCCTCCCTTTTTTCTGTCTTTAGTTATGTTTGTGTCGTGCTTATTTCACTTCATTAGAACCATTTTCAAAATGTTCTGTGTTCTTCTTTCTTCTGGCGTCTCCTTGATTTCCTTCTTCTTAGTGATTGTATTCTCCTTCTTGGTTTCTTCTTTCTTGATGTGTGGCTTTGACTTAACTTTAGTCTAACATCCTATTACCTACTTTGAGTATCGACATTTACGATATGACGATATTTAAGGTGCCGTAAATGTTTTGAATATCTGGCCCTCAAATCATATACATACGATCAAGTCCACGTTCTGTGCCACTAAGACCCATCTGTGTTGATATTCTGAGGCTGCTTTACGACCACACCTTACAACGTCTTGGCTTTCAGTGGTGCCTTACGACGTGTTGGCTCTCAGTGCTTGCCTCTTGCTGGTGATGTGTGGAGAGGGTGTTGGCTGGTGGGGTGTAAAAGTGAGCCGTGTTTATGATGATTACATGCTCTTTATATTCCTCGTGTACAGTGGCGCTAATAATTCATGTCCCAGCTGTCATTAAATTTTTGTTTTTTCTATGTGATTGAGGGAGACAAAAGGCAGAACTGCCTGTATCGAGTGCCTCCCCCAGAGTTGAAAGAGTGACAGGGCCAAAATCAAGGGACGTTCGTGCCAAAATGCCTGGACACACGGAGTTTGAAACAATTTAAGTAATAGGAAGAGGGAAAGACTGATTCTGGGAGAGAGTTCCAGAGCTCAGCAGTTGAATAGAAGAAAGACTGAGATATAAGTTATGATAGTCTAGTTTCCCTGAATATTAACAGGTTATGACGTTTTGGACTAGGAATTAGCTATCCTCACCTTACCTTGTCTAACCTAACCTAACCTAACCCATCCCAGCCTTACCTCTCCTAACTTAAGGGGGGATGGGCCTGTTTTCTGGACCACTTTCTCCCTCATGTTTAGCCCCATTAGTTTTCAGATGTTAAGATGTTTGACCCATTAGTTAGTCGATTTTAAGACCTTTCGCCCCATTTCTTCGTCAATATTTAGACCTTTCGTGCTATTAAGGTGTCGATTTTTTTCCTGGCGAACGATAGTGAGCCTGTAATGTTGGAAGAACCGGCCTTCGGCCGGGAAATTTTTCTACCGAAAAATGTACAAATTAGTCTAGATGAGGGATCTAATGGATGTGTTTTTTAAATTTGATGGAGGTCTAGGGAGAAAACTAGAAAATTTGATGGAGGTCTAGGGAGGAAACTAGAAAAATAATGATTACATGCAAAAATCGTCCAAAAAGTGGACCATCCCCCCTTAACCCCTTGAGGGTTGTGCTGCGTTATGGCAGTTTCTTCTGGATATCAGTGGACGATTTTATGCAACATTGGAAGGATCTGTGGGAATTAAAAGGGTAAAGAGTATCTCAATTAACCCTCTGACTTTCATTTAACCTTCCTAATCTGAATAAAGTCGTCAAATAATAGCCACCAATTAAAAGATAAATGTGTCATCGTATCCTGAAAGGGCTAACTGAATTTCACCAACCTTACATTGCATAACCTTTCCTAAACTAACCCAATTTACCTAGTATAAGTTAATGCAACCTATTGTACATGCATATAACTGTATCATGATTTATGTCACTGGAAATATTAATCTTTGTAGTAGTATTGTGCATGTCTATATGTAGGGATTCAATAGGTTGAAAAGTGGTAGTGAAATATATGCTTACTCTTGTTGACGAACTATAAAAACTTGCTAATGTTGATTGTTAGGTTACATACATTATCATAACATAACATAGGTGTATAATGATTTCGGTGAACACATGATCAACAAAATCCTAAGTATACACCTCACTTAACTGTATTGCCAACCTAGAATTCTACTTCCCATTTACCAGAATTATTCAATCATACCTGATCTAAAACCTTACCATTACTTGATCTTATAATTAACCCATAACCTTACAGATTACAAGTCAGAGCCATTATACCTTACTTGATCCTATAACTAACCCAGAACTATAACTTCCTATCACGAGTCAGAGCTGCTATACCCTACTTGATCCTATAACTAACCCAGAACTATAACTCTACCTATCACGAGTCAGAGTTGTTATACCTTACTTGATCCTATAACTAACCCAGAACTATAACTCTACCTATCACGAGTCAGAGTTGTTATACCTTACTTGATCCTATAACTAACCCAGAACTATAACTCTACCTATCACGAGTCAGAGTTGTTATACCTTACTTGATCCTTTAACTAACCCAGAACTATAACTTTACCTATCACGAGTCAGAGCCATTATACCTTACTTGATCCTATAACTAACCCAGAACTATAACTCTACCTATCACGAGTCAGAGCCATTATACCTTACTTGATCCTATAACTAACCCAGAACTATAACTCTACCTATCACGAGTCAGAGCCATTATACCTTACTTGATCCTATAACTAACCCAGAACTATAACTCTACCTATCACGAGTCAGAGCCATTATACCTTACTTGATCCTATAACTAACCCAGAACTATAACTCTACCTATCACGAGTCAGAGCCATTATACCTTACTTGATCCTATAACTAACCCAGAACTATAACTCTACCTATCACGAGTCAGAGCCATTATACCTTACTTGATCCTATAACTAACCCAGAACTATAACTCTACCTATCACGAGTCAGAGCCATTATACCTTACTTGATCCTATAACTAACCCAGAACTATAACTCTACCTATCACGAGTCAGAGCCATTATACCTTACTTGATCCTATAACTAACCCAGAACTATAACTCTACCTATCACGAGTCAGAGCCATTATACCTTACTTGATCCTATAACTAACCCAGAACTATAACTACCTATCACGAGTCAGAGCCATTATACCTTACTTGATCCTATAACTAACCCAGAACTATAACTCTACCTATCACTAGTCAGAGCCATTATACCTTACTTGATCCTATAACTAACCCAGAACTATAACTCTACCTATCACGAGTCAGAGCCATTATACCTTACTTGATCCTATAACTAATCCAGAACTATAACTCTACCTATCACGAGTCAGAGCCATTATACCTTACTTGATCCTATAACTAACCCAGAACTATAACTCTACCTATCACGAGTCAGAGCCATTATACCTTACTTGATCCTATAACTAACCCAGAACTATAACTCTACCTATCACGAGTCAGAGCCATTATACCTTACTTGATCCTATAACTAACCCAGAACTATAACTCTACCTATCACGAGTCAGAGCCATTATACCTTACTTGATCCTATAACTAACCCAGAACTATAACTCTAGCTATCACGAGTCAGAGCCGTTATAACTTACTTGATCCTATAACTAACCCAGAACTATAACTCTACCTATCACGAGTCAGAGCTGTTATACCTTACTTGATCCTATAACTAACCCAGAACTATAACTCTACCTATCACGAGTCAGAGTTGTTATACCTTACTTGATCCTATAACTATCCCAGAACTATAACTCTACCTATCATGAGTCAGAGTTGTTATACCTTAATTGATCCTATAACTAACCCAGAACTATAACTCTACCTATCACGAGTCAGAGTTGTTATACCCTACTTGATCCTATAACTAACCCAGAACTATAACTCTACCTATCACGAGTCAGAGTTGTTATACCTTACTTGATCCTATAACTAACCCAGAACTATAGCTCTACCTATCACGAGTCAGAGTTGTTATACCTTACTTGATCCTATAACTACCCCAGAACTATAACTCTACCTATCACGAGTCAGAGCCATTTATACCTTACTTGATCCTATAACTAACCCAGAACTATAACTCTACCTATCACGAGTCAGAGCCATTATACCTTACTTGATCCTACAACTAACCCAGAACTATAACTGGGTTATAGTTCACTATGTTACACCACTCAAGTGGTTACACCACTCAAAAGTGGTGTCCCCCAGGGATCGGTATTAGGTCCCCTGTTGTTTCTTATATACATAAATGACCTAGATTTAGGTATAACTAGTAGGATAAGTAAATTCGCAGACGATACTAAAATGGGGAGATCAATTGATTCAGATAGCGATATAGAGTGCCTCCAAAGGGATCTAGATACATAAGAACATAAGAACATAAGAAAATGGGAGTCTGCAGAAAGCCGATTGGCCTAAGCAAGGCAGATCCCTGTCCCACACAACCCCAATTACAAAGCCCAATTATAGGCTCAACACTCTAATACCCTGAGGATCATCTTACCAAACCGGTTAGAGATTAACGCAGGATTACGGGGGTCTGCAGAGCGCTGATTGGCCCAACCCGGCTGATCCCCCTTCACACCCAACCCTTCTCGTCCATATGCTTATCCAATTTTTTCTTAAAGCTCCCTATCGTTCTTGATCCCACTATATCACTTGGTAGCCTATTCCACCCATCTACAACTCTGTTTCCAAACCAATATTTGCCTATATCTTTTCTGAAACGAAATTTATCTAATTTGAAACCATTGGTACGAGTTCTTTCGCTATCACTGAGCTTTAGTACATTTGTCATGTCCCCTTTGTTAATCCCACTAACCCACTTGAACACCTCTATCATATCCCCTCTAACTCTGCGTCTCTCTAACGAATGTAAACCTAATTTCTTCAACCTTTCTTCATACGGAAAATTTCTAATATTATGGATCATTTTTGTCATTCTACGCTGAATTCTCTCCAATGAATCTATGTCCATTCTGTAATAAGGACACCAAAATTGGACAGCATAATCCATATGGGGTCTCACTAATGACAAGTAAAGTTTTAAGATAACATCAGCAGTTCTGTTACTCACACTCCTAGAGATGAACCCGAGAATCCTGTTTGCCTTATTACGAACGCTTATACACTGTTTTCTAGGCTTCAAATCATTGCTAACAAACACACCTAGATCTTTCTCGCAGTCTGAATTTTCTAATTCTAAATTAGCTAGTTTATATTTAACATTTGTTTGCATCTTCCCTATCTTTAATACCTTGCATTTGTCAATGTTAAACTTCATCTGCCAATTTACTGACCATTCATGTAAGGTATCTAGATCCCTTTGGAGGCACTCTATAATTATCGCTATCTGAATCAATTGATCTCCCCATTTTAGTATCGTCTGCGAATTTACTTATCCTACTAGTTATACCTAAATCTAGGTCATTTATGTAATAAAGAAACAACAGGGGACCTAATACCGATCCCTGGGGGACACCACTTTTGAATGCTCCCCACTCTGACTTGGTACCATTTATGCTGACTCTCTGTTTCCTACCAATTAGCCATGACCTAATCCATCCCAACAACGACCCTCCTATTCCATGTGCCTCAACCTTTCTCATCAATCTCTCATGAGGGGCTCTGTCGAAAGCTTTACTAAAATCTAAATATATAATATCATATGACTTGTCACTATCTACTGCTTCATATACCTCTGAGAAAAAGCTAAGCAAATTAGTAAGGCACGAACGTCCCTGAGTGAATCCATGCTGAGAAGAATTTATTAAGTTAAATTTTACTAAGTGGCTTCTAATTTTCCTAGCAATAATAGACTCTAACAACTTTCCTATGATTGATGTGAGACTAATGGGACGGTAATTGGATGCTATCGATTTATCACCTTTTTTGAAGATCGGAACTACATTTGCAAGCTTCCAAGCTTCTGGAACTAAACCTGTTTCTAATGACTTGTTAAATATAAATGCTAATGGACTACTTAACTCATCTCTGCATTCTTTTAATACTCTAGCATATACCTCGTCAGGACCAGGCGATTTTTGAGGTTTCAGTCTGTCAATTTCCTTAAGCACATCATTTCTACTTATACTAACTGTACTTAACATATTTTCTATACTATCACTATATACCATATTGACTTTCTGGAATCTGTGCCAAATTTTCATTAGTGAAAAACGGAAAGAAACTGACTATTTAATGTACTGCACATTTCTAAATCATTTTCTGTTATTTCTCCTATTGAAGTTTTTAGGGGGCCTATTACATCTCTAACTTTAGATTTATATAGTTGGTAAAAAGCTTTAGGGTTATTTTTTGAGTCGCTGGCTATCCTTATTTCATAATTTCTTTTTGCTTTCCTGATTTCCTTTTTGACCTGTCTTGATAGAGTCTGATAGTATATATGTAAATGATTTTCACCTTTCTTTATTTTTCGATATATTCCTTTCTTTTTTCCTATAAGATCTATTAGCTTATTAGTCATCCATTTTGGTTGGTTCTGCGTCGATCTAAATCTTCTTTTAGGGATATATTTATTTTGAGCATTGTGGAGTGAACTTACCTTACATGAATGGTCAGTAAATTGGCAGATGAAGTTTAACATTGACAAATGCAAGGTATTAAAGATAGGGAAGATGCAAACAAATGTTAAATATAAACTAGCTAATTTAGAATTAGAAAATTCAGACTGCGAGAAAGATCTAGGTGTGTTTGTTAGCAATGATTTGAAGCCTAGAAAACAGTGTATAAGCGTTCGTAATAAGGCAAACAGGATTCTCGGGTTCATCTCTAGGAGTGTGAGTAACAGAACTGCTGATGTTATCTTAAAACTTTACTTGTCATTAGTGAGACCCCATATGGATTATGCTGTCCAATTTTGGTGTCCTTATTACAGAATGGACATAGATTCATTGGAGAGAATTCAGCGTAGAATGACAAAAATGATCCATAATATTAGAAATTTTCCGTATGAAGAAAGGTTGAAGAAATTAGGTTTACATTCGTTAGAGAGACGCAGAGTTAGAGGGGATATGATAGAGGTGTTCAAGTGGGTTAGTGGGATTAACAAAGGGGACATGACAAATGTACTAAAGCTCAGTGATAGCGAAAGAACTCGTACCAATGGTTTCAAATTAGATAAATTTCGTTTCAGAAAAGATATAGGCAAATATTGGTTTGGTAACAGAGTTGTAGATGGGTGGAATAGGCTACCAAGTGATATAGTGGGATCAAGAACGATAGGGAGCTTTAAGAAAAAATTGGATAAGCATATGGACGAGAAGGGTTGGGTGTGAAGGGGGATCAGCCGGGTTGGGCCAATCAGCGCTCTGCAGACCCCCGTAATCCTGCGTTAATCTCTAACCGGTTTGGTAAGATGATCCTCAGGGTATTAGAGTGTTGAGCCTATAATTGGGCTTTGTAATTGGGGTTGTGTGGGACAGGGATCTGCCTTGCTTAGGCCAATCGGCTTTCTGCAGACTCCCATTTTCTTATGTTCTTATGTTCTTATGTTCTTATAACTCTACCTATCACGATTCAGAGCCATTATACCTTACTTGATCGTATAATTAACTCATAACCTTACCGATCACGAGTCAGAGCCATTATACCTTACTTGATCTTATAGCTAACCCAGAACCCTACCTATCACGAGTCAGAGTTGTTATACCTTACTTGATCGTATAATTAACTCATAACTTTACCGATCACGAGTCAGAGCTGCTATAAATTAATTGATCTTATAGCTAACCCTAAACCTAAACTTACTGAATCTCATCCGGCCACACACTCAATCTTAAGCATATAATTCGAAACTGTTCTCCATGTAAACTAAATTTATGTAGCAGTAAGAAGGAGAACAATTAATAACTACTGTGCAGAGGTTTGAAAGGCCAGTCACAACATGCCACGCTCTCTAAAAGGCATCTTGAAGTTATCGCAAGCAAATAGACGTGGACTGTGCTTATGCAGGGTGCCTATATACAAGGGGGTAGTGTCAAGTTAACATGTGGGCGCCATCTTGTTTCTACCGCACCCTTTACACCATAGAGACAACTGCATAGTTTAACATTGACAAATGTAAGGTATTAAAGATAGGGAAGATGCAAACAAATGTTAAATATAAACTAGCTAATTTAGAATTAGAAAATTCAGACTGCGAGAAAGATTAGGTGTGTTTGTTAGCAATGATTTGAAGCCTAGAAAACAGTGTATAAGCGTTCGTAATAAGGCAAACAGGAATCTCGGGTTCATCTCTAGGAGTGTGAGTAACAGAACTGCTGATGTTATCTTAAAACTTTACTTGTCATTAGTGAGACCCCATATGGATTATAATTATGCTGTCCAATTTTGGTGTCCTCATTACAGAATGGACATAGATTCATTGGAGAGAGTACAGCGTAGAATGACAAAAATTATCGATTATATTAGAAATCTTCCGTATGAAGAAAGGTTGAAGAAATTAGGTTTACATTCGTTAGAGAGACGCAGAGTTAGAGGGGATATGATAGAGGTGTTCAAGGGGGTTAGTGGGATTAACAAAGGGGACATGACAAATGTACTAAAGCTCAGTGATAGCGAAAGAACTCGTGCCAATGGTTTCAAATTAGATAAATTTAGTTTCAGAAAAGATATAGGCAAATATTGGTTTGGTAACAGAGTTGTAGATGGGTGGAATGGACTACCAAGTGCTATAGTGGGATCAAAAATGGTAGGGAGCTTTAAGATAAAATTGGATAAGCATATGGACGAGAAGGGTTGGGTGTGAAGGGGGATCAGCCGGGTTGGGCCAATCAGCGCTCTGCAGACCCCCGTAATCTTGCGTTAATCTCTAACCGTTTTGGTAAGATGATCTCAGGGTATTAGAGTGTTGAGCCTATAATTGGGCTTTGAAATTGGGGTTGTGTGGGACAGGGATCTGCCTTGCTTAGGCCAGTCGGCTTTCTGCAGACTCTCATTTTCTTATGTTCTTATGTTCTTATGTTCTTATAGCATACCATTAGTTTTGCACTTAATTGTTTAGCCTATATGGCTTAAATTTTCTATTTATACCTCTTCGTAACTCACTATCCATCAATCTATATCTACCAGACCACTCAAGTTCTTAGGCTCCATATTGTTTCTGTCTCCCTGGACTCCTTTTCTCACCTCAATATAAAGGCACTTAGGGACCCCACCTCGCTTTGTTTTCTTGTTCTCTCCCTCTCTCTTTGGCTTGTAAAGATTCTGCTTCATTCACCCTACTGTTTTAAGACGTTTACCCCCATACAGGTATCAATATTTTCCTGGCGAGCGGTAGCAAGCCAGCATATATACATATTATTGTTTTGACAGCAAGCTAAATTTGTACATTTTTTGATAAAAAAAATCTCCGGCGAAGCCGGATTTCTCCATACAATGATGACTCGCTATCGCTCCCCAGGAAGAAATCGACACCTGGATAGGGATAAACGTCTTAAAACAGTTGGCTGAATGGGGCCGAATGGATACAAGCCAGGGAAAGAGAGAAAAGGAGAGAAAGATAAAAAATCCGGTAACCCCCCTTAATGTTTATATAAAAACCATCGTGGAAGGCGTTTGAAATCATGGTATATGTGGACACTCTACGGATATGTAAATCATGGTATATGTGGACACTCTACGGATATGTAAATCATGGTATATGTGGACACTCTACGGATATGTAAACAAGATTGAAAGCTCCGTCATAACATATTGGCTACCCAAAGAGGAATATGTAAGTTATGGCAAGCAAATGGATGTTGAGGACACTTATTTTGACCCTATCTGGTGCGAGGCGGGTCTTTTTAGAGCGTCCCTGTTGCACTCCATTACTTTGTACCATCACGTTGTACCACATTAGTTTGGCGATTATTAGACGTTTCATCCCCTTCAGGTGTCGATTATTAGACGTTTCATCCCCTTCAGGTGTCGATTTTGTTCTGGGCCAACGATAGCGAGCCTGCAACCTAAGAGAAATTGGGCTTTGACTGGGACACCTTTCTTCCGAAAACATTTATATATTTAGCTTAGTTCGAAGGGAATCTTGGGAGTTATCCTTCTTAGTCTAGGGGGCAGACTAATAATACATTGCTTGAAGATAGCAAACTCAATCAAAACCCTGAATAATAATAGAATAATATATAATAGACCCCAAGACCAGATAGATTTAAGGGGAGGTTTCTAGTTTGTTTCCTACTCCTCCAGCAATCTTAAAATGTCACCCCCTTGACCCCCTTTCAAGATAAATTTGTACATTTTTCGGTAGAAAAATGTCCCGGCCAAAGGCCGGTTACTCTTAAATTATAGGCTCGCTATCGCTCGCCAGGATAAAATCGACACCTAAATTGCACGAAAGGTCTTAAAATTGACAGAATGGGGCGGAAATTCTTAAAATCACCAAACTTATTGGGGCAAACGTCTTAAAATCTCAAAAACAATGGGGATAACCATGAGGAAGAAAGGGGTCAAGAAAAAAATCCCTCAAGTGGAGACCTCCCCTTAACCTCCTCAGAAAGGATATATAATTGGCTATTTATGTCTCTACAAACTCCTGCAAGAGATAATGGTAGGCAGGATCGAAAGCCGAATATATAATAAGTCTTGTACAGTTGTAGACGGGTGAAACAGACACATGTGGTGGAGAGATCTGGCTTCATTCTTCCACCACCAAGGCTTATCCTATAGTATTAATCATTAGTGGATGGCTTTACCCACGTCTAACAACTTATTATCATTTTTGTCTTCAGGAACCCCTACTCCCTCATGTTTAGTCCAATTAGTTTTGAGATTTAAGACGTCGCCCCATTAGTTTGACGATTTTAATACCTTTCGCCCCATTAGTTTGACGATTTTAGTACCTCTCGTCCCATTTCTTTGTCAATTTTAAGAGCTTTCGTGCCATTTAGGTGTCGTTTTTTTCTTGGTAGCAATAGCGAGTCTGGAATTTAGGAGGAATCGTCCATCGGCCGGAGAATTTTTATATCTAAAAAAAAAATCAAATGTATCTCGAAGGGGGATCTTGAGAGTATTATATAAGATTGACTGAGGTACAGGGGAAAAAAAACAAAATATATATATATATACATAATTATACAGTATATATATATATATATATATATATATATATATATATATATATATATATATATGTTAATCTACTGTATCTACAAATGTACACCACCATAATGTATGTTGGAGTTATCACCAGCAAATGGAGGTAGACTATACTTATGTAGAGGCACTGGGGAGGGTGTTTGGAATCATCGTATATAGTATATGGACACTTCACGGATATGTAAACAGCAGTGGCAGCTCAGTCATAATATTTCGCACATCCAAATCGAGACCTTGTAAGCTGTCACAAGCAAATGGAAGTGGTGTACGTTTATTTTAGCCACAGTGGGAAGATGCTTAACCCTTTCAACACGATGATATAGTTGTTTGGTTGCCATTAGACGATTTCTTTAGCTTGTATTCTACCTCTAAGGCTCAAAGGGGCAAATACTATCTCAATAAACCCTCACATATTTTAATCAGGATTTAAAGTTCAGTTCCAACCTATCACACACCATTAAATGTATCTTGAAACAAATGGACGTAGATTATGCTTATGTATATGTACCATATAAAGCATTGTAAATCATCATATGTGCACAGTAAAATAATCCGTAAAATGTACAATTAAAAACTGTAAAACATGACTTTCGGAAACCTTATTAAATATTACGTTTTTGTTTACCTTCGTTATATATCTAAATTACCGTCATAAGATGGTAAATAAACTATTAATGTTCATGGTTAAGTATGCTTGTGATCGTTCAAATTACGGTATTATGTTGGCAATACTGCTGCCTGACCTGTGACAGGGGAATATTATTAGCAGGGTATCGCCCCACTCGGGACATGAAACTATTGGCAAAAATAACTAGAAGCAGGATTGAAAATTCAGCCAAAACATACTTTACACCCAAATCAAGCTATCGTTAGCAAATGTACCTGGAGTACACTGATTAAGCCATCAAGGAAGAAAGCTTAGTATGAAATACATATGAACACAAAGCTTATGTCAATCATTGCAATAGATAAAGGTAAGCCGGGTAGAAGGCTCATGTCGCAAACCCTAATATGACTCCTGAAGTTATCTTAAGCAAATGGAAGTATAATTATGTAAGAGCACCATATATATATATATATATATATATATATATATATATATATATATATATATATATATATAATATATATACTCCTAAATTGCTGGCTCACTATCGCTTGTCCAGATAAATCGGCACCTGAGTGAAATGCTTTATAATTGCCAAACTGGTGGGGCCACACGTCTTAAAATCGCTAAGCTAATGGGTTGAAAACAGAGGGGGAACCCCAAATGACCACCCGCGGGAAGATAGTGTTAAAATCAGCGTATATATACGAGTATAATAGGTATACTGTATACTATCTATTGAAAGTATAATAGGTATACTGTATACTATCTATTGAAAGTATAATAGGTATACTGTATACTATCTATTGAAAGTATAATAGGTATACTGTATACTATCTATTGAAAGAGATAAATGTAAACAGAATTGAAAGGCCAGTGACATCATGTCGTGCACGGTAAAAGCCCCCTTGAATATATTGCAAGGAGTGAGGGTGTGGATGTTGCAAGGAGTGAGGGGGTAAAGCATAGAGAAGTTGCAAGGACATTGTTGACTGTAGAAAGTTGACGATAAAAGCTCTTGTGTGATACCCCGTTAAGGGGATAGTGTTTATTTTGTGGTCGATATATTTATTTATTTATTTATTTTTTAGTTTACTCGCTAGACCTCCATCAAGCTTTAAAAACAAACCCTAGACCCCTTTTCAAGATAAATGAAATATATAATAGGATTACTATCACTCACTAAGAAAAAATCGACATATAAATGGCACATAGGTAATAAAATCGACAAACTAATGAAGCGAACGTCTGAAAATCTCAAAACTAATGAAGCGAACGTCTCAAAATCTCAAAACTAATGGGTTAAACATGAGGGAGAAGGGGGTCCAGAAAAAGCAACAACCTCCCCCTTAAGGGGAGATATCCAGTTGAGGGATTTTTTTCTTGACTCCTTTCTCCCTCATGTTTAGCCCCAATGTTGTTCTAATTTTAAGAGGCTTGCCCCATTATTTTAACGAGTTTAAGAACTTTCAACCCATTTCTGTCAATTTTAAGACCTTTCGTGTCATTTAGGTGTCGATTTTATCCTGGCGAGCGATAGCGAGCCTGTAATTTAAGAGGAACCGGCTTTTAGCCGGGACATTTTTCTACCGAAAAATGTAAACATTTATCTTGAAAGAGGCTCAAGGGTGTGTAATCTTAAGCTTGAAGGATATCTAGGGACCAAACTAAAAACCTCCCCTTAAGGCAGTCATACAGTCACACACTACCAGCTGTTTCAAGGATGGTACTGTTCCTACCAAGCACTATATATCTGTTCCTACCAAGCACTATATATCTGTTCCTACCAAGCACTATATATCTGTTCCTACCAAGCACTATATTTCTGTTCCTACCAAGCAGTATATTTCTGTTCCTACCAAGCACTATATTTCTGTTCCTACCAAGCACTATACATCTGTTCCTACCAAGCACTATATATCTGTTCCTACCAAGCACTATATTTCTGTTCCTACCAAGCACTATATATCTGTTCCTACCAAGCACTATATTTCTGTTCCTACCAAGCACTATATTTCTGTTCCTACCAAGCACTATATTTCTGTTCCTACCAAGCACTATATTTCTGTTCCTACCAAACACTGTATTTCTGTTCCTACCAAGCACTATATTTCTGTTCCTACCAAGCACTATATTTCTGTTCCTACCAAGCACTATATTTCTGTTCCTACCAAGCACTATATTTCTGTTCCTACCAAGCACTATATTTCTGTTCCTACCAAGCACTGTATTTCTGTTCCTACCAAGCACTATATTTCTGTTCCTACCAAGCACTGTATTTCTGTTCCTACCAAGCACTATATTTCTGTTCCTACCAAACACTGTATTTCTGTTCCTACCAAGCACTATATTTCTGTTCCTACCAAACACTGTATTTATGTTCCTACCAAGCACTATATTTCTGTTCCTACCAAACACTGTATTCTGTTCCTACCAAGCACTATATTTCTGTTCCTACCAAACACTGTATTTCTGTTCCTACCAAGCACTATATTGCTGTTCCTACCAAGCACTATGTTTCTGTTCCTACCAAGCACTGTATTTCTGTTCCTACCAAAGCACTATATATTGCTGTTCCTACCAAGCACTATATTTCTGTTCCTACCAAGCACTATATTGCTGTTCCTACCAAGCACTATATTTCTGTTCCTACCAAGCACTATATTGCTGTTCCTACCAAGCACTATATTGCTGTTCCTACCAAGCACTATATTTCTGTTCCTACCAAGCACTATATTTCTGTTCCTACCAAGCACTATATATCTGTCCTACCAAGCTCTATATTTCTGTTCCTACCAAGCACTATATTTCTGTTCCTACCAAACACTATATTTCTGTTCCTACCAAGCACTATATTTATGTTCCTACCAAGCACTATTTCTGTTCCTACCAAGCACTATATTTCTGTTCCTACCAAACACTATATTTCTGTTCCTACCAAGCACTATATTTCTGTTCCTACCAAGCACTATATTTCTGTTCCTACCAAGCACTATATTGCTGTTCCTACCAAGCACTATATTTCTGTTCCTACCAAGCACTATATTTCTGTTCCTACCAAGCACTATATTATGGTCTGTTCCTACCAAGCACTATATTTCTGTTCCTACCAAGCACTATATTTCTGTTCCTACCAAGCACTATATTTCTGTTCCTACCAAGCACTGTATTTCTGTTCCTACCAAGCACTATATTTCTGTTCCTACCAAGCACTGTATTTCTGTTCCTACCAAGCACTATATTTCTGTTCCTACCAAACACTGTATTTCTGTTCCTACCAAGCACTATATTTCTGTTCCTACCAAGCACTGTATTTCTGTTCCTACCAAGCACTATATTTCTGTTCCTACCAAACACTGTATTTCTGTTCCTACCAAGCACTATATTTCTGTTCCTACCAAACACTATATTTCTGTTCCTACCAAACACTATATTTCTGTTCCTACCAAGCACTATATTTCTGTTCCTACCAAGCACTATATGTCTGTTCCTACCAAGCACTATATTTCTGTTCCTACCAAGCACTATATTTCTGTTCCTACCAAGCACTATATTTCTGTTCCTACCAAGCACTATATATCTGTTCCTACCAAGCACTGTATTTCTGTTCCTACCAAGCACTATATTTCTGTTCCTACCAAGCACTATATATCTGTTCCTACCAAGCACTATATTTCTGTTCCTACCAAGCACTATATTTCTGTTCCTACCAAGCACTATATTTCTGTTCCTACCAAGCACTATATTTCTGTTCCTACCAAGCACTATATATCTGTTCCTACCAAGCACTATATATCTGTTCCTACCAAGCACTATATATCTGTTCCTACCAAGCACTATATTTCTGTTCCTACCAAGCACTATATATCTGTTCCTACCAAGCACTATATTATGTTCCTACCAAGCACTATATTTCTGTTCCTACCAAGCACTATATTTCTGTTCCTACCAAGCACTATATTTCTGTTCCTACCAAGCACTATATTTCTGTTCCTACCAAGCACTATATTTCTGTTCCTACCAAGCACTGTATTTCTGTTCCTACCAAGCACTATATTTCTGTTCCTACCAAACACTATATTTATGTTCCTACCAAGCACTATATTTATGTTCCTACCAAGCACTGTATTTCTGTTCCTACCTAGCACTATATTTATGTTCCTACTAAACACTATATTTTTGTTCCTACCAAACACTATATTTCTGTTCCTACCAAGCACTATATATCTGTTCCTACCAAGCACTATATATCTGTTCCTACCAAGCACTATATATCTGTTCCTACCAAGCACTGTATTTCTGTTCCTACCTAGCACTGTGTATTAGCACTATGTTCCTACCAAACACTATATTTTTGTTCCTACCATATCTGTTCCTACCAAGCACTATATATCTGTTCCTACCAAGCACTGTATTTCTGTTCCTACCTAGCACTATATTTATGTTCCTACCAAACACTATATTTTTGTTCCTACCAAACACTATATTTTTGTTCCTACCAAGCACTATATTTCTGTTCCTACCAAGCACTATATTTCTGTTCCTACCAAGCACTATATTTCTGTTCCTACCAAACACTATATTTCTGTTCCTACCAAGCACTATATTTCTGTTCCTACCAAGCACTGTATTTCTGTTCCTACCAAGCACTATATTTCTGTTCCTACCAAACACTATATTTATGTTCCTACCAAGCACTATATTTCTGTTCCTACCAAGCACTATATTTCTGTTCCTACCAAGCACTATATTTCTGTTCCTACCAAGCACTGTATTTCTGTTCCTACCAAGCACTATATTTCTGTTCCTACCAAACACTATATATCTGTTCCTACCAAGCACTGTATTTCTGTTCCTACCAAGCACTATATATCTGTTCCTACCAAGCACTGTATTTCTGTTCCTACCAAACACTATATTTATGGTCCTACCAAGCACTATATTTCTGTTCCTACCAAGCACTATATTTCTGTTCCTACCAAACACTATATTTCTGTTCCTAGCAAGCACTGTATTTCTGTTCCTACCAACCATTATATATATCTGTACCTACCAAGTGCTATTGTTCTGTTCCTACCAAACACTATATGTCTGGAGTATTGTGGTTACTCGTGCAGTACATGTACAGTATATAGGAAACAATTTGACCACTTGTGAGTTTCGGGCTATATGGAAGTTGGGGCTGTATAGATATCGATATTTAGCAATATTACCAGCTAAAATGCGGTTGTGGTCCATGTATAAACACGTAAAATAATTCTTACCAAACGTTCTATCTAGTATAAATCAATGTATTGTATTTATGCTAAATATTGATGTTCACGGCTCTAACTTCCTTATAACCTGAAACTCGCAAGTGATCAATTGCGTGTCGTTGGGCTTATGGTAAAGTATTAATTCTGCTGTGAGTACATTATAACCTAATTATACCCTAATAATACAGTATACCCTAATAATACAGTATACCCTAATAATACAGTATACCCTAATAATACAGTATACCCTAATAATACAGTATACCCTAATAATACAGTATACCCTAATAATACAGTATACCCTAATAATACAGTATACCCTAATAATACAGTATACCCTAATAATACAGTATACCCTAATAATACAGTATACCCTAATAATACAGTATACCCTAATAATACAGTATACCCTAATAATACAGTATACCCTAATAATACAGTATACCCTAATAATACAGTATACCCTAATAATACAGTATACCCTAATAATACAGTATACCCTAATAATACAGTATACCCTAATAATACAGTATACCCTAATAATACAGTATACCCTAATAATACAGTATACCCTAATAATACAGTATACCCTAATAATACAGTATACCCTAATAATACAGTATACCCTAATAATACAGTATACCCTAATAATACAGTATACCCTAATAATACAGTATACCCTAATAATACAGTATACCCTAATAATACAGTATACCCTAATAATACAGTATACCCTAATAATACAGTATACCCTAATAATACAGTATACCCTAATAATACAGTATACCCTAATCATAATAATATATCCCTTTGACTAACTGGGATTTGAATCTACGACCATGTGACCTCCAGCCTTCACTGTAAAGATATACACTTAAGGGGTGACGGACAGCTTTTTTATATTTTCTTATTATACAGTAGTCCTTTATATTTGTTACAGTTCTCGCCCCTCGCTAGATACCCTAATCAAGCTTAGAAAAACACACCCTAGACCCCCTTCAAGATAAATTTTTACATTTATCGGTAGAAAAATGTCCCGGCCGAAGGCCGCTTCCTCTTAAAAATTCAGGCTCGATATCGCTCGCGAGGAAATAATCAACACCAAAATGGCACGAAAGATCTTAAAATTGACAACGAAATGGGGCGAAAGGTGTTAAATTCGCCAAACTAATGGGCCAAACGTTTTATAATCTCAAAACAAATGGGGCTTAACATCAGGGAAAAGGGGGACCTTAACCTCAACAGTCCATCAACCTCACCTTAACTGTATCAAATATAACACGCATGAAGAGAGTTAGAATCGTTCAATATAATTATGTTGTCCTATTCTGAACACATACACCGAGCAACAATGGATATGTGTACCATCTGTGTTACTATTAACCCCTTTAATATGTCCTATTCTGACAGTATACACCTAATACACCGAGGAACAATGGATATGTGTACCATCTGTGTTACTATTAACCCCTTTAATATGTCCTATTCTGAACACCTACACCGAGGAACAATGGATATGTGTACCATCTGTGTTACTATTAACCCCTTTAATATGTCCTATTCTGAACACCTACACCGAGCAACAATGGATATGTGTACCATCTTTTTTTACTATTAATTTAATGTATGTCCTATTCGGCTAGACACCTACACCCTAGAGCCAATGGATATGTGTACCATCTGGTTAGAAAAATTAACCCCTTTAATTCATGTCTCGATTCTGAAATAATCACCTACACCAAAATGGCACGAATATGTGTACCATCTGTGTTACTATTAACCCCTTTAATATGTCCTATTCTGAACACCTACACCGAGGAACAATGGGGCTTACCATCTGTGTTACTATTAACCCCTTTAATATGTCCTATTCTTTAAACACACCGAGGAAATGGTATTTAGAACCCTTTAGTTTAGTTACTATTAACCCCTTTAATATGTCCTATTCTGAACACCTACACCGAGCAACAATGGATATGTGTCCCATCTGTGTTACTATTAACCCCTACTGCGTCCTATTCTGAACACCTACACCGAGCAACAATGGATATGTGTACCATCTGTGTTACTATTAACCCCTTTAATATGTCCTATTCTGAACACCTACACCGAGCAACAATGGATTCATATACCATTTGAAGATAGTTATTAACCCCTTTAATATGTCCTATTCTGAACACCTACACCGAGCAACAATGGATATGTGTACCATCTGTGTTACTATTAACCCGTTTAGTACCGGCGACGGGTTATTTATTCTGTTCTAGCTATATTTACCAGATTGTGTGTGGTTTAAGAAGGATATGTGGTAGTATAAAGGGTTAAGGGAGGTGACCTGTTTTTGTTCTGTCCTTTTCTATCTTTCTCTGGCTTGTATCCATTTGGCCCCATTCAGCCTACTGTTTTAAGACGTTTATCCCCATCCAGGTGTCAATTTTTTGCTGGTGAGCGGTAGCGAGCCAGCATATTTTGTATTTTTGTTTGACAGCAGGCTAAATTTGTACATTTTTCGATAGAAAAATGTCTCCGGCGAAGCCGGATTTCTTCATATAATGCTGGCTCGCTATCGCTCGCCAGGAAGAAATCGACACCTAGATAGGGATAAACGTCTTAAAATAGTTAGCTGAATGGGGCCGAATGGATACAAGCCAGAGAAAGAGAGAAAAGGACAGCAATACAAATACGCAGGTCACCCCCCTTAAGCGAGATAGTCCGACGCTTGTTAATTGCTGGAGGCCCCATCCATTGATACCGAGTACACTCCTCTAATACTATAGCCAGACTAAAGTTAAAAGGACGTCACCGGTACTGAAAGGGATAAGTGTTCACATTTTGTCGGTGTATTAGTAAAATCACTCCAATACTTCAATAGATACAGGCTGACTAGTGAATGTTAACCCTCTCCGACATATGAGTCTGAAGGGGTTAAGATGGTCAGCAATATTTGAAAGCTCTTCCACAACCGGTCACACATCTTAAAAGGGATCTGGCATATATCGCAAGCAAGCAAACGCACGAATGCTTTTGTAAGAGCACAGTCAAATATCTTAGCTAAGCATGCTATCGGATTCAACAGTTCACCGAAAACCTGGCGAGAAAGTGCTTAAGGGGGGATGGGCCGGTTTTCTGGACCACTTTCTCCCTCATGTTTAGCCCAATTAGTTAAATTCAGATGTTAAGATGTTTGCCCCATTAGTTAGTCGATTTTAACACATTTCGCCCCATTTCGTAGTCATTATTTAGACCTTTCGTGCTATTTAGGTGTCGATTTTTTCCCTGGCGAACGATAGTGAGCCTGTAATGTTGGAAGAGCCGGCCTTCGGCCGGGACATTTTTCTACCAAAAAATGTACAAATGAATCTAGAAAGGGGATCTAATGGATTTTTTTCTTCAAATTTGATGGAAGTCTAGGGAGGAAACTAGAAAAATTATGAATACATGCAAAAATCGCCCAAAAAGTGAACCATCCCTCCTTAAAATGGAAAGAATCTTATATCTACTTGGCATTCCAATGACGCGAATACAATAGAAATACTCATGAGGTATTACGCTCGGTTTTATTTCGACTGGCGGTAAATTGAATGCCTTAGCAACTGATTGATCGATACTTAATGGACAAATATGACAGTTCTATGTCTCTGCGTCATATTAAGGGGAGGCAGACCGTTTTTATGGACCCCCGTCTCCTCAATGTTTAACCCCACTAGTTATGAGATTATAAGACGTTCGGCCCATTAGATTGTCGATTTTAACACCTTCCGCCCCATTTTGTTGTCAATTTTAAGACCTTTCGTTCCATTTAAGTGTCGATTATTTCCTGGCGAGCGATAGCGAGCCTGCAATTTTAAGAGGAACCGGCCATCGGCCGGGAAATGTTTCTACCGAAAAATTTACAAATTTATCTTGAAGGGGGGTCTAGGGGGTGTTTTTCTAAGCTTGATGGAGATCTAGGGAGGAAACTAACAAAATATATGAATAAATGAATTAAGAGACCAAACAAACGGCCAGTCTCCCCTTAACGCCAAGTGTTGATAATTAGCAACATATTTCGTTCGTAATAGCCGAGTACTACGCAAGCTTCCAAGATACGCCAAATGTTCCCGTCAGCTGAAGAACTACATATATATACAGACTATAGGAACGAACGAGAACTAAACAAACTATATATATAATATTACTATATCCTGTTGCAAGTAAGTAAGCCCAACATTTAAACAACTTAAGGGGGGGGTCACCGTTTTTTTTTTTTTTTTTTTTTTTTTTTATATCTTTCTCTCCTTCACTAGCTTGTATCCATTCGGCCCCATTCAGCCAACTGTTTTAAGACGTTTATCCCCATCCAGGTGTCGATTTCTTCCTGGCGAGCGATAGCGAACCAGCATTGTATGGAGAAGTCCGGTTTCGCCGGAGACATTTTTCTATCGAAAAATGTACAAATTTAGCTTGCTGTCAAAACCAAAATTCATATATGCTGGCTCGCGGAAAATATTGACACCTGGATGAGGGTAAACGTCTTAAAACAGTAGGCTGAATGGGGCCGAATGGATACAAACCAAAGAGAGAGGGAGAGAAAGAGTAAAAAAGTGAGATATATATATATATATATACATATTTATACCGTATATATATACAGTATATATATATATAATATATACCTGTATGTATGCACACTGTATTAATAATAATACAAATAATGAAAAAATCATTGTGGTAATTGAATCTAATCCTTCTAATCTAATCCTAATCTAATTCTAATCTAATCTAATCTAGTCTAATCCTTCACTAATTAGCTACCTTACCTTATTATCTGGAATGTGAGGTTCCTTTGCCGAGGTATAAGTGAGTTATTTGTGTCGGCAACTGTACATAATATACTCTCCAATGGAATATGCAAAAGTGTATAGATTTAATGGTTTCTGCATTGGGTTTCTATTGGGATCATATGTCATAACATATATTGCCTATACTTATAATTATTGAAGAGTATACATATATATCATTCTTAATGTTTTTATATTAATTAAGGTACTGTACAGTCAATATAATATACTGCATCTTAAAATAGATTTCCTATCCTGAAAATGATGAAAGATAGATAGGAAAGTAAATAATTGTAATAAATATAGAATTAGACCTATCATTTCATAATTATCCATGGAGCATACACACAACCAAGACCATAAATGCTATAACAGTAAATAGTGAAATTGAAAAGTAAATGTGTAAACTACCTAGAAGGGACCGCCGAGAGAGAAGAGAGAGGAAGGGAAATCGTAAATCAATCGCCGGGACTGTCAATAGGTAATCCAGGTATCACACCAACAATTTTTCCAGCAATTTTTATCGACAAGCTTAATTGCCAGCTAATACTGTAATCGCATGTAAGAATTTTGTCAGCTAATGCACCAGTCTTCAAGCCTGGTTTCCGGTACCTCTGCAATAAATCGTAGAAATATTGTTAGAACAGTTTTGGCTATCGAAAATTGACGATCACAGCGCTCGTGTGATACCAGCTTCCGTGTGCAAGTATTGGCAACGCTGGTGGGTAGGTGGTGGTGGTGTAGGTGGTGAGCGTTGGCAACACTGTCCACACTAATGCAAGCTCTGGTGCTCTGCCAACATCTTATAGGTACCCCCTCTCCTCTCTCTCTCTCTCTCTCTCTCTCTCTCTCTCTCCTTGGTAGAAATAATAATTAATAATACTACAACTTCCGTTTCATTTCCTTCTCCGCTTTTTTTTTCTCCTGACTTAATAATTTTCTGTTTTTGTATTCATATCTAATTTTTCTATTTTCTCTTGTGCTCGTTGTTTCCTCAAATTCGAGTACACCAAATAATTATTATATTATAGTCATATATAATTTGTTGACTGCGGTGGTGGTGATTGTGATGTTGAAAATATAATGGGGGGGGGGTAAATTTAACCCTTTTCAGCATCCGATGACGCGTTTCTGCATTACATGCTGGCTGTTATTGGGCGATTTTTTACAGCTTAGGAAGGATCTATAGGAATCAATTAACCATTAACTCCCACAGGTCCTTCCTAACTTTAATATAATCGTCAATTCATAGCAAGAATTAATTATTATGTTCCTTCCAACAACCAACCATACTCCTAAAATCGATTAATGAAATTTACAAACACATGTGGCAGTCCGTGGACTCGAACCCAGGATACTGGGTTCGAAAATCAACACCTTATACATCGCACCACGAAGACAGTTAAAGGTTGGTGGACACTGCCTACGATTTATTATGCAACTTCGAATCCTGCATATCAATCTAAGCATGTACACACATCCCAACTGCAACTCACGTAGGCTATGCATATGTGAATGGAAAGAGCAATTAATGGGGCCTTAACCACTTAGGGAAGTCCTCTCGATAAATTACTCCTGAACCAATATCAATTATTATGTTCCTTCCAACAACCAACCATACTCCTAAAATCGATTAATGAAATTTACAAACACATGTGGCAATCCGTGGACTCGAACCCAGGATGCTCACACCGAAAATCAACACCTTATACATCGCACCACTAGAAGAAAATCGTCCTCTTATACAGGGTTATACAGGGTGTCCCAGGAGGAAAGGGCATAACTTTGGGAAATGATAAAACAAGGTATTCTAAGCCTAAAATTGTCTATAACAAAAATTCCAAATCTCAATCGTTAAACAAATATTGAAGGTTTTATATAGAGTCCTCCCCCGCATCACTGTAATGGACTCTTCCATGTCAGATTGTTTCCAATTGGTCCAAAGTGAGCTATTATATCTACAATCATTTTGCAACTTACAGAATTATAATATCTTTACAATAATATGGTAAAATAACTGCAGTTAGATAGAGGTGTGGTAGGTACTAGGACAGCTAGGTCACCTTTATGGGGAAATACGTAAGAAAATGCCCTTTTCGACATGCAATATTTCTTTACTGGTTGAGATTTGGAATATTTCTTATAGAACATTTTAGGCTTAGAATATTTTGTTTTATCATTTCCCAAAGTTATGCCCTTTCCTCCTGGGAGACCCTGTATATATCCCATATGGACAGTCACAGCACTATTTTCAACATAATGCACTGTCAAAAATTAGCGTGTGTGTATTAGTGTATGTGTGTGTTAGTGTATGTGTGTGTTAGTGTATGTGTGTGTTAAGGTATGTGTGTGTGCTAGCGTATGTGTGTTTGTGTATGTGCATGTGTGTGTGTGTGTGTGTTAGCGTATGTGTGTGTGAGTGTGTGCACTGCTTGCTAGTTAGATTTTTTGTTGTATTACTGTATCAACGCAGTACTAAAATGTGTGATAATGTATTTATTGATTTATTTACTTTTTTCAGATTCTGATGTAGATGAGGCCAAGTATAATCCACTTCCGAAATTATAGTCAGCTGAATCTGAGGTAAGAAGCTACAGTACATGTTATAGATAATATCATATTATTCAAAATCAAATTCAAATGTGTATTGCCATAGTGCCATAGTAAGCAATCTTTGTTGTATTACAATATTTATGTATATATATGAAAGGCCAAAATCTGCTACGGGGTACTGTAGAGCAGAAATTATGAACTACAATATCCATATTTAATTAAGGAGAACAATTATATAAGCTAAATATATGAATTCATATAACTAATGTTCACACTGAATAAAAATGACTTGGCGAAAAGAAGGAACAATATTATGGTATGATAAGATGAATATAGTAAATATTATATATATTTATTGCTATTATAATTTTGTATATTATTATTATTATTATTATTATTATTATTATAAAGTGTACGGAAGTTGCAATAGGAGAAGAACAGTGCGGTTTTAGGAGGGGAAGAGGGTGCGTGGATCAGATGTTTGCAGTAAGACAGTTATGCTAGAAGTATTTAGAGAAGCATAAGGAGATATTTTGGGCTTGTATGGATTTTGGAAAAAGCGTATGATCGTGTGGATTGTAAAGCAATGTGGAAGGTGTTAAGGATTTATGAAATTGGAGGAAATTTGTTAAAAGCAGTTAAGAGTGTTTATGAAGGGAGCAGAGCGTGTGTTAGAGTAGGAAATGGTGAGTTGAGTGAATGGTTTGAGGTAAATGTAGGTTTGCGACAGGGTTGTGTAATGTCACCATGGTTGTTTAATATGTTTATAGATGGTGTGGTGAGGGAGGTGAAAATGAGAACTATGGGAAGAGGATTGGGTTTAGTAGGAAAGAATGGTAGAGATTGGGAGTTAAATCAGTTGCTGTTCGCTGATGACACAGCGTTGGTGGCGGATTCTGGGGAGAAACTGCAGTGGGCAGTCAAAGAGTTTGGTGTGGTTTGTGGGAGGAGGAAACTGAAGGTGAATGTCAATAAAAGTAAAGTAATGGTGTGTAATAGGGGTGATCGTAGGGTGAATCTAGATGTGAGACTGGATGGGGAAATATTGGAATAAGTAGAGTGTTTTAAATATCTAGGAGGAACGATAAGCAGGAGTGGAGGTATGGAAATGGAGGTAAAACAGAGAGCGTGTGAAGGAAGGAAGGTTTTCGGTGCAATGGGAAGTATGTGGAAGAGGAGAAATCTCGGAATGAAAGTAAAAAGTGCAATGTATCAAGGAATTGTTGTGCCAACAGTGATGTATTGGGCTGAGACATGAGCTCTGAAGGAAAAGGAGAGAAGAAAGCTGGATTTGATGGAGATGAGCTGCTTGAGGAGTATGTGTGGAGTTACTCGTAGAGACAGATTGAGGAATGAAGAGATACGTAGGAGAGTGGGGCAGCAGGAACATTTGTCGGCCAGAGTGGACAGAAGGGTTCTGAGCTGGTATGGTCATGTTATGTTGAATGAATGGAAGATGAAAGGCTTACAAAGAGAATATGTGAGTCAGATACAAGGGGAGACAGAAGGGCAGGAAGACCCCCATTGAGATGGAGAGACTGTGTAAGACAAGCTTTGGATAATAGAGGAATGACTATAGATTAGGCAAGGGAAGTGGTAATAAACAGGAATTAATGGAGAATGCTTGTGAATAGATGAGTGAACACGTGGTCATTTGGGGAAAGGGGTCGGGTGCAAGTTGGACTGGATAATAGTCCATCAGGAGCCTGGCCCGGGGAGACGGTTTATATGAAGGGTGCGCCTGGAATGCGTTTGTGTGTTCATTGTTTCTGTTGTGTTATCCTTATTCTGGCTCTGTCTTGAGTCGGCCACCCCCAGAAAAGAAAAACAAATTATAGGAAAAGTGGGGATTGGGCCTGAGTATATACTGTAGATATATAGATTATTATTATTATTATTATTATTATTATTATTATTATTATTATTATTATTGTATTTTTTTTAGGAGGGGGGGGGGGAGTATGTTTCAACCTTCAGCTCTCCCTCTGTAGATTCGATCACTGAAAACATTGAAGTCCGGAGGTAATATTGTAAATGACAAGTGAGGTGACAAGTCAGACGAGTTTTCCAACCGGATCAACGTAGTATTGGCTTCTCAGACCAACAGTTAGTGGATGTCTGCCCTTGGCTAAGTGCAGTTCGACATTTCGAAGCTGCATCTCCACTGTCTCGCCTTCTTGTCTCGCAATCTCAATCTGTCTTGATAGCGTAATGCATAAGTGCGTGGAATTTCGATGTGAGTATCCTAGGTTCGAGTCCCTGGAGTGCCACATGTAATTGTTGATTTCATTAATTGAGTTTAGAGGTGAAGTTGGTTGGTGGAAAAACATAATAATTACATAGACACTCATATCACCTATTGAGCTTCTCACTTACAATATACTGTCGTCCATTGCATATTTTAAAAATTAGAATATTCATAAAATGCTGAATAATCCCTTGGAGATGGAGATCGTTCGCCAGACAAAAGAGTATCATGAAAAGCTCACTACCAATATGCCTTTCTGATTGGAGATAAATAGTATGGCAAGGTGCAGTCTAGTGTACGCGGCCACTTCACCCTGTATTACATGTTGAGGGAACCATGGGCAATATTCTCCATGAATTTCGGTATATAAACAACAATTATTGACTATCTATAGCTCTTTATACAAATAATAATAACACGAAATACCTCGTGCAAAAGAAATAATGTTTCGTATTAGTAAACACAAAAGAACTACCCCAAAAAATAAACTAATAACAAACTCTCGACGTACGTAATAACATAACAGATTCTTTACCCCGGAGGCTTTTTCGTTCTTTTTCTTCGCGCCTCGAACGGAAAAGGTGTAAATATTTTTGACACCTGGGATATAAAAAGACGGCGAGTGAAATGAATAATTGAGTGAATTAAGAGCCCGCTGGGAAAAATAGGTTACGGTTGGATGAAGTAATTGTATTTTTTAAAGTGAAGGGTGTGTGTGAGAGAGAGAGAGAGAGAGAGAGAGAGAGAGAGAGAGAGAGAGAGAGAGAGAGAGAGAGAAAGAGAGAGAGAGAGAGAGATACCAAAACAACAACAAAGAAACTCTGAAAAACATAGCTAATAAGACAACTAAATGCCATCCAAGCACTTAAAAATTCAACCAAGGAGAATTTCGCCCTTACGAGCCCTACTCCATAAAGGCGACTTTTCTGTGTACCGCCTTCCAGGATTTGTTTACAAGATGTGAGCCAATCAGAAGCCGAGTTTAGTGGCCCCGCTGGATATATGAGAAAGAGAGAGAGAGAGAGAGAGAGAGAGAGAGAGAGAGAGAGAGAGAGAGAGAGAGAGAGATAACAAAATATGGGTGATTGGTTGACTGAATGACGAATAAATATACAGGTATATAGGTAGTTGACATACCTATATATATATTGATAAATATATATAGTAAGAGGAAGGCTATGTTATAATATGTAGAAAGCGAAGAGAGTGCATACAATTAGGCAAAACATAATATCCTATTTGCCCACCAAATTTCGTGAGCATTGGTTCATAACTATGTGAGTCGCCTACGCCTGCGGAGGTATGCACTCTACCAATCACCTCTTAAATTGAATCACTTATGCTTTAGTGCATATGTTATCTGTCCACCAAATGTTGTGAACATCGGTTCATAACTTTTTGAGATATCTTGTTAACAGAGAAACATACAAAGGGAAGCAAACACATTACCTTCTCCAGCTTCGTTGGCGGAGGTAGTAACTCAGTCCTATTGAGTAATCTACGTTGAGTGTATGATACCAATGTGATATAGACACCCTAATTATGCCAGATAAAGATGCAGTTCGATAATTGCCGAGATAAACGCTCGTGGGACTCCGACGAAACTAACATCTTCATTGAAATGCATTGTTCTTAAGCTGAAGAAAGTGGTTCGAGATTATCTGAAATGTAGTAATAATACCTAATACATCAGATTGACTGGAATAACTATGATCTTAACTAATTTAGCCCCCTGAGTTAGAAAGCTACTTCCCAAACTGTACACACTCGTGAAGTAGTAAATGACAAGCTATAATATTTAGTGCTAAGGAAGAAGTGGATCAATTTTGTAGCATATATACTGCATCTATCTATCTATCTATCTATCTATCTATCTATCTATCTATCTATCTATCTAGAGAGAGAGAGAGAGAGAGAGAGAGAGAGAGAGAGAAAGAGAGAGAGAGAGAAGCGGTAGGGATTAGATATAATCAAATTTATATCTTAACTGGAGAATGGTAGGAATGAAAGGCAAATAACAAATGAACGTATTAAGTTACATAATTATATATGTGGCAAGTGTTAAGAATAAATAGTATATTTTGCTTATATAGTAGGAACAATTGGCCAAAGTGACATAAACAAAGTGGTGTGAGTAAGTGGCCTGGGGTGCAGCTACCAAGTGTTGGAACAAGTGGTACCAATGAGGCGGCCAAGTGGTAGCCTAAGTGGTAGCATTGGAAGGGGCTCTGATACCAACACTGATACCAGAACATGCCACTTATTGATCACTCCCCCCCCCCCCCCCCCTCTACCCTTATCCTGACACCCCCTACTCTCTCTCTCTCTCTCTCTCATACACATGTCAGGTGAAGGTATGCCTTTACAACGGCACCTGTATCTACTTTTCGAAGAGTGTTGAGAGGGGAGAGAGGATTTTGGAGAGATAGGTAGCTATTGGAGTGGCTTTGTTTTATGTGTGTTATTAGTCGGCATACGTCATCGAGGTGTTCCCCGACTGGGTGCAAGCATGTGAAACACGCTAGGACGTACTACCACACCCACTAAATATGTCCGCCTTTGCTGGGATCGAAATCAGGTCAAGCAGATTCACGCGTGAACGTGCTATCCACTCGGCCGTCGTGGCTCTAATTGGATTGTTTAATATGACAAATAGGTGATAAACTAAATTTGTAATCAATATGCTGTGTGACTCCAACACGCGCCCAAGTTGCAGAGGTTCAATACTTGTACCCCATATTTAGATTTTTTTTTGTACATATAAGATTATTTACCGATGGAAAAACTATCCTCGGAAGTTTGATTTGGTTAGTTAATAGAACAGTTTAAGAGAGTAAATACTATACTATACCAATTTGCTGGAATTTGTCCATGAAATGCTGAGTGAGTATGACAAAAGTAGAGCCATAGACATCCTTTACTTAGATTTTCAAAAAGTTTTTGACAAAGTGCCTCACTGCAGGCTAATGTCAAAAGTGAGTGCGCTAGGTATCAATACAGAGGTCACACATTGGATAGAAGGTTGGCTAACAGGTAGACAACAACGAGTTGTAATCAATGGTGTTTCTTATGAGAGAACTGCAGTCACTTCTGGAGTTCCACAGGGATCTGTTCTTGGCCCACTTCTGTTTATCATATATGTCAATGACATCGATATTGTTCTGTTGAGTGTGATCTCCAAGTTTGCAGATGACATAAAGCTTGGAATGAATGTAAAAGACCCCAAAGGGGTTGAACAGCTCAGGATTGACCTCAACAGACTGGGTGAATGGTCAGAGACATGGCAGATGCCTCAACTTGGAAAGGTGCAAAATGATGCCTATCGGCCAAGCAAACCCCAAGTCAGGCTATTCGCTATTGGGAATGCCCCTGGAAGTGACTGACTTGGAAAAGGATTTGGGTGTTCTGATTAGCAATGACCTAAAGTTTTCCAAAGCAGTGCATTGAAGTAGAGAAGAAAGCTCAGAAATGATTGGGCTATATTAAGAGGCAATTTAAGTATAGAAATACGGAAATAATCCTCACACTTTACAACGGTTTCATATGGTCTCTCCTGGAGTATACTGTTCAATTCTGGTCTCCAGCACTCAGGAAAGATATAGAGCGACTAGAAAGAGTACAAGCTAGGCTACAAAGCTTATTCCATCGCTTAGAAGAATGATCTATGACCGGTTGATAGCTCTTGATCTCTATTCGTTGGAGACACGCAGACAACGAGGTCAGCTCTTTGAAGTTTTTAAAATACTTAATGGGCTTGACAATGTGAAATATATCAAAATGTTTAGTCTCAACATGAATACAACACTCAACCATGGCAGGAAATTATAATTGAAAAGGTTCAGCACTAGTATGTGTGGAAACTTTTTCACATATAAGACCAGTTCTACCTGGAACAAGCTTCCCTCCGAAATTGTAAACAGTTCTTCAGTAGAGCAGTTCAAGAATAGAGTAGATAGTATTTTGCACACTCTGTAATGAGTGTATTGCACTAAACAGTCTCTCTCCTTCCAATTCGAGTATCTCCTCGTAATGAACCACAAGGTCTCTGAGATACTAACTATTCTTTGTAACTTTCTCTCTCATCAGTAATAAACTTGTACCCCACCACCGGCCCCACTCTCTAATACCCCTGATTGGCACGTGATCTGATAGGCTCTGTGTGGGCGGGAGGATCTGATAGCCGTGGGGTGGTGTTGGGCTTGTGGGCGTACGGGCGGGCTAAGTGGGCTGAGGGCAGATAGCTGAGTGCAGGTATTGTGGATGTGGAGCGGGGAGATGAATGTGGATAATGATGAATGTGGAGGCTCGAGGGTTATAAAGGGCACGTCTCTGGACCTCCGAGCGGGACATTCCAATCAATTAAGGGGGGTCACCGGCTTTTTTGTTTATCTTTCTCTCTTTCTCTGGCTTGTATCCATTCGGCCCCATTCAGCCAACGGTTTTAAGACGTTTATCCCCATCCAGGTGTCGATTTCTTACTGGCGAGCGATAGCGAGCCATCACTGTATGGAGAAATCCGGCTTCGCCGGAGAAATTTTTCTATCGAAAATTTTACAAATTTAGCTTGCTGTCAAAACAAAAATATGTATATGCTGGCTCGCTACCGCTCGCCAGGAAAATATTGACACCTGGATGGGGGTAAACGTCTTAAAACAGTAGGCTGAATGGGGCCGAAAATATACAACCCAGAGAGAGAGGGAGAGTGAGAACAAAAAACGAGGTGGGGTCCCTTAATGTGAAAGGAAATATATCAATGTATTTAATTATACTCAATTAATGTGAAATGGAATATACCGGTATCAATGAATTGAATTCCAATCAATTAATGCGAAAGGTAATATATCAATGTATTTAATTCAATCAATTAATGTGAAAGGGAATATAACACTGTATTTAATGTAGGTACAGATGGCATGAAGGAGAAACGTGTTCATAGTAATATCTGCAAAATCCAGTTTACAGTAGATTGAACATTGGGAATTTGTATGTTTATATATTTACTTCTGTATTTATTTATTATCTTAGTTTCCTCCTAAATTGCAAGCTCGCTAGCGCTCTCCAGGAAAATATCGTCACCTAAATGGCACAAAAGGTCTTAAAATCGCCAAACAAATGTGGTAAACGCCTTGAAATCGTATAACTTATGGGGCTTAACATGAGGGAGTAGGTGATTCAGACAACACCTCCATATATGTATATTTTCCTAAATGTTTTTGTTTTTATCCTGAGAAAGGCATGTGTCAAGTAGATCCAATATTTTAGGTGAAAACGTGTTCACCTATATTTTTTGTTAAGCCTCTTACGATCCAAATACTGGTTTTGTTCTCCTATTTAAGCTTATATTTGTTCCATAGCCCACTGCATTACACTTATTTCGAGCCCTGCACTGCTGTGTAATATTTGAACATTGCAAATCACCAAAGAAAAAATGGCAAGCACTATTAACTGACACTGGTAGGTAACTCATAATGTTTTATTGCTGGTATACGTCTGAGTGTGATGATTATGTCAGTCAGTCAGTGGCTGAACCTTCACTCCCATAAAGGGGTAGGGAGGATCGGCAAGAAACGTTACTGAGCCCCTGACAGGCAAAGAGCACAGCTCCGAGGCTTGCTGATCCAAGGTCTATATTGTATATATAGACCTTGAGGGGGAGTACATTCTGGAGGTGGGATTCCCAGCCCCAACCTATCTGCACCACAAGAGTGACGGGTGATAGGGTCGCCACATCTGCACGCCAGTCATTGTCAAAATATTAATTGAAGCGGTGGGTTTCCTTGGGTCACCGGATCCTAATATATACTATGCTTTAGTGAGGCCAATAATCACGGGACTCATCTATATCGAGTCCAAGTTTGGAAACTGCAGGTAACTATTGTCTTGTATATCCAATTTAGTTGAGAATAAGATTTTTTTTTTTTTTTTAATCTGCTCAATCCAAGTAGATACACAGACTATATAACAGGTCTTGTCTGAAACTAAATTATTATAACACGGCTGTCGACCAGGATTGCAAGGTACATTATATTCCCGAAACTGCTGAAATATTAAGTTCTATAGCATAATATGAAAACTTTCTCAAATCGCGTTTCAATGTGTTATCTATACTAAAAGATACTGATTAAATACCCTTAGTCCACTGCTGATTTGTTTACCTTTGTTTTCTCCCCCCCCCCCTCAAGATTTTTGTTCTTGCTATTTTTGGTCTCAATAGTGATTTATCATATTTTGGAGTATCATATGCGATGTAATAAATGTCTTACAATGTTTCAAGTTCAGCAGCATCAGACTTACTCCAATATGCAATCATGCACACCGCCTACGCAAATTTATATCGAATTATCAAATTTCTCACATAATTTAGTTTATAATTATAAGCATTTCCTACAAGTTGAATATCATCGATAATCATTACTAAATTAGTTTAGGATGTAAGGCACTCCATTACTGGATAGTATCAGACGAGAGAGAGAGAGAGAGTTGAAAGATTACTTAGCTTCTCTGTTTGTCTATGATGGAAGGTAGGTAGACGTGTGTGTGTGTGTTTGTTTTACCCATGTAGCTCACAAAACTATTACATTATTTTATATATATTTTGTTATCTTTTTTGAATAACTATATTAACATTATGTCATCTGTCCATCGTTCTCATCAGCACTAGCCTTCCTTTTATCTTGCTTACACCTGCTCTGCTCTCTCTCTCTCTCTCTCTCTCTCTCTCTCTCTCTCTCTCTCTCTCCATTAGGTTATTTACTCGGCACCAGGGACTCCGAGGATAATAGTCGCTAAACGTGCGCCTGTGGCTCAAGTTAAGGAAGGTTTTTTTCTGGACCCCCTTCTCCCTCATGCCTAGCTCCTCAAGGGGAGATGGGCCGTTTTCTTTTGGTCTATTCATTCATTTACCTCCATTTTTATTTATTCGGCTTTTCTCAAACATTACATAACCGGGAAGTGAATACTCTGCTAAAAAGTCTCTGTCTTCTGTATTGAGCCAAGATTTTGTTATGCCAATTACGTCATAATTTTCTGCAAACACTAGTTCCTCTAAATCTGAAAATGTATTGCGTATGCTACGAGCATATTCATAAAAAAAAATAAAAAATGTAATTTTAGAACTCACGGAACGCTCTTTAATCGAATATTTGGTTTTGGTTGGATCTACATTTACGTTCATGGCTGTACTCGGTCCTCTCTGTTCTCGGTCCTCATCGCTAGCGGTCCTCGGTTGCCTCTGTGTTTTGCTTGGCGTTGGATGATTTATGTCGCTGCTGCTGCTTCTTCCATGGCTGCAGACTGCTTCGTGTAGGAGACGATCGTCACCCATGCGTTCTGAACCCACAGGGTTTAGATGAGTGCCATCCTTGCGGAACAGAGTAGGCTGTTTATAGAAATGATCCATGAGGTTGATGAATTCAACTTCTTCATTCAGACACAAAAAATGTAGTCGTCTGTTTGTGCTGAAGGGTAGAATTTGTCTTGGGGAGAATGCCTGAGATTATGATATTCCTTGACTTGATTTTGTAGTGCTGGATCATCTTGCGATATTTCTCCATCAGCTCTTCGGATCTGGTGCGCATGACGTCATTTGAACCAGCATGAGAGAGAGAGAGAGAGAGAGAGATATTCAAATAGCTTAAACAAACAAAGTAGATGATGCGGAAGTTGATCAGATCATTGTGAAGACCTTACGCTCAGAACCGCTCGACCCTTGGCACCGAGTTGGCTCTCTCTCTCTCTCTCTCTCTCTCTCTCTCTCTCTCTCTCTCTCTCTCTCTCCAGTAGGTTATCCTTCTCTTCTACTTTATTTGTATTTGGTTTTGTGCTATCTCTACCTCTACCTCTACTAGAATATAGCCCTGATCATCTTGCTTGGATCGTAATGTTTGTGTAGTCAGTGTATCTCTGTAGACCTGTATTGTAAATCTCCGTAAGTGATCGGACAATTGTGAAGACCTTATCCTTCAAAGTACCGAACCACTTGGCAATTAACAACGAGTTCACTTCAGAACAGTCGCACAAAGAGAGAGAGAGAGAGAGAGAGAGGGAGAGAGGTGAGGGGGGGGGGGGGGATTCACACAGTTTAACCACATGGCCAACGAAGAAGATTCAAACGTTCTCTTGAAATACCGAACACTTCGACCCCTGGCAATGAAACGGCTTCGATACGATCCCGTTCATAAATCGTGTTTAATTTCGCCAATATTTTCTCCCCTTTATGCTAAGTACTACTACTGCTGAACAAAATATATTAAAAATTAAATATATACTGTAAGCTTTGTTTGCGTATATTAATGACTCTATTTACCTATTTATGAAAGGGATAGCCAGAGTTAACTGGATGGAGATGGAACGCTACTTTTGGGCGTAACTGTAAGCACACACACACACACACACACAGAGTAGTTTAGAGCTCTTCTCACTTCAGTTTCCCCTTCAACTCAAGACCAAGACCTCTGTTTCCACCGTATTCTTAAACACGCGGGATGGAAATTGTCTGCCTCCGTCGCAGGAATTAATAACATGTTCTATATTAATCAGTGTCCAAGAAATGTCTCCTATGAAGAATGAATAACAGAAGAGGATGGCAAGCCAGACAGTCATTTATTGGTAAGTATAGCATAATATCTTGGTGCAATTGACCAGTTGCGAGTTTCAGCCTATAAGGAAGTTGGAGGTGTAAACATCGATAGTAAACAGAAAGGCAATAATAATGTAGGTTTTTGATGGATAAAGAGTATGTTGAATTGGATTTTATGTATTTATAAATTAACTACAACCTTATTTTAGCTGGCAATGCTTCTAAATATTGATCACTACAACTCCAACTTCCTTATGGAACGAAACTCGCAAGTGGCCAATTCATAATTTGTCTATTATAGGGTAATGTAATATCGCACATCATGTTAGTTTATGGTGTGCTCAACATTTAAGGGGGATGACCTGTTTTTGTTCTGTCCTTTTCTATCTTTCTCTGGCTTGTATCCATTTGGCCCCATTCAGCTTACTGTTTTAAGACGTTTATCCCTATCCAGATGTCAATTTCTTACTGGTGAGCGGTAGCGAGCCAGCATATTTTGTATTTTTGTTATACAACAGGCTAAATTTGTACATTTTTCGATAGAAAAATTTCTCCGGCGAAGCCGGATTTCTTCATATAATGCTGGCTCGCTATCGCTCGCCAGGAAGAAATCGAGACCTAGATGGGGATAAACGTCTTAATATAGTTGGCTGAATGGGGCCGAATGGATACAAGTCAGAGAAAGAGAGAAAAGGACAGAAATAACCAAAAAGCAGGTCACCCCCCTTAATGCGTTTCTATTTTAGCTCTGTAATCCAGTTGAATGCATTTTATATTTCACAGGAATAATGTAGGGAAAAATACATTAAGGCATTATACGAGTGTGTTAGCGTTCATTAACTAGCCAGTACACACACACACACACACGCACGCGTAGATACGTACGCACACGATTTCCAGACGCGTACGCACACACATATACTGTAGGGACACATACACGCCCACACATACATAAAGATCTATCTATCTATCTATCTATTGCCTGACGCCGTGATCCCCGAAGGGGTGGCCACGAACGAACCGCCCCCATGCACCTCTGTCCCCAGTCAGTCGACGCCCCTCCCCCCAACCAGCACCACCTTCGTTCATGTACTTCCTCACTCCATCCTTCCACCTCATATTCGGTCTACCTCTCCCCCTCTGTCCCTCCACCTCGCTCTCATACACCCTCTTAGTCATTCTCTCGCTTTCCATACGTTCCATATGGCCGAACCATCTCAAGTTGTTCCTTTTCACACTTTCCAGCACATCTACCTCCACACCACACCTCCTTCTTACTTCCTCATTAGTCTGTCTATCCCTCCATGTAACTCCGCACGCACTCCTTAAGTAATTCATTTCCACTGCTCTCACTCTTGGTCTGAGTCTCTCAACCAACGTCCATGCTTCGCTTCCGTAAGTCAGTGTCGGGATTACCACACTGTCATGCAAGGACTTCTTCACTTCCATACTGACCACCCTATTTTTTGTTACTGCTTTTAGCGTTCCTACAACCCTCTTCCCCTGTTGTACCCTCTCCCGCACCTCTTCATCCATAGTCCCATCTTTACTCAACACACTGCCCAGATACTTAAAAGAGTTGACGATCTCCATAGCCTGACCGTTCAGCTTCACCTCACACTCTGTGACTTCACCCCTTTCGAAGACCATAACCTTGCTCTTCCCCGTATTTACCTTCAAATTCCGTTTTTTCGCACACTGTTCCAAACTCATTTACCAGACCCTGCAACTCCCATTCATTATCACTCATCAGAACTGTATCATCCGCAAACAGCAGTATAGGTAGCTTCCACTCAATTCCCTCCCTTTTCAGCGATACACCAACATCCACTGCTCTTGATAGTATTTCTTTCATAACTCCATCCATATATACAGTAAACAACCACGGGGACATCACACACCCCTGTTTCAAACCAACATTCAGGTCAAAGAACTCGCTCTGCTCACTCTCCACACGTACTGCCGCCTTTGCACCCTCATACATGCTCTTCACTGCTTTCAGCAACTTGCCCTCTACTCCGTATATTCTAAGTACTTTCCACAAACCTTCTCTATCCACTCTGTCATAGGCCTTCTCCAAGTCCACATGATCACACTTATATACACATACATACATACATACTTACACGCCTAAATACACACGCACACAGATATAGATACACACAGAGATACGAACACGAAAACACACACACGTACACACAGCCATGCATATATGAGTGTGTTTAAAAAGCGGAGTTAGGGTTTTAATTCTCCCTCCCGCCCTCCTCCCCCTTCCTCCCCTCCCATACTGCCATCTGTTGTGTGTGTGTGACTCTCTCTCTCTGTCTCTCTCTCTCTCTCTCTCTCTCTCTCTCTCTCTCTCTCTCTCTCTCTCTCTCTCTCAGGGTGCCAAAGTGAAGCCGAGTCCATTATTGTTAGTCTTGATTATTGTATAGTTGAAGATGAAATTATGGTTTATAGTTCAAATGATGCATTTGGAAGTGATAACATGGCCAAAACAGTGCTATTTCTCGTTAATCTCCTGTATTTCTTCTCATATTCATTGAAGGCTTCGAACAAAATTGCTCCGGTGTGACACCCTGCCCGTCAGTATGGTACGGTAGTTGTTATGATTGCAATGAGCAGTACTGAATAATGTTCCAGTACTTCTCATTACGTTCATTACATCAACTAGCGTATCATATGGACTGACTAGGAATACAACAAAAAGATATAAATATACCACCAATGATGATGATGGAGTTTGTCTAGGAATAAGAGCCGTAGCTATCAGTGTGCTGAGTAAAAATGAAGAAGTGCGGGAGAGGGTGCAACAGGGGAAGAGGGTTGTAGGAACGCTGAAAGCAGTAACAAGAAATAGGGGGGTCATAATGGAAGTGAAGAAGTCCTTGCATGACAGTGTGGTAATCCCGACACTGACTTACGGAAGCGAAGCATGGACGTTGGTGGAGAGACTCCGACCAAGAGTGAAAGGGGTGGAAATGAGTTATTTGAGAAGTGCGTGCGGAGTTACATGGAGGTATAGACACACAAATGAGGAAGTAAGAGGGAGGTAGATATGCTGGAAAGTGTGAAAAGGAACTCCTTGAGATGGTTCGGCCATATGGAACGTATGGGAAGCGAGAGAATGACTAAGAGGGTGTACGAGAGCTAGGTGGAAGGACAGAGGGAGAGGTAAACCGAGAGAGAGGTGGAAGGATGAAGTGAACAAATATATGAATGAAGGCGGTGCTGGTTGGGAGGAGGGGCGTCAAGTGACTTGGGACAGAGGTGCATGGGGGCGTACCGTTCTTGGCCACCCCTTCTGGGATCACGGCGTCAGGCAATAGATAGATAGATAGTTATATTATATATTCACGTGTCAATTCTACCAATTTTTAAAACCTTATATTTTAAATATGTAGATTCTCTAATGGATAGGTTGCGAAAAGAGTAGAATTTTACACGTATATGTGCAGTTATCAGTGGGATTTGTTTTACCAGTTCGGCCAGGCTAACATTATATAATTTGATGTAAAATATAATTAACGACATTTGATTAAAATATTTAAGCTGAAAATAATATCTCCTGGTTATAGCTCGAAGGATTAAAACAAAAATAATTAAATTATATAAATTAATAACCGGATTCGGAAATAAACAGATCAGAATTTCCCCCAAAAAATGTTGGCAAAAATGTGATCTAGTGCGATTCCGCATGTAATGTTTAGTGTGGGTATACGTCACCAGAATAGCTGCAGGGCCCCATAATAATAATATCCATAATTCAACCTTTAATCCCAGGATGATTTTTTCTCTGTCATCACCATCAAAGGAAAAATAATTATATAACCATCCTATAATGACAAGAATAACATTACCAGAAATAATAGTGGTGGTAAGTAAGGAAAAGTTTACAACAACAACAATTATAACAACAACAACAACAACAATAACTATAGATAAAAAACACCATCTAAGAAAGAGCACTCTACTGACAACGTTTCGCAGATAGCTTCATCTGGTGACCAGATGAAGCTATCTGCGAAACGTTGTCAATAAAGTGCTCTTATTCAGTTGGTGTTTTTTATCCATTCTGTCTACTTTTCAAGTATCGCTTGACAACAATAAGTACGATAATAAACATACGGTATAATACAAACAGTAATATAAATATGAAGACAAATCAACTACGGTGGTTGTTGTAATCAGTGAAGGCTATTGAATTCCAGCCTCCACCAGATGATTCCACCATAGAACTAAATATCACACACACACACACACACACACACACACACACACACACACACACACACACACACACACACACACACACACACACACTCACTAAACCAAGATGTAGTTGAGAGGACACATCGCCCCCAATCTGCTCCCCCCTAAAGTACACACTATATACCTCTCTCTCTCTCTCTCTGCTATTCCCTTTTATTACTATTATTGCCATGCCCGTATACTGAATTTTCCATCCCTTTTACTTGTTTTTATTCCTCCCTCTACCCCCTTCCCCTTCCCTCTTGTACCAACCCCATTCCCTCCTCTCCCTCCCTGATTCCATTCCCTCCTCTCTTCTCTCCTCTCCCTCCACTCCCTCCTCTCTTCTTTCCTCTCCCTCCACTCCCTCCTCTCTTCTCCCTCCACTCCCTTACCCATTCCCTCCTCCCCCTCCCTCCCTTATTCCCTCCTCTCCCTTCCACTCCCTCCCCCATTCCATCCTCTCCCCCTTCTACACCCTCCCTCATTTCCTCCCCCTTCTACTCCCTCCCTCATTTCCTCCCCCTTCTACTCCCTCCCTCCTTTCCCGTCCACTTCCTCCCTCTCCCTTCCACTTCCTCCCTCATTCCATCCTCTCCCTCCAATCCCTTACCCATTGCCTCATCCTCCCTCCACCCCTCCCCATTCCCTCCGCCCCCTTCCACTCCCTCCCTCATTCCCCTTCCACTCCCACTCCTCCACCCCTTTCCCGTTCCCTCCCCCCCCCTTTTCCACCCTTCCCCTCCATCTATTCCTATTCCTCCAATTACTACCTTTGTCCCCTCCCTCTTTATTTTCTCTCCCTCCCTTTTGTTTTTCCTCCCTCCCTCCCTTCCTCGCTTATTCTTCCTCCCTCCCTCCCTCCCCCACTTTTCTCCACTATACGCCTCCCCCTCCCCGCCACACACGCCTCCCGATGTGCACTTGTTCGCTACTGACGAGAGGATTAGATCGCATTATCGGCTCTCTCTCTCTCTCTCTCTCTCTCTCTCTCTCTCTCTCTCTCTCTCTCTCTCTCATTATTATCACGTATGCTATCTCCCTATCCGTATTTCCAGATGGGTGTAGCTGCTTAAACTTTAGTATTATAATGTCAAGGCTGTGGTTCCCTTTGTGTGCTTAAGGGGGGTGACCGGCTTTTTGTTTTATCTCCTTTTCTCTCTTTCTCTGGCTTGTATTCATGCCCCATTCAGCCAACTGTTTTAAGACGTTTATCCCCATTCAGGTGTCGATTTCTTCCAGCATGTTATGGAGATATCCGGCTTCGCCGGAGAAATTTGTCTATCGAAAAAATGTAAAAATTTAGCTTGCTGTTGAAATACAAATATATATATGCTGGCTCGCTACCGCTTGCCAGGAACATATTGACACCTGGATGGGGGTAAACGTCTTAAAACAGTAGGCTTAAGGGGGACGAATGGATACAAGCCAAAGAGAGAGGGAGAGAAAAAAAAAAAAAGCGAGGTTGGCTATTCATTGTGAGTTTATTATAGACAAAAAAAATTGTATTATAATATGAGTGATTAATCAGTTGTATTTTAAAAAACTGGCTTTTAAATATTATTTGAGACAAATGCTTTCTTTCCGTTGAAATATTAATTTACTGAACTCATACAGCGAATCTAATTTATCCGCTGCATTAAAGAATTGTTCATTTAATCAACATTTATGATTTCTTTGTAATCATGTTGTATTAGACGAATTGGAATATGTATACCGGTGTATATATATATATATATATATATATATATAATGCATTATATATGATTCATATAATATGATAGTATTCGTTTGATTTGCCCTTTGAGGAGTAGGACGCGTTTAGACAGTTTATTCTGGCTATTATTAGATGATATTCTTCAGTTCAGAAAGAAGTAGTGGGAGATAGAAAGTCAATTGATTTAGTTTGTACCCATCTTTTCTAAATTGCACAAATTCGTTTAATGTTAACCATAATTAGTATTAATATGCGTCCCCAGATACTGAGAGAGCTGACCATATACTGGACTCCAGTGCACACATTTATATGGATTACGTTTTGGTTGTCTTTGTGTTCCATTCGATCGTGTTCTATCATGATTTTTGTTAATGGTTAATGTATTCAGTTGTCTCCGTGTTGTATTCGAGCCACACGTATTATGATTTGTGTTTATGGTTAATGTATTCAGTTGTCTCCGTGTTGTATTCGATCCACACGTATCATGATTTGTGTTTATGGTTAATGTATTCAGTTGTCTCCGTGTTGTATTCGATCCACACGTATCATGATTTGTGTTTATGGTTAATGTATTCAGTTTTATCGATAGAGTTGTTTCGGCAGTATTCACGATTCGCTAAACTTATTTGCATTCATGTGTATTGAGCGCGTGACTAACCCCTTGATACCCACATGTAAATTCAACTTTTCGTCACATATGGAGTTTGGGCTAATCCTATTTGCCCCCCCCCCCCCCCCCCCCCGCTTACTGTACGCACATGGTCGTACCTACACAAACGCTCACGTACATGGTAACCTGTATACGTGCACTTACACACACAAACATTAATACATATAACTACACATATATATACAAACACACATATACACTGAACTATATACACACACGCTCGCGCGCATCTTTGCACACATACAGTATATATACACACACACAAACACACACACATACATACGCACACACACACATAAACACTCGCACACGGAAACACTCAGACGGAAACTAAATCCCAAGTATCCACACACGCACACACGCCCACAATCACGCACACGCACACTCACATGCAAATCACGTACACGCACGCACGTACAGACTGGCTACCATTCATTTCGCCCACAATTCGGTTCGCCCACATGACATTTGAAATACTTTATGTTAGATTTGTTTAATTTCGTTCAGTATATCGTTCACTTAAAGGGGTGATTCTTGCTGGACCCCCTTCTCCTTCATATTTAGCCCAATCAGTTTTGAGATTTTAAGCCGTTCGTCCCATTCGATAGGCTATATTAAGACCTGTCGCACAATTTTTTGTGAATTTTAAGACCTTTTGTGCCATATACTGTACGTGTCTATTTTTTCCTGACAAGTGATATCGAGCTTGCAATTTGGGAGGAAATGGCCTTCGGCCGCCTCATTTATCTACCGAAAAATGCAAAAATTTATCTCGAAGGAGGTCTTGGGTTATCTTTTATAGCTTGATGGAGATCTAGGGAAAATTAATAAATAGATATACGAGATAAAATAGATAAAAACATATAGGCCTATAATGTAAACAGATATTCCCTTAACCCCTCCTTATTCACCCTATTCTTCTCTTCCCATTATTTATTAAATCTTTACATAATTTTTTATTCATTAATTTTACACAATTATTTATTAACTTCCTCCCATTTTGAACTCAGCTTTCCATTCTAAGTTCACTCCATTCTTCACTCACTTTGCACTTAATTCAGTCCTCACTCATTGATTCTGTTTTGTACTCAGTTTGACACTCCATTTTGTACTTAATTCATCTTTACTCCTTTAAGGAGAGATGGGTCGTTTTTATTTGCTCATTTATGTGTCTGTTTAACATTTAATGAGTTTCCTCGCTAGACCTCCATCAAGCTTAAAATAACATCCCCCAAGACCTTCCTTCAAGATAAATTTTCCGGCCAAAGGCCGGTTCCTCTTAAATTACAGGCTCGCTATCGCTTGCCAGGAAAAAATCGACACCTAAATTACACGAAAAGTCTAAATATTTACAAAGAAATGGGGCGAAAGGTCCTAAAAACGCCAAACTAATGGGCTGAACGTATTAGTTAAAATCTGAAAACTAATGGGGCTAAACATGAGGGAGAAGGGGGTCTATAAAAAGCGACCCATCCCCCCATAAACCGCCATTAACTCACTCATCACGAATTACAATTATTTACTCAAGTTACACTAAATTTTACATATTTTGTTCGCTTGTGTTCAATACTTCACTAATCTTACTCACAACTCTTAATTATATATCTATTAATTGTATTCACTTTGCACTCTATTTTCCATTTAATGATTACTATATTAAAACTATTAATAATTTCGAAACTCAATTTTTTATTTAATCCTCATTTAATTATTGCAATCAAATTAATCAATCATTTTTCACTTACTATTCACTCAATTCTTCATATTTTACTCCATTTCCGCACTCACCCGCTCACTCAAACAACCACTTAAGGGGACAGTGGCTGTTTTTTGGTCCATTAATTAATTAATGTATTTTTTTAGTTTCCTCGCTAGAACTCCATCAAGCTCCTAGCTATGACCCCCCTTCAAAATAAATTTGTAAATCTTGCTGTAAAAAAAAAAAAATCCCGGCCGTTTTCTCTCAAAATTACAGGATCGCTATCGCTCGCCAGGAAATAATTGACACCTAAATGGCACGAAAGGTCTTCAAATTGACAACAAAATTGGACGAAAGGTCTTAAAATCGCCAAACTAATGGGCCGAACGTCAACAAATAACTGAAAACTAATGGGGGATAAACACGAGGGAGAAAGGGATCCATAAAAACTACCCTCCCCCCCCTTAACACCCTCATAAGCTTCTCACTCAAGCTTTCATCAATCCCCCGCTCCGCTCATGAATCCCACAAGGATTGACGCAGGTATTTCCCTAGTAATGCTCTCAAATGCCGGCTCATGATGGTTGTTTAAGTAAGTACAGCTCACGGTAGGCTAGCTGGTACAGGTAAATGCAAGCGCTTTATCTGCCAATTTTCGACGAATAATTTGTGTTTATCATTATTTATTTGATAATTTGTATACAGTATATAGTTACAGTATATATATATATATATATATATATATATATATATATATATATATATATATAGAGCCGTCCGGCTGGCTTAGTTGATAGCGTGCCTGCTTCCCATCTTGTAGGTCTCGTGTTCAATCCCCGCTCAGATTGAAAAGTTTGTCTGAGATGTAGCTGGCGGTTACTATCACCTCATGAGCAAGGGAGATGGGTAATGGTCTCTGTTTGATTAAAGAAGTGTCAAGCGCTTGAGAATCCTCGAAGGAGGAGATACGGGCGCTACCGTATATAAGTAACCGGACGATTATTATTATTATGATATATATATATATATTTACAGTAAAATGAGAGTGTTTTTGTTTGTTTGTTACACTTCTAAAACACATTTTGGCATTCTTATATGAACGCATGTTTTCTTTAAAACAAAACAAGTGTTTTTGTATAAACAGAAAAATTTGCTTAAAAGTTTGTTACGCTTATAAAACAGATTTAGGCGTTTATAAATGACACACGTGTTCTATTCTAAACACCTTATGTTTTCTTGTAAACACTTGTAGTCGTTATAAAAGTAAAGACATTCATTATTTATGTTGTTTTTGAATGGATAATAACATCCACATGAAATCATAGTTTTAATATATCCACGAATGTTGCATCTAAGTTTAGTTTCTCGATCACAATATGACAAAACAAAAAAGTGTTTCCAAAAACACATTAAACTTCAGATTCTATAATTTTTAAGCACGTTCTAATATCAACATAAATGTATTAAATGCAACGCGCCAAAAACGTATAATGTTTCTCAAAACACCGTGTTTGTGTTTTTATAAAAACAATTATTTTTACTGTGTATTATTTTTTCATTTATTATTGTGTTATCAACTTTCTGAACTCTCCATGTTTGTGTTCCTCTAAGGGTTGTGAAGGTTATATCAACCCTATGTCATGGATCTATTCTATACTGAGGTGTACAGCGGCATGTGGTGTGAGGGTATTGCTCATCTATCTTAGCCTGCCCGGGAATCGAACATAGGGCCTATTGGTTGAATGCGAATATACTGTAGAAACCACTGTACCACATGCATCCCATTTTATTTATTTTGTTTATTTTATTTTTTAAAGTAAGTAAGTAAGTAAGTAAGTTTATTTTGCCACAGTAAATTACATCATGATATTACATACTTTTGACTTGGTATCAGAAACTAACCGTAAACAAACTTATCTTAGGTGTCTGAATTCTGATAACGCTAAATGTGGAGGCTGTCGGAGCAGATTTGTTGAAACTTATAGCCCAGAAAAATCCCTCGTGTGATGTCGGTTAAATGGGGATGGTTGCTTTGTCTGGCCTCCCTTCTCCCTCATGTTTATAGTCTCATTAGTTTTCAGTTTTTAAGACGTTCGTTCCATTAGTTTGGCGATTTTAAGACCTTTCACCCCATTCCTTTTTGTCAATATTAGGACCTTTCGCGGCATTTAGGTGTCTATTTTTTTCTTGGCGAGCGAAAGCGAGCCTGTAATTTTAAGAAGAAAATTTTTCTACCGAAAAATGTACACATATATCTCTAAGGGGCGTCTACGGGTTTTTTTTTGTTTTAAGCTTGATGAAGGTCTTGGGAGGAAACTGAAAATTTGAATAGATTAATATATATAGAGGCCAACAAATATACCCTACCCTCCTTAAGTCAGTCTGCCATCGGTTTTGTCGTCAGTCTGTCATCGGCTTGTCATCAGTTTGCTGTCGGCTTGTTGTCGGTCTGTCATTGGCTTGTCGTCAGTCTGTCATCGGCTTGTCGTCGGTCTGTCATCGGCTTGTCGTCGGTCTGTCATCGGCTTGTCGTCGGTCTGTCATCGGCTTGTCGTCGGTCTGTCATCGGCTTGTCGTCGGTCTGGCATCGGCTTGTCGTCGGTCTGTCATCGGCTTGTCAGTCTGTCATCGGCTTGTCGTCGGTCTGTCATCGGCTTGTCATCAGTCTCATCGGCTTGTCATCAGTCTTCCATCGGCTTGTCGTCAGTCTGTCATCGGCTTGTCAGTCTGGCATCGGCTTGTCGTCAGTCTGTCATCGGCTTGTCGTCGGTCTGTCATCGGCTTGTCGTCGGTCTGTCATAGGTTTGTCGTCAATCTGTCATCGGCTTATCGTCAGTCTGTCATCGGTTTGTCGTCAGTCTGTCATCGGCTTGTCGTCAATCTTTCATCAGTTTGTCGTCAGTCTTTCATCGGTTTGTCGTCAGTCTAATATCAGTTTGTTTTCAGTTCTTCATCTGTTTGTCGTCAGTATTACATCGGTTTGTTGTCAGTCTTCCATCAGCTTGTCGTCAGTCTGCCATTGGTTTGTCATAAGTCCTTCATCGGTTTGTCGTCACTATTTAATCGGTTTGTTGTCAGTCTGCCATTGGTTTGTCACAAATCCCTCATCGGTTTGTCGTCAGTATTCCATTGGTTTGTCGTCAGGTTGCTATCGGTTTGTCGTCAGTCTGCCATCGATTTGTCGTCAGTCTGCCATTGGATTGTCGTCAGTCTGTCATCGGTTTGTCGTCAGTCTGCCATTGATTTGTCACAAGTCCTTCATTGGTTTGTTGTCAGTATTTAATCGGTTTGCTGTCAGTCTGCCATTGGTTTGTCATAAGTCCTTCATCGGTTTGTCGTCAGTATTCCATTGGTTTGTCGTCAGTCTGCTATCGGTTTGTCGTCAGTTTGCTATCGGTTTGTCGTCAGTATTTCATCGGTTCGTCGTCAGTCTGCCATATATTTTCTGAAAACTCTTTCTACGTGGTTTAACACTATCTGATTCAACGTCTTTGTGGTATTTTATAAACCATAAACCAACTCTAAGGTAATATACTAAGGCACAATACCACATCTGGAAGATGGGGCTCATCAGCCTTGGTCAGCAACCCATCTATGGGAGACAGCCTTATAAATATCCGGCTGGATGGGAATCGTTAGCTTTGATTGACAACCCATCTAGGGGAGTAAGTCTTATACAAATCCTTACTGCTCAGGGTGAAGCAGGTTAGTGGATGAACTAGCCACCTACCATTGTAGAAAAAATAGTGCTAAAAAGATACATAAAGGGCCTCGAAGATTGACGGACCCCAAGTCCTGTAAGTCCTTGAATAAACTGGCACGGATTGTCCTTCTCATGGGGGACAGGTCCGCTTGGAGGAGTTTTGTGTATGGCCATCCTCATAAAGGGTAGTAAGGCGCTCTGTAACCGATAGATAGATAGATAGACAATACCACATGGATATTATGTAAGTTATGCTTTTGGCTATTTATTAAATAAAGTATTGAGTCTGAGCCTCCTCTCTCTCTCTCTCTCTCTCTCTCTCTCTCTCTCTCTCTCTCTCTCTCTCTCTCTCTCTCTCTCGTAATTCCCTGCTGCCCCCCCAAAGTAAACCAGGGGGCGTTATTTTTAGTGGAGCTTGACTTTGATTCCTATTACGGATGATGGGGCAGGAAGGGATGAGAGAGAGAGAGAGAGAGAGAGAGAGAGAGAGAGAGAGAGAGAGATATGGGGAGGGGGGCATAATACTAAAAGCAGCAAATATAATGAGAGAAAACGAATGACATTAATGCTGATATGTTATTATCAACTTGTGTGGGATGCAGTATATACTTTAATATCTGTATTAGCATAATGATGAATTATTCCCTGATAATTATAACTTAAAAGATATCTTAGGATGTATTGTTATTAAGGATTATGGTTTAGCTATAAACAATGTAAGATATAGATATATTCCTTAACTCATAAATGGTACAGTAAATTGATCTGAGTCATGATAGATAGTATATTAAAATCACACTTAAATGCTTCCATAATGCTTCATGAACGAAATACTGCAAACAGAAGCAACTAGTGATCTCTCTGAAATTTAATTATATATAGCCATTTATCACAAATTAGCACTCTGTTAACCCTATCAATCAGAAGTTGTACAGTTTAGCCATATAATATAGTTAAAGGGGGATTGGCGTATTGATTTGCTCATATATGTATATTTTTATTAATTTATTAGTTTCCTCCGTACACCTCCATCAAGCTTAACAAAAAGAAGAAAACAAAAAAAACACCCGCCCAAGACTCTCCTTCGAGATATATTTGTACATTTTTCCCTAGGAAAATATCCTGGTTCCTCTTAAATTACAGGATCGCTATCGCTAGCCAGGAAAAAATCGTCACCTAAATGACACGAAAAGTCTAAATATTGACAGAGAAATGGAGCGAATGATTATAAAATCGCCAAACTAACGTCTTAAACGTCTTAAAATCTGAAAACTAATGGGGCTAAACATGAAGAAGAAGGGCGACCAGAAAAACGACCCATCCATCCTTAAGTCATATGAGTGAAAGTGTTAACCCTCTCAGTATACGAGGATGTGTCTTCCCTTCATTCTGACTAATATTAGACGATGTTGAATAGTTTTCCAATCAACGGGGTGCAGTTTATCTCAATTACCCTTCTGACCCCCACCAGTCCTTCCTAAGCTGAATAATATCGTCTACTGATGGCTAGAAGACAAGTATGAAAGAGGTGGTTTGATTGGAAGGGCTGGATATACATTAGTTTGTGTTTTAGCCTTGATTACTTCCCCGTGAACTGAGCTGTGATTGGAAGGGAAAGGGCTTAAGAGGTTTTAGAACTGAGGGAGCGAAGGAGGGTGTGTGTGTGTGTGTGTGTGTGTGTGTGTGTGTGTGTGTGTGTGTGTGTGTGTGTGTGTGTGTGTGTGTGTGTGTGTGTGTGTGTGTGTGTGTGTGTGTGTGTGTGTGTGTGTGTGTGCCTGTGTGTGTGTGTGTGTGTGTGTGTGTGTGTGTTTCGGTGTGTGTTGTGTGTCAGTGTGTGTGTGTGTTTGTATGGGTGTGTGTCTTTGTGTATGTTGGGGTGTGTGGGTGTCGGTTTGGTTTGTACTCGTGTGTTGATTTGATATTTGTGTTTGTATGTGTGGGTTTGTGTAATACGGAAAACGAAGGAACGTATAAGAAGGGAAAGAGGGAAGAGGGGAGGACACAATAACAGAGGAGCTACCAAGGAATAAAGGAACAGTGGAGGAATATAAATGGTAACGAGAAAGGTAAAAAAGGAGAAGAGAGAAAAGAAAGAACAGAGGAGAACAAGAGAACTGAATAAAATAAATATGTATGGAGAGTATAAAGAAATAGAAAATAAGACTCGAGTGAAAAAAAGTGTATTTGAGTGATATACAATGTTAATATACCCTGTTCATTATCTCCCCTCCACCACCATTACGTAATTTTCATAATTTTCTGGTTATCATTAGACGATTGTCTTTAGTATATATATACTCTACCTATACGACTCAAATGGGTAAATACGATCTCCATGCACCCTCTTATAAGCATAGGTCTTTCTTAAACTGTATAAAACCATCTCATTTTAGCTAGAATCAAAGGTAAAAATGGTCATGGTGCTGAAGGGGATAGGTAGGCTAGTAATCCAGACTTCAACTTCTTATAACTCAAAAACAGCTTGAGTAATCGAGCTAATATTTCTACCATTTGGGAATAGTCTGTAAGGGGAGAAGGAGTGTGGAGATTTACAGTCCATTTGCTCCAGCCTTTCCTGAGTAATAGAGGTTAGGGGTTACTATGTCTGGCCTACTGCTAATGATTGGACTATAGTATCAGCGTGCAAGGGAGACGAGGGATTGTGATGATAATGAGACATTAGTTCATATCAGCTGATCGTTCTGTTCGGCCATACTTGTTTTTCCTGTACTCCAGGTCTCCTACACTGTCAAAGGTTATTGGTATCAAAAGGGTAATTGGAGTGTCCATAATATCTACTCTTATAATGGTATATTTGTGTAGCAATAAACCCATCGAATATAATGAAAGATAGATCAATATCAATATACTATTTCTCTGGCTTGTATCCATTCAGCCCCATTCAGCCAACTGTTTTAAGACGTTTATCCCCATCCAGGTGTCGATTTCTTCCTGGCGAGCGATGGCGAGTCAGCATTGTATGGAGAAAACCGGCGGCTTCGCCGGAGACATTTTTCTATTGAAAAATGTACAAATTTAGCTTGCTGTCAAAACAAAATATATATATGCTGGCTCGCTACCGCTCGCCAGGAAAATATTGACACCTGGATGGGGGTAAACTTCTTAAAACAGTAGGCTGAATGGGGCCGAATGGATACAAGCCAAAGAGAGAGGGAGAGAAAGAGACCAAAAGCGAGGTGGGCCCCCTTAAAGATTTAGCTTTCTATTGTTGTATTAACCCCTTCTGTGCCGGCGACGTCCTTCTAGTTTATTCTAGCTGTTTAGACGAATTTATGTAGTTTAAGAAGGATCTGTGGTAGAAAAATGGTTAAGTGGGATAGTTCGAAACCTGTTAATTGATGGAGGTCCTTTTTAAACTGAATTTAGTAGCCCGAGTAAAGTTAAAATTACATCACCGGTACAGAAGGGGTTAAATGGGTGTATTACCATCTATATGCTTTTAAACGGGTACATTATTATGGACACTTTAATTTACCCTTTTCATACCCATTATTACCTGTTATGCAAATTACCGAATGAATGGTTGTAAAATGAAAGTAAGTGGTGTAACAAGTTTGAAACAAAATAAACATTACCAAGAACTATAGCTTCACCGATGTTTGCATACATAGCCATAAGATCATTGTTTACACTAACCTAATTCAGGTGCCTCAAACACCTAACATAGTCTCCTACGTGACGTTATTAAGGGAAGACTGGCCGTTTGTTTGGTCTATTAATTAATGTATTCATATATTTTTTAGTTTCCTCCCTAGACCTCCATCAAGCTTAGAAAAACACCCCTAGACCCCCCTTCAAGATAGATTTATACATTTTTCGGTAGAAAAATGTCCCGGCCGAAGGCCGGTTCCTCTTAAAATTGCAGGCTCGCTATCGCTCGCCAGGAAATAATCGACACCTAAATGGCACAAAAGGTCTTAAAATTGACAACGAAATGGGGCGAAAGGTGTTAAAATCGCCAAACTAATGGGCCGAGCGTCTCATAATCTCAAAACTAGTGGGGCTAAACATTAGGGAGAAGGGGGTCCAGAAAAACGGTCTGCCTCCCCTTAATAGCCAGAAAACTTACTCGCATCCCCAATCACTTCAACCCTTTCAATCACATAAAGACTTCTATTTTATTTGTCCAACTTACGAGGGTCATCTAATAACCAAATAGTTAACAATTGCATTACTGAATCCTCTCACTCTATTACTCTATTACTGAATCCTCTCACTCTATTACTCTATTCGTAACTTTAATACAATTATACACAGGTAGCTAAAATAACGTTCAGATTTGCGTCCTCTTATTGAAAAAGTTAGAGCTTCAATCGTACTTCTTGCCATCGACGCACAGGAATGTCCCCCATAGAAGGCGATTGTAAGGGTCGGCTCCCCTCAAGTTTATTTTCACTAGTAGCGCAAAGGGGCGTGATGGAGGAGGGGGACTAGGGGGGGAGGGAGGGGAGAAGAGTAGTACTGGAAGGGGAGAGGGGAGAGGTATACGGGGGGGGGGGGGGGGAGGGAGGGAGGAAATCTGTCGAGGGGAAGCAGTGAGAAGGAGTGAGTGAGGGGAAATAATACCGAGGGATGAACAGGGGATAAAAGAGGCGTACGGTGGAGAGAGGGGGAGATTGAAGAGTACAGAGGCGTGGACGGGAATAAGGACATTAGACATAGAGATAGAGTTATGTAAAGGAGGCATAGGCAGAAGGGACACAGAATAAAAAGACGTGGGGGTGAAGGAGAAATACAATAAAGTGATTACAAATGAAATAAATGACGGAGGCATGAACAGGGTATACACAAATAAAACTAAAACAAATACGAAGAATGATGAAAGGGAAAGGTAGAAAGGATGAACACAGAATAGGGAGAGGCATAGAAGTAAAGGGAAATAATTAGTAGGCCGAACAGAGGCTAGTAGAGTAGAGATAGAGACATAGAGATTGAGGAATATGGGTGAAAGACAGATACATAGAAGTGAGGGATATGAAGGCAACAGTGAGAGAGGGCGAGATAAACGAAGGAAATACAGGCATAGAAGGAAGCGATAAACGAAGGAAATACAGGCATAGAAGTGAGGGATATGAAGGCAACAGTGAGAGAGGGAGAGATAAACGAAGGAAGTACAGGCATAGCAGGAAGCGATAAACGAAGGAAATACAGGCATAGAAGGAAGGGATAAACGAAGGAATAAAGGCATAGAAGGCAGAGATAAACGAAGGAAATACAGGCATAGAAGGAAGGGATAAACGAAGGAATAAAGGCATAGAAGGCATGGATAAACGAAGGAATAAAGGCATAGAAGGAAGGGATAAACGAAGGAATAAAGGCATAGAAGGAAGAGATAAACGAAGGAAATACAGGCATAGAAGGAAGGGTTAAACGAAGGAAATACAGGCATAGAAGGAAGGGATAAACGAAGGAAATACAGGCATAGAAGGAAGGGATAAACGAAGGAATAAAGGCATAGAAGGCATGGATAAACGAAGGAATAAAGGCATAGAAGGTAGGGATAAACGAAGGAATAAAAGCATAGAAGGAAGAGATAAACGAAGGAAATACAGGCATAGAAGGAAGGGTTAAACGAAGGAAATACAGGCATAGAAGGAAGGGTTAAACGAAGGAAATACAGGCATAAAAGGAAGGGATAAACGAAGGAAATAAAGGCATAGAAGGAAGGGATAAACGAAGGAAATACAGGCATAGAAGGTAGGGATAAACGAAGGAAATACAGGCATAGAAGGAAGAGATAAACGAAGGAAATACAGGCATAGAAGGAAATACAGACATAGAAGGAAGGGATAAACGAAGGAAATACAGGCACAGAAGGAAATTACAGGCAAAGAAGGAAGGGATAAACGAAGGAAATACAGGCATAGAAGGAAGGGATTTAACGAAGGAGATACAGGCCCTCTTTTCTGAACCGTATATAACAAATAGATAGACGGATAGAAGTAGATAGACGGAGAGAAGAAAGGAACACACATAAAAGAGGAAATAAATAGGAGACTTGGAGTAAAGGAAGAGACAAGCGAATATGATAAGGTGTTGAGGCCCAGTCGCACACAACTACTCAAACTTTCCCAAATACACAAACGAGATGAATTTGTAGACTGGATTTGGGAATAGAGATGGAATTGGGGTTTGTATTCAGAACAGAGAGAGAGAGAGTGTGTGTGCGTGTGTAGGTGTGCGTGTATGTATATATGTCTAATACTGCATGTACAAACAGATAGATAGATAGACAGATAATATGACAGATAGATGTATAAGTAGATTAATATATAGAGGAACATTTCCTGTGATTCCTTCCCTCGGAATCCTTTATCTCTCTCTCTCTCTCTCTCTCTCTCTCTCTCTCTCTCTCTCTCTCGCGCTCTCTCTCTCTCTCTCTCTCTCTCTCTCTCTCTCTCTCTCTCTCTCTCTCTCTCTCTCTCGCTCTCGCTCTCTCTCTCTCCTCACACTCTCCTCTCCTCTCTCTCTCTCTCTCTCTCTCTCTCTCTCTCTCTCTCTCTCCCTTCCTCTCCTCTCTCTCTCTCTCTCTCTCTCTCTTTAATCCTCCCCCAATATGGTCACAATTCCCCCTCAATAAAGAGCACTGATGAATTTAAATGAAACAGACTCGGGGGCGGAGAGAGGCAGAGTGCTCCAGTGATTGAGTTACCCCTCTCTCTCTCTCTCTCTCTCTAGCTCTCGCTCTCTCTCGCTCTCGCTCTCGCTCTCTCTCTCTCTCTCTCTCTCTCTCTCTCTCTCTCTCTTTTTTTTGCAACACAATCCCACCCCTATTCTGTGCAACTCTCCAACTTAAGAGTGAGACGATAATCCCAATCATTCTTCCATTCAACAGCTGACCTCGGGAACTCTCTCCCTGAATCTATCTTTCCCTCATCCCATGACTTAAATTGCTTCAAACTCCGTGTGTCCAGACATTTTGGCTCGAACGTTCCTTGATTTTGGCCCTGTCACTCTTTCAACTCTGGGGGAGGCACACGTCACAGACAGTTTTGCCTTTTGTGTACCTCATCCACATAGAAGAAACAATATTTACAGTAGGTAAAACTGGTGAATATTGTCACCTTTGGCCTCCTCACTCACCAGCATTGTATCTAGAATGTCTCGTTCGACGCAGGTATTGTGCAATCAGTATGACTTGTCACTTTTTGTTATCTTTCGCTTTCTTTGCTTACTTCATCCCCTATATCATGCACCATTTTCTTACTTCATCTCCTATATCATGCACCATTTTCTTACTTCATCCCCTATATCATGCACCATTTTCTTACTTCATCCCCTATATCATGCACCATTTTCTTACTTCATCCCCTATATCATGCACCATTTTCTTACTTCATCCCCTATATCATGCACCATTTTCTTAATTCATATCCTATATCATGCGAAGCCCATTTTTCTTACTCATCCCCTATATCATGGACACCATTTTCTTACTTCATCCCCTATAATTCATGCCCCATTTTCTTACTTCATCCCCTATATCTCAATGCACCATTTTCTTACTCCATCCCCTATATCATGCACCATTTTCTTACTTCATCCCCTATATTCATGCACCATTGTCCTTACTTTCATCCCCTATATCATGCACCATTTTCTTACTTCACTTCATCCCCTATATTCATGCACCCTTTTCTTACTTCATCCCCTAATCTCATGCACCATTGTCTTACTTCATCCCCTATATCATGCACCATTTTTCTTACTTCATCCCCTATATATCATGCACACATTTGTTTCTTACTTCATCCCCCTATATCATGCACAATTTTCTCCTACTTCATCCCCTATATCTGCACCATTTTTCTTAACTTCACTCCCCTATATCATTGCACCATTTTCCTTACTTCATCCCCTTCATAGTCATACATGTTCACCATTTTCTTACTTCATCCCCTAATATCATGCAAACCATTTTCTTACTTCATCCCCTACTTTTCTCCATGCACCAGTTTTCTTACTTCAACCCCTATATCAATGCACCATTTTTCTTACTTCATCCCCTATATCATGCCACCATTTTCTTACTTCATCCCTTATTATCAATTGCACCATGTTTCTGAGCATGCCCATATTTTACTTACTTCTTTCTCCCTCTATATCATGCACCATTATTCTTACTTCATTTACGTCTTCTCCCCTATATCATGCACCAGTTTCTTACTGTTCCTTACTTCATCCCTATATCATGCACCAGTTTTTTCTTACTTCATCCCCTATAGCATGCACTCATGCACCATTTTGTTACTTCATCCCCTATATCATGCACCATTTTCTTACTTCATCCCCTATATCATGCACCATTTTCTTACTTCATCCCCTATATCATGCACCATTTTCTTACTTCATCCCCTATATCATGCACCATTTTCTTACTTCATCCCCTATATCATGCACCATTTTCTTACTTCATCCCATTTGTTACACTGTTTTCTATCAATTAATGCCAGCAGCATCCCATTTTTTATTATTTATATATGTTAATGTTGTAAGGAGACAGAAGGAAAAGCTGCCTATAACGAGTATCCCTCCCCAAAATTGAAAGAGTGACAGAAAATAAATTCAAGGTACATTAGAGACATGATGTCTGAATACTCAGAACTTAAAGCAGTTTTAATCGTAGGATGAGGGAAAATCGATTGAGGGAGAGAGCTCCAAAGTTTATGTGTTGAGTGGTGGAAGAAAGACTATGAAAATCAGTTCACTCTTGGGATAGAGAGTTGGACAGAATAGGGGTGGGAATGTGTTGAAAGGCGGGTGCCACCCACTGTACTCCTTTAACCCTCCGGAAGTGGATGATGTATAATATACTGAGAAAGCTCTGAAGAACACTAATTTATACTGAGATATACAACATGGTGCCGTGTAACAAAAAAGTAGATAATTAGTAAGAGG